>JAQMCX010000043.1:10819760-10858930 GCA_029814765.1 Acanthurus leucopareius | reverse complement strand
ATTACACTATTTTTTCCCCTAGTCAAGCTGCTGTAAATGTGAATTTCTCATTGGAGATCAATAAAGTATCTATCTATATATCTATCTAAATTTTATAAAGCTAAGATGTCTTGTTACAGATTAAGTAAAAGCTCCAAATTTTCTGTTTTACATGAGTTTCCAGTCTAGTTTTGAATGTTTTTTGCATGTTGCTGCTTGAGAAATAAGAAAGAGAAACCAAGTTTTCATCCACAACAAAATATATTTTAATGAATTCACTTTTCACTGTTTTGATCACAAAACTATATTGATGTGTAAAAAAACAAAAAAAAAGAAAGAAGAAAAAAAAGAGAAAGAAAAAATGATCCAGTGCTCTCTTTTGTCTTAATGTAAGGCATGCAGTCTGACAGAGCTTTGGACATTGAAAGCCATAGGTCGTTACAGAGGGACACACTGACACTCAGCCACAAATACACACTAAAGCGCTCATAGTATCCACTCCTCTCCTGGGGTCCGATTAACATTTATTCTTGCACATACAATGGTTAGAAGTGGGATTTATCACAACACCAAAAGTATAGTAATTCACAAATAGCAACAGGATACGCTAACACTTCCACTTGGAGCCTTTTTTCTCTCTCTTACCCTCTCAGCTCTCCAGGAATAAATGGTGTGGTGTTGTTGGAATACTTTAATATGTGAGTTACACTGATAGTTACACAAAAAAGGGGGGTTAGTAGCAGATAAGCACATGTGAGCAGGTTGCACATTAAATGAGGATGATTTTAACAGCCGTGACTCTTGCATTCAACCCTATGCAGCGAGCCCTTTTGGAACTGGTTTATTTTTTTATCTGAACCAGTGTTTTCTGTTAAAATGAGTTTTTTCATTCAGCAGGAAGAAACCTTCTTCATTTTGATGGAAATCTTCAAATGCTGCTGTTTTTTTTAACTCTCATATAAAAAGTGCCTACATTGTCTTGTGTCTATGGTGCAAAATCCTAATGACCTCTGGGATTCAAAGTGGCCTCAGCTATATAAATACAATTATATATTTGCCTCCATATAAAAATAAAATTAGCAATACACAATATTGCACACCTAAGGAGTTTAGATTTATCAGATTGCTACTCAGGAAAATATACAAACATGTAAATAATAGTGCGGTATAAATAAATATTCAGATGTTCAGTTTTATTTCCCTATGCGTGCAGCATGTCTCTCTGCCTGTGGGTGGGCCAGGTGGGGCAGTGGTGGAGTCACGGCTGCCAAATGGAGGTGAAGTTGGGCTGTGCGGTGGGTGAACGTCGTGGTGGAGCAGCAGGTAACTTGTCAAGGACGAAATGGGGCGGAGCTCTTCAGTGCTGCTGCGCGTCCAGCTCCCTCTGGCGGCAGCCGACGGCCGTGATGAGGGCGGCGCCCTTACCGCTGCCGTCCTCGGACAGCAGGAAGGTAACGTCACATTTTGGGGCAAGTTCCTTCACTGTCTGCTGGAAGATCCGAGAGAAGCTGAGGGTGGAGAGCATCAGGAAAATATGATTAGAAGTAGATCGTTTGCTGCTAAAACCAAGAGAAACAACAGATGGTTTCTAATACTTGGAGAAAACGCAGCTCTCACCCAAGATTTACAGCTGGAAGATGGAAGTTTATTTAGCACCTGTCTCTTTAAGAGGGATTATAATATGGGGATGTTTGAGAATTAGCTGCAACTACTGATTATTATTTTAATTATTTACTGATTAATGGGCTAATTATTCTCTCAGATATTACTCAGGGAAGTTGCCAAGTTGCCACCGAACTTGGTAATCCTGAGATGTTAGCATTTGGATGAGGGGCTTGACTGAATGTAGTGCCTTGATTGCTTTTCTGTGTAAAAGTGGCAAATCATTTCAAAGGAAAAACATTGGATCCCCGTTTGTGAGGTGTTGGACAGTTGCAATTAAGTAATTAAAGGATCAGTTAGTAATTTAGAGGCTTTAGAAAACAGGATTCTGATTTTATTAACAATGAACCTTCTTTTTTGTTGCCAATATTTTCTTTTAAATTGTGAGACAAGTCTCTTAGTTTGTCAGAAATACTAGAAAATGTGAAAAATTATCAGTCCAAAAGCAAATTTGGAGGAAAAGAACATTTAGCATTTTTCCTTTTCCTTTAACCTGCTTGATTTTTTAATCCCAGATCTTTTAAAGAGCCCTCATAATCAGTGCTGTGAGATTTTGAAGCAGCTCTTAATGTTAAAAAATATCTAAAATATTATGAATTAAAGATTCAAGTTCCTTGAAGCAAATATCATCCACTCCTCTGAAATGACTGATTACAAAAAAAAAAGTTGCAAGCCTTGCAGCCTGATGAAATTCAATACGCGCTGTAGTGTTTTTAAATGAATGGACCCCTTTTCCTTCAAATACGCCCCCCCATTCTGCTCTTATCCGGTGTCTTACTGTGGGTGTAGCTTGTAGAGGGTGCCGTCCACGCCCACGGTAATATCCAGGTGGTCCAGTCTTCTGTTCTCACGGATCTTGTCCACCACCGCAGCCATTCCGGCTCCGCAGATCTGAGCGGCACGACGGGACACCGTGCCGCACACCTCTTTGACGATGATACTGTCATCACAGGTGCTGTCGAGCCCCAGCTGCTGCAGGATCGCCCTGACCTGCAGCAGCGCCAGACGATCGCTGCGATGGAGGAGGAGGTGAAGGGGGAGGAGGAGGGGGAGGAGGAGAGCATGTCAGAGGTCAGCCAACAGCAGGAGAGTCACCAGATACCTCACAGCTGTTCCCAGAGGCTAAGGTGGGCTTAAACAGTGTATAAACTCACGTCATCACATTGCATCCCCCTTCTTCGTCTCTTCAGATTTAGGTGTGTTAGAACTAAAAAACTACTTTTTCTCTTTCCTTTCAGTCACTCCACTGTTTTTAAACATCTGTGCAATTAACTGTTATGAGTCAAGCACATCAGATAATTTATAATAACAGATTTTTTGGGGGATAATCCAGCTTTTGTGTGTTTTTGTTTTCTTTCCTGCAGGCAGCCATCTGATTCCATTTATTTCACCACAGTATGACAGTGATCATAAGCCTGTTATACATGGTAATCAATCTTAATGAACATCATATTTGATTGATAAAATTAATATATTTAGGTTTTATTTTAGTTAGTCATGGTTATATAGTTGTAAGTGTTTATTGCTTTAAAAGCACTGATGCATTTTCACATGAGACTAATATGAATATGACAAAAACATAAGCAGACATGGTTTTCTATGAAGTTTATGTGCTTTTCTGCAACTTATCTGCTTATGAGGTAAAAAAAAATTGGTTATAGACTTGTTAAGCTGGTGGGCTAATTCTGGATTATTATGAATCTGTTGCACCAACAAGTTTTCAGGGATTCACTCACCTTTCTATCTGTGACAGGAACTTTGTCTCGAAGATGCCTCTGGTCTTCAACGTCTCTGAGATTTGTCCCCGGAAGAGGAAGCCACGCTTGGTCAGATCGATTAAAATCTGCCTGACGATCTCTCCGAGGTACATCCCGCTGCACATCTTCTCATATCTGACATGTGTGACAAAGAGACAAATCTCTGTTAGCAGGAAGGTAACAAACTGCTGCACTAACATGATATTATCCTCTTTAGTTTGCTTAAAAAAATAATTTGGATTGGCAGTGAACGGTTTATCTTTGGCAGTGCTGAAGGTTCTTAGATGTAGTTTGATCCTAACCTTTGTTTGCCTTCGTTGAGTGAGTTCTCGTCCACTGCTTGGTCGTATTTTGTCCTGATGTCATCCAGACAGCCGTTGTCTCCAAACGCCCCCCACTCCATGTTGACACACATGCGGCCCTCAGTTCCCCCGACTATCTCGATGTTCTTCATCTCCTCCATGTAACAGGCATTGCTGCCCGTCCCTGAGAGTAAACACATGCACAGTTCATCAATCTGAAAAACCCTAGAAAGTGTCTTATTTACCAAAGCTTTTTGTTCTTAAACATTAAATCTCATTCAAATCTTTCAAAGACGTCCTCAATGCAGTACATCACTAAAACAGGACAAGTTCACTGTCTAATTATTTATCACATACTGACCCTTTAAACTGTTCATTACAAATCTTCAGATTAAATATCTCTAAAAGGCAGTTTTCTTTTATAATCGTGATGTTTAATTTACCTGCGATCAGTCCCACCTCACAGGTGGGCTCCTCATATGCACATGTCATCATCGTCCCCACTGTGTCGTTCACTATGGCAACCACATCCAGCTCGAACTCCTGGGAAAAACACACAGCAAGACATTAATCATAGGAAGAAGAATGAAACTACTCGTCTGTTGAGTTAAAAGAATTTCTTCAATGCACAAATCTAACAATGCAAGATTCATGCTCGATATTATAATCCAACGAGTCATGTTACTTTTAATTATTAGAATAAGAAAATCGGATAATCTTCTTCTTTGTCCACAGGCTGCAAAATGTCAGATGCTCACAGCTGCCAGACTCACTCAGAGTTGTTATTAATGACATAAGTTTCCAGGTTTTGAATCATCATTTCATTAATGTTAAATCCACGTTTCATGTCCCACGAGTGTTGCCAAATGGGCGTGTTTACAACGGCGTTAATATCAGGCAACTTTTCAAACATCACACAGAACACAATGCAGTTCACTCCCATTCCCCAACAGACTACCGCAGTAAAATACACAAGCTGTTTCACAGGAGCTGCAAAACTCCGGCGCTCTGCCAAGAAACACACAGAATGCACAGAATCCTCGTCGTCATCAATGTGCTATGTCTGAGTTTCATAAGACCCTGCACCGCAGACACACACACACACACTCCTCCACAACATCTGAAGGTGTTATGACATGCTACTGCAACAGTAATCACACACTGCTTCAGTCCCGCGCTGCTTTACCTGCCAGTTAATGATTTACAGTCACTTAATACTTACTGGATCCTCCATCTAAAAGGGTGAAACGCACATGAGAAACTCACAAATGAAGACACATAATTAGCCACAAAATAGATCCTAAAATCACTGTGTTTAATGAGAATGTGTCATTGTTCAGCTGTAATGCATTTCCTCCAGCTATAACAGGTGTTGTTAAGCTGTAGGTTTACACAGCAGGGGAAGGTTAAGTGTGTTCATGCTGAGCGCTGCAAAACTGTGTTCAGTCCAAATGTGTCAGTATGCCGGGATTAGCATGTAGCTGCTCTAGTTAGAGTAACTGACCTGTGCACAGCGTGTTGTATTATGAAGAGTCTAATGAGAGTGTTTGCCATTTTATTACCAGAAATCACCAGTTGCTAGTTCCTTTTTCCTGCTGTGTTTCATTGCAGAGGAAGTTCTCATTTACGTTATCAAATAAAATAAAACTGTCATGTCATGTTGAAAAACAAACATCTGCATCGGTGTTTCCGCAAAGCAGCGAGGTTGTTTTGACTTGCAGGAAAATGTTGAATATTAATATTATGGAATGGATGTTTGAGGCTCAGTTAGATATCATCAGGACTTCTGAAAAGTTTTGCAATGCTGAATCAATAACTTTAAAGTCAAAGTACCCTGTTTTCTCTCCTTTTTTTAATTGTAGCAATACAAGAATCCCACAGCGAGACTGGTTTGTCAAATGAAGTTTGTCAAATGATGATTGCATTGCTGCAGTCTTAGGACATTTAACTTGAAAGGATAATCAAATGTACTGTTTACACTTAATTACACTCAGATGTGCTGGTTGCAATCACCTCTTTCCTCTTGATTGCCTCACGAAGAAGCTCCACCACATCTTCACCCTCACAGTCGGTGGCCTTGAAGCCTTTGGTCCAGGTTACAAGGATTCCCTGTAGAGCACATTACACTTTGAATAAATCTTTTTAAAAGTTTTGGGATAATGGGACACAAAAAAACCCTTCAGAAGTTCAAGAGGTTAAAAGGTCAAAAATTATCTTTACTCAACTGCAATCTAAACTTCAAACACCTTCTTTAGTAACTTCTTGCAAACCTTTTGCATTGGCATTTCTTGCAAACTACATGTACATGACATTAAAAGGACACGTTTCTGGTTTATTTCTCCTTCTATTTAACAAAAATTTTGCGCTTTTATTTGAGATAATCGATAAAGAACATACTGCGTCCAAGCTGGTCTGATGGCAGGGGAAGGAGAAGGTGAAACCCAACGGCAGTCGAGCACTTTTCATTCCCATGTAGTCCAGGAAGTCAGAGATGCAGTGCACGATGTGGTCAAAGAGCTGCAAAGAGACATGCTTTTAGTGGTTTGTACAGTGAGAGAAATAGTTAGGTTTGCCACCACTTTATTGTCTATGGGGAGACAAAAATGTTTGGAGGCATTCGGTAAATGTTCACTGTGGCTGGATGTGAAGCTCACACAGAAATACATCTATGACGAGAATAGTTGAAAGGCAGAAATAAATCTTTTTCTGTTTTTTAAAGGAATGTGAATTATCTCCAAATGGGGAATGAAAGCCTCAGAGACCCAAAACTGAAAATCATTACCTCCTCTCCTGTGCCCTGCATGACTTCTATGGGAATGGCATAGATTTTGTTATGCATCTCCACCGATCGCCTCTTCCCACTGCGAATCTTCACCAGCAGCACACGAAAGTTCGTCCCACCGAGATCCAGAGCGAGAAAATCTCCATTTTCTGTGTAACAAGAAAACATTGTTAGCCTAAGATCAAGCAAAACCTAATCTGAATATATTTTTTTTCATTGTATTGATTCTACTTTGGAAGAAATAATGATCTCTGATGCTTAAATTATACAGTTTGAAAGCTCAGAAGCGAAAGGTTGGTTCGCTAAAAGAGATAAGCAATAATTTAACTTAATAATGGCCCTGCTAATCATTTTAAATTACAAGGAAGAACATTCTTTACTTAAACCAGATGTATCTGATTTTGCAGCTGCATTGTAGTCAATCTATGCTTTAAATTAAAATGAAAACGAGGGAGCTGAACAGCATCAGTGACAATTAATAATTATGCAATTTGTAACTCGCTATAGACCAGCAATGACGAAGATGACAGAGAATTTAGTTTAACTTGTTTCACCTCTTTGTTTGTGTCATATATTGTAACTTGACCTGGTAACATGAGTGCAAAAGCATCATATGACCGACAGAAGAGGGTTTTCTCAAGAAACAAGCAACCGAACAAACCCAAACACCTTTTCTGCAAAGAAGCAGTGACTCTACAGAAATAAAATGTTAAATGTTTCAGAAGATTAGCTGGTCTTAAACAAAAACCTGTCAATGATCTCACTGTAAGATAACTTCAAATTGATAGACAATATCTAATAAAATATTCTAAAAAAAACTGAAAACTGCTACTTGAAAACCCTGAGAACATTTTGTTTTCTCACACAGCAAAGCAAGCTGCTGTGATTAATTGGCACTTCGTGAGCGTTTGATAATTGATCAATCACTTATCATCTGCTGAGTCGAGACTCATCTTGTCTCATTATCATCTTAGTTACTAAGTGATGGTTTATTGGCTTTAGTCACTGAATATGCAGCTTTTATCTGTGTGGCTTAATGCAACAGTTTGTTTCCTTTGAGATTAATTTTACGTATCATTGAATGATTACAGGTTTAAACATCTGGTGAAACTCGATACTTATCAGCTTATTCTGATGCATCAAATCAAAAACAATCTTTTTCAACTCTGAAGTAGATTAAAATACAGTGAAAGTACATCAGTCATTGTACAATTACAGAAAAAAAATGTAGAATTTATAAGCTGCAAGAGTAAAAACTCTATTTTTTGAAAGTCACCTGTTCCATCTGGTGTACTTCGGACAAAGGTTGGCAACATTTTGACCGTAGCCTCTGTGTGGCTGTCCTTCTTGAGTCCTCGTTCGATCTCCACCCTCATGCGTTTCTTCACCTCCAACAGCTGCGTTTTGGTCAGCCGGAACTCTGCCAAAGTCTGCTGAATCTGGCGCGCCTGCTCCGTCAAACGGTACGCCACCGCCGTCACCATGGCTGCGCCTTTCGCACTCCCACTCTCAGACAGCAGGAAGCGGACATCTGAGTCTGGGACCAGACGACGGACTGTCTTGTGAAGACGACGAGCGTATCTGTTCAGACAGAGAGAGAGGATGTTATAGAGAAGCTTGATAAATGTGGCAAAACCTGAAATGTTCATTTTCATTGATCATTTAACACCAAAACCTCTTTGTGACCTTGATTAAAATACTGGAGAGTCTTTAAGATGCTCTTATTGAGATTTTTACACGTGATTGTTCTTATTTTTATTCTTTTTCATAATTTTATTATAAAATGTATGCACTACCATATTAGGGTGGTTTGAAATTGAATATCCGAATATTTTCTAATAAAATTATTAATCTCAATATACAAATGTAAAAATTAATGGCCTTTATTTCAGTCTTTATATATGTTAAAATTAAATAGATACATGTTTTTTACTAATTGCAGTTTGCTTTTAACCTTTAATTTTGGCTTCAAAAACATCATATCATCGATATTAGACAAAGCCCAAATAAACCATCATTCTACCTTAAAACCTATTCACCAAATAAAAAATGAATTTTCTTAAAGAAAAATTCAATCTGGTTTAAAAACATCAGAGGTGATTTGGATTGATATGAGTGTTTTTTTTAAGGCACTTATGAGAATCTGCAATCTTGCCACCTTACTGGTGTACAAATACATATTTTTCAGAGGATCTCGTCCCCTTTTTCTGGTTTTGATGTTTTTTTTCTGGAGGGAACACTGAGGCAAACATAAAGACTAATGTAGAGACTTAAAATCCAAACGGAGAATGAAGCGCTGCTGTATTGTCTCTTTACATTTCTGCCTCTTTTGAATTAAACTCACTGAGGGTGCATCTTGTAGAGAGACCCATCAATGCCAACGGTGGTGCGGAGGCGTGCGACTCCTTTGTTTTCCTTTAGGCGAGAGAGGATGCCTCCCAGTGTCGCAGCGATCAGATTTGCTGAGCGGAAGGATACGATGGTGCACACGTGTTGCACTGCCAGACAGTCTTCATCCGAAGGCTCCACCCCGAGCCTCGTCAGAATCTCCATGCATTTCTTCAGCCCTTCTTTTGTCCTAAAATGACAAGCGTTTATTTTACTAAAGCTCATCTTTGCAATTGAAAAAAAAGGCAGCAAAAAACAGCTTTTTTACTTCAGATGATCATCTAAATGCTAATTTTAAAGTGACATTTCAGACATTCGTGCATTATTACATCCTTTAAAAGTTTTTGCCAGCAGATTTAGCTGAAATAAACAAAACAAGGTCATATTTCTCTTTGCATAAAACTGCAAGTTATTCCTTCCACTCACTTCTCAATAGCAGACACGTGTTTCGTCTCGATCTTTCCTCTCGTCAGGAGTTCAGGGGTTATCCGACCCTCAAACAGCAGCCCCTCTTTGGCCATCTTGACCAGGATGAGTCGAACCAGCTCGCCCATGTACATTCCACTGGCCATCTTTTCAAACCTTTGTAGAGCGACAGAAGCATCGTCACATAACAAGACTTTGCTTTTATTATTCCTTCTTCTCTTGATGTTCAAAAGTAGAGTCAACTGGCTTTTATTTCCATTATACAATATATGGAAGGCCTACAACATTTACTTTCTTTTTCTTGGATGAATATTATATTTTCACCAGAACAAAGGTCATGCCCCTGATGATGCAAATTATGACCTGAACAAAGAGGATCAGATCCTCAGAATATCAAACATACAGCTTTGTTGTAGTATTCTAATCTTGTGTACAAGTAGCTTTCCAATATGATGCATATTAACTGCACTGTGCACTTGTTTACATGTATATGAACATAAAAAAAGTCTACTGCTTGTCTGCTGCACAATTAGTGCTTTGATTTTCTGCAACAATGCACATCACTTATTAAACAGTGTCTACTTGTTGCATGTTAAAATTACATCATTGTGTCTTCATAACCCTATTTTTCATGCCGGCCTCAGTTTACTTCATGGATTGTACAGTGTTCTTTGTCCATTTTGCAGGTTAAATAACTAGAATCCCTGAACACACTCGGAATATATGAGTTTTGAAAGGTTAGTCAAGTTTGTACATACAAGAGTTGCAGCAGTACACAGGTTTTAATGGTTCACTGTGTATGAAAATTAATGGTCATCATGCCATGTGCATTTCCTGGAACTGCAGTATTGAATTCCACTGTGCAAGTGTCAATGAAAACAAAAAGTTTGTATTGTATTTCAAGTCTTTCAGGACCTTATTTGCAAAATTATAATAAAGCATTTGCACAACCCAAGAAAATAAGTCAGGAGTTTACTCAGAGAGTCTGGCCTGCTTGATAAACGCTTGCTTAAATGAGTAAAGACTTGAAGGAAACTCTCACAGCTGTTTTCCTGGGTTGATGGAGCCCCTGTCGATCTCTCGGTCAAACTCTGTGCGAATGTCCTCCAAGGAGCCGTTATCCCCAAAGGCACCCCACTCAGTGTTGATGCACATCCTCCCTTCGTCTCCTTCCACCAGGTCAATGTGTCGCAATTCCTCCATGTAACAGGCGTTTGTTCCCGTTCCTGAAGGGATGCAGAACTACATGACTCCTATCTGACATGACTTTTACTCAACAGGCAGCAGACTGCATTTATCAAATGAAGCCTCATTTTGAGTTATTATACCTTTGGCGCCCCCACATGTAGAACTGTGCTCATTGGTAGTTTAGAGTACTTGTGATTTACTGAATATGTTGGTGAAATCTGGTTTTAAATCAAATGAAAGTACCCTGATCAAAGATTAAATCAGACTTCTCTATAAAATTCTGTTAAAACATGTAATTTCTTTCCAAATATACCGTACTTTTCGGACAATAAGCCGCACCCACTAAATTTAACAACTAAAACCACTAAAGTTGTCTTCTTCAGTGTTGGAAATTAACAGCCTCAGAATGACTTCGTCACACACTTTCTCGTTTATATTCGTCCATAAATTAGCCGCATGATAGTTTAAGCCGCAGGGTTCTAAGCGTCGGAAAAAAGTAGCGGCTTATACTCCGGAAATTACGGTATGTAGTCAGCAGCATCTTTTACCTATGATGATGCCAACTTCACAGCGCTGATCGTCAAATCCACAGGTCATCATGGTGCCAACTGTATCATTCACCACCGCCATGATGTCTGCGTCATAGTCCTTTAAAAATAAAGATAATATTGTTATCAAATTTTACATTTAAATTGAAAACAGTTAAGTTAAAGGAGAAGAAAAAAACTGACCCCTCGGTTCTTGATGGCTTTGTTCAGAAGCTGCACGACATCCATCCCTTCGACGCCACTAACTTTAAACTTCTTCGTCCATGTCAGTAAAACAGCCTGGAAAATAAGTTGTTTTACAGAGTCAAACTTTAGGTTACAGTCAGAGGTTTGTAACATTTGTCCATTGCTATTCAAACCACAACCTCAGTTTCCAACACATTTAATTTAGTGTAATTTAGTTTAAATTATCCACCACAGTTTCTTTCTGTGTTTACCTCATCCAGTTTGGATTGAGCACAGGGAAAGGAGAAGGTAAATCCTACAGGAAGCTTTTTATCCTTGATTTTCTGCTTCTCCATGAAGTCGCCCAGGCAATCTGCAACATGGCCAAAGAGCTGCAGACAGAAAAGGGATTTTACACTGCAGAATAACAAGATAACGCTGCATATCATTTGAGCACCATCATATTAACAAATATATGACATTTTTCTAATTATTCATAACACATTCTTAACACAAGAATTGGAGCAAAACAGCAAATGACAGAGTCCTGATGCGTTTAAATATTAAATATCCCAAAATAAAAATGCAAAGATAAATAAAAATTTAAAAAACAAGAATAGTTTTGCTACATTTTTATCTTAATTACATATTTCTTGTCTTATTTCGCACCTCTCCACCTCTAACAGTTAGTTACCAGTTTATTAGGCTCACCTGACAGGTTAAAACTTTTTAAAAGAGGTGTTGATTCAACTTTATGGTCATTTTGAAGACTGTAGTTTGTTTATTGTAGTAAATTATACAGATGTGTTTTTACTTTTGTTTATTGTGCTTTTGTAAATCCCATTTATACATAAATAAGAGCAGAGTAACACCTATAAACTCAAAAAATTCAATTAAATAAAAAAAAACCTCTAACAACCAAAACTCCTATTAGATAGTTTAAAAAATGCGTGAACATTGTAACCTAAGTGAAGTAACATTTATTAGACGAGTGTTCAGGCTGGTTATTCCCAATAAACTTGCAACTGAGTGTCACATTCACAGAGTAAGATTCATTGATAAGGATACACAACTCACACTCACAACACTACAGTCAAAATTAACTGGTTTAGAAGATTTTAACCAGTTTCTTTGCTGGATTCATTTAAGACTTATTTTTAGAAAACTGCTCATTCTTTGTGGTTTTTATTGTGGTGAAGCCCTTTTTTGGTCTTTAAAAATAATGTCTGTATTTAACCAGATCAATATCCAGTCGTGTTCGCAGACCATATTACATTTTGGGGCCAGCTGTCCCTTTAACATTTCATTAAACAGCATCTGTCTCTGCTCTGTCCGACTGAGTCGAACTCTGATCCAATCACACGGACTCAGACTGTCGCTTCTGTTTTGGGTATCATGTTACATTACAACTGCCAGCTGTTCTCCACAAGTTCAGTGAAGGTCAGCCTGGTCTGGCTTTACTCTTATTACTCTCTGTGTTATTGCAGAGGCCATAACACACATTGATCCTCTATATTGACCTTCATTGTTTTCTTTATATGAAGGTGGAGTGTGATCATGCAGTGTTTGTTATGTATTTTTTGATGGTTTAAATAATTTCTGGTGCATTTTTTAAGCAATATTCATCTTCCTCTGCCTGTTTAGGGAGTAATTTGACTACTCCAACCCTAATATTTCAAACCAGTCTTGCTGTAGTAAATGTATATTTTGTTTACCCGTGACCCGCTGCCATGGATGATGTCGTCAGGTGTTTCATAAACCTGGCTCTCCATTTGGACCGGTTGCTTCTTGTCCTGCGTCACTTTGACACGCAGGATCCGAAAGTTCGATCCTCCGAGATCCAGAGCGATGAAGTCCCCCTTTTCTGTCAAAATAAGAGCACAAATAAACATAACAGATGTTAATTTCCATGACTTTTCCCCAAATTTCTATTTAATTTATCGTGCCCTTACAAATAATCCAGTCCAACACATTTTCAATGTCTCTTTCCTTTAAATTTGACCTCCACAGCTCATTTAAACTGAAGTTTGTCTGACCTTAATGTATAAAAATCAAACCAGAAAGTGTTTTGTTTGCTTCAAAGATCATTAATGTGAAAATACTGCATCAAAATGTCACAGACTACTTTAAATGAAGCAAAGGTGGCACAATTTATAAGCTGATTAACTAAACTAAGCACCAGTAGGGACCATAAAATACAAATTTACTGAATATATTCAAAAAATTTTGGAGGTCAAGACAAACATCCTTGTCCAAAAAACCTGTTTTTGGTTGTGAACCCTCGTAACATGTCTCTAGTCATATGACTCAAGTCAGTCATACAACTTAAACCCTTCAGAGAGCTAAAACCCTGTTATGAAAAAGAAGACACACAAATGAATGACCTGAGAACCTTAAGATGCACTTAAGCTACTTTTCTTCTGCTCTTTTATGTAAACAGACCCACCAGCCAGGTGCTGAGATACCATCTCACTTCAGGAGAGAAGCCAAAATGTGAAATCCACATTAGAGAGAAACCTTCTTCCTTCATTGTTATAAAGTTGGTTTCATTTAGTTTATTTCAAACCAAACACACAACTGTTTACCTAAGATGTATTTCTCATTACTGCTAAACTACAGGTCATCACATGCTCTAAAAAAAAAGATTAAATTTATATGTGAAAGTAAGAAAAAGAGTAAAAAAAATCACTTTTTAAAACCAGCTGAGTTCTCGTCTTGGATTAAAACAGCTTAAGTTTTAGTCTTCTTTTTATCTGACACTAATCTGGAATGAGTCACAATGAATAAACGGAAAAGTATTAAGTGTTTTGCAAAAGGACACTGCAGTAGAGTCCATGATAGCATGTAGATTTGCATTTAACTGTTGCAGGAATCAAACCTGTGACCTTTTAGTTAAGAGGACGTCCTGCATCCCAACAAAGCCATGTTGCTCATTCAGAGCCATCATGACTGTGGTGCTTGTTTCGTTGCACTATTTGTCTCTTTGACCTGTCTGGAATGAGATGTGATCAGGCTTGACATATAGAGGTGTTACTGATTTGCAGCAGAGTGTGTTTCCATTTTAGACTATAGTGCTTGTCCAAGTTTAACCTCAGGGCTGGTCTGTCTGTGAGGGGCTACCTCTTGCTTTATATATGTGTTGGATTTTCTAATTTATCGCAGTAGTTTCATAAATTAGCCCATCAAGCTTTAATGCATAAGTAAACATAGATATGACAAGGCTTGTGACTGTATTAAGAGTCTTAAATTAAAGTTGTCAAAAACTCACAATGCACAAACTAGAGACAGCTGTATGAGGATTTGGTGTAATTATACAGCGAATATGTGATGATCAATTAATCCTGGTTGCATTACTACCAAACAAAAGCCTAGTTTACTCAGTTTTCATGAGAAAATCCCCAAAAATCAGAGCCAGAATGAGCAGCTCAGGCTGTGGTAACATTTTGCCTTTAAATGCAAAAAAATGTTCATTTTGTCTTAAACCAGAACACCAAATATGATCCACAGTTTCCCCCGATTTGTGTTTTTTATGGTGCATTCCCAAAGAGGAAGCAAAGTCTGTATTTTACCTCATTTTCTGACGTCAAAGCTCTGCCTGTTGAGTGTCCGCCACATTAATAATAATAAAGTTCAGAGTTGTTTTGCAAACTTCCTGCTTGGATGAAAAGCATAAATACACATTTCCAGCTCAAGTAAAAGCTTTGCCTTGTGGCATTTGACAGCCTCTATATCTTCTTTGTCATCACCCTTTTTATTGTGTCACGGTGCAGCTGTTGACTGCTCTTCAACACATAATATAATGGGATCTGATTTCACTCTTGTTTAGTTGTTTGACAGCAGAAAAGAGACACAGAGATAAAAGAAATACAGGCTGAAATCACAGAGATGTCAAGTCACATGAGACTGAAATCATCATAAGACCTCAGTGCTCTGTGATGTCTAGTAGGTGATTTGTGGTTGGATTTTTTTAATCGTTAAATTCAAAGTATAATAGATTTGCATTAATTTAAGATCACAGACAGCTTTGGTGATGAAACATTACTCAAAGTCTCCAGGTTACATAAGTCCTGTGCAAATAGGACTTAAGCCAAAGATTGAGGGTATAAATGAGCGTTGAACTTTTGAGAGCCCTCAGTTCTGTAGTGTGATATCATGGCCTCTTATGGAACATACGTAGTGGAGAAGAAAATGGCTTTAATTGGACGTCTGGTAATGTGATCAGGCATTACCCGGCATTCAAGCACTGGACTGTAGAGCTTAGGATAACTCAGAGATGTAATCAATAACAAATGCCAGAATTACCTCACAGTCAAATCCATCAGCCAGTCATCAATGTAATCAGAGTACACTTAGCTTTTTTTATGAGTTTTCACAAAAACTCATCATTTATCAGTGATGACTGAGCACTCTGTAACTGTGAGATATGGCTTAAAGCTCTTAAAAAAGATGGTAAATGAACCTTTTATTCAAATATTTAAGATTCAAAACTTTTCCTTTCCTTATTATATTATATTTTAATACTATTTACAGTGGCATTTTTTCAGTTATAGGCACACATGCAGTCCTATTTTTTTCAGTGGATGCATAGCTGAATTAGACTAAACTGAAATATTATTTTTAAAAAATGAAGTCATGAAATTTTGTCTGGATTTGTCAGGTGAAGAGCATAAATGCTGACATAAGCCTGCCTTTCTGCATTTTTATTTTTGTTAGCTTCTGGTGTAATCTCATTACACAGTGAGGATTACTACGACTTACATAATTAGAGCTCTCCCATGATTTTATTGAAGAATTTTTCTTTCTAGGGCAAAGGATTAGATTTACTGTTATTAAAACTACATTTTATAATAGAGAAAAGGTTAAATGTTATCCATTTTCATCTTATGAGTCACTGCTGAACAGAATTTTAAATGTTTTAGCTGTTGCCTTGACTGCAGGTTTGCTCTTTGCTCGATTCCTCTGACCTCCATGTAGTTGTCGAAAAACCTGAGGCTATTTATAATGTGAGAGGAGGCAGAGTGGTCTGTCCCCCCACCACTGGCCTTGTTAGGGCCACAGTATGTCTGAAAGGCACTTGGTGTTATTTCTGTGTGCTGGTGGGCTGTTAACTCACAAGGACAAGCCGTGCTAAGCAGCAAACAGGCTCAGTCTGAGGAGCAAACCTCTTAACTTTGGCCAAAATAATCTGGATTTGTTAAAGGAAAACCTACACACAGATTCAGAAACAGCTCCAGTTTAAGGAATCTAAATTCTTGCAGTGTCAAGTTTTGAATTTCTTGTTTGTTTTGCTGTTAAATACATTATTGTACCTTAGAAATATTTCTTTGTTAGAATACAACATAGTTAAGCCAGTGTCAGTCAGTGTTTTCCCCTAAACTTTATTACGTCAATGCTATAATAAAAAAAACACAGCATGGTGTATTTTAGGCTAAAATATGCTTTATTTGTCTTATTATAGCTGTTGGCTAATTATATCATCTCATGCATACTATTACAGCTTTTTAAGGGTTTATATACCACTATGTGATATTTTTATAATGTGTTTAATCAAATTTTTTAATTTTTCTGAGCTTTTACTGATAAACATTGCTAACACGTCAACAAACTATTCATCTAATGTCATCATATGACATTATTTTATTACATCCACCTCTGCTATTTAATATAGTTAATATAACTGTTCTGCTGTTAAGTCTTTTTAATTGTACCTCAAATGGTACATTGTTGACACTGTCAGGTGTGAATTCAATGTCACATTAGCGCTGATTGTTAAGTAATAAATTAATTCTTGACTGCAACATATATTGAGTTATGTTTCCAATATTCTACCTCCCTCATGTATATAATATGAAAGTCTCAATAAAAAGTCAATATAGTGTAGCCTTTTACAACTGCAACTTCAAAAAACAAACAAACCTGAAATTAAATTCACACGTTCCCGAAAATGTCAACAAAACTAAAGATAATAAACTCTGGAAAGGTAGATTTTATGGTAGAGCTGTTGCAACAAACTGCATTCAATAGTACAGGTGTACCTTGTAAAGTTACCACTGAGTGTATATTTGTAATCTATAAATTGTAACTTTAACTAAATTAAATTGCAACTCCAGGAAATAATTAAACTTTTCAATCAAGTTGTCATCTTTATTTCAGCCACACAGACTTTGTACAGTCTTGATATTAATGCGCTGTAGTTATGTCTGTGCTGTCTGGCGAGCTCTCAGACTCTCATTCATTAATGTCTAATGCTTAAAGGGTTTTTAAAGATCATTTAATCATATAATCAGTCATTAAAATGTCTCAAATTAAAATCAATACTGCTGACATGAGGGTTTTCACTGACTGCATGTTCTGAGATGAACACAGTGTCATCAGGCCGTTCAACCGTTTGACCTCAGAGCTAAAACAATAGTGATCTACTGAGTCCAGATCCAGAGTGCAACACAAAGAGGCTTATGTCACAGAACGATTTTACCACATCAGCAAATTGTTTATGGACAGATAGAAGCAGGACACATCAGGTGGCGCATTAACACACTTACAGTGTAGAAAGGCAGCTTTTTATAGCACAAAGACACTTTACCTTTTGTCTAACAGCAACACTGTTAAGTATTAATTAATTAATCATGTCTGACTGGGATTATTTTGCCTTTAATGTGACAAAACAGTGACATTCCTTATTTGTCTGCTCTGCTTTGTGTGTGCATGTTTGTCTGGGGTGCCAATTTTTAAATTAATTTATTTATAGGCGATATTATCCAACATAAAATTTAATTAGTTTGACTTTAGGGGGGCAAAAGGCAATAAAAGGAGGAACACTTTTGTATAAATACAATTAGATCGTAACAGTTACTGCATGATGAGCTCATGATAAAAAGCCCTACACTGACTATAAGAATGCAAAACTGTTTTAAACAGATAATTAGTATGGTAATGACACGGTTTTAGTCCTCATAAAATATTTAATTCTATAAATTCTTCTCTCTTTTTTGCAGTTTCTAGTTATTATATAGTTTCTTTCTGCTACATGACACCAGGAACTGATGTTGAGAAGCGGCAGGAAATTCAATATTTAAGTCATGTCAGAGATTTTCTTTCAGATACAAATCAAATTAAATCTCCATCAGTCTGATTTTGCGTTACAGTATCTTTAATTCACCAAATTCACCCCTAAGCTCACTATTTGCAATGTTTGAAAACCTCCAAAATTATCAGAAGTGAACTGGATCTAATTGCAGGAAAGCATTTTGTAGTTGGGGTTGTTGAAGAGTCCACAAGAGTCTATTAAGGGAAAGAATGCAGCTTATTGTCGTCATCACTAACTGTGTTCAATAACCTCATATTTTATTTATATGCAACAAAACACCTGACATTATCAGAACGTTTTTATAGCTTTAGCAATATATCTATGTAGCCTTATGGAAGACTCCAGCATCATGTGCAACGATTTGCACAGGAGTCTGCAGGAGTTAGCAGGTATGTAGGCAGATTGGCCATCTAATCAGTCATTTAAGCTGAATGATTGCTGTCAGTAAAAAGGAGTTTCAACATATGTACAAAAAAATGCTTTGGAAATGCATCAACTTCCCCTTGCTGTGAGGTTAAAAGAATTTTAGTCCCACCGTCTAGATTCTTTAAGGGCTGCATGAAGGATGTCTGGCAAAGTATGTTGGAGTATCTTATGTAGATGCGTTTTTTGATCACAGTGATTTTGCTCAAAGAATCTTTATGTAAACTGATTTATGTACCTGATCCATCAGGGATGGAGCGGACGAAGGTGGGCAGCATCTTGACGGTTGCCGTCGGGTTGGTGTCACGGTCGAGCCCGTATTCCATTTCCCTACGGAACCGGTTCATGATGTCCCTCAGGGTCTCATCCGAGAAACGCATGGAGTACAGGTACTTATCGATCTGAGGAGCAGACACAGGACACAAACACAGGACGAAATCATGAAAAAACAAGATTGCTACCTTTTCTTGTTTTACAGAAAATAAGTTAATGTGTAATATACGGTGAACTGCAGGTAACCATAGAACATTGCTGATATTTCATACTATGTTTTAAGGTAACTTAATAAAAGGGACATTAATTGACATAACTTTAACTCAACCCAAAAAACAAAACTGCTGATTTAAACACTGGAATCCCCTTTTTTCTTCGGCATGTCTCCATAATTTAAAACCCAATAATGAGCTGTGATGTTTTTCGGATTTCTATATTTTTCATCTGCACCTCATTCATTACTTTCCAATGCATGGACGTGTCAGATTATATTACCTCTTACTCAACTAATTAAACAAGATGCATGTAAGAAGACTGGGTTTAGAGGAAAGTAGTTGGATGTAAGTGAAAATGTCAATAGATTGATTCAATCAACACAATGTACCAAAACCAGGACACACACATTAGCTAAACTTCCTTTTGTATGACATGCTAACATGCTAACACAGCAAAGTTAATTAAGTACAACACAATGTGGAGATTCTTTCAACATGGCTTTGCAAAAAGGTGATATTCTAATTGTTTGAAATAATAGTTTTGTGCAGTTTAATTGCATCTAATTAATGGAGTGTTTGTTTGCTGTGGACATTGACTGGCGTTGTTATGTAATCACACAGTGCGTGCCATGTGTCGCACCACAGTTCAGAAATCCATTCTGTGCCATGAAACACAGTTCACACATTCGTTTCTCATCAGGCCCCTCTGTGTGGCATTACTATTATTAGCCCCCAATAAGCTAAGGCAATAAAAATAAGCACAGAAGCATTTGCAGAGGATTGTTTACACTATTAGATGATTTCCGAGAAATCGTCTGAGACAAGTAACTTCTTCTGTTCTGGTTTTTCACTGTTGAATGCCTGATTGATTGTTTTTGTTTTATTGGATAACTCCTTTAACTCATTCTTCTTACGTTTCATGGCTCCTTTAAACTGATAAAAATCCACATTATCACTTAAATTCTGTATCTTCTGTACATGCAGTATGTAACTTGTGTCTCCCCCCTGTGGCAAGGAGAGTAATTACACTAGCACTAAAAATGTGTGCTTATGCATTTAGTGTGGGCTACTTCTTCGCATTTATTGCTCCCTCTTGTTCAGCTAACTAACCTAAAATGCACAACTACGGGTGCACAAGTGCAGGAAAGTCAATGTAGACTCCATATTTAAAATCTCTACTATTCTTAGAAATGAAAAGAGATCTACCTCGCCGTGATATGCTTATTCTTGAAATCATTCGACAAGGATTAAAGGTGATGGACAGAAGTCCCACACTGCAGTTTTAATATGAAGTTGAAGCTAAATGTTTAAAAAAAGTGCTGTGTGTTTTAACATTATTCAACATGTTCAACAGAGTTTTAAAAAAGGCACATCAGAGGTTAAAAAGGTTATACTCTTTGTGATGATGTTATATCTGCCTTTTTTAATATTATCACTCTTCTAAAACAGACAGAAGATCATTTAAAGTCTGATGAACATGGATTCATTTCTTCATGTAGTTTTCAGTGCACAATCACATCTGGGATGTAAATATTTGAACTACTCTTAACCTTTAAAGGATTTGGTGACTCAAGTGGAGACACTTTTACACTCCACTAACCTACTTCAGCTGAGGCACGTGCGTTTACTGCACTGTGACATCACGTATGACATCATTAATCCCCTACTCCTCCTGCATCTCATCGGACTCGCTGCCTGGGACATTTCTCCACTCTGACATCCATCCAGTGGCTGATTACTACTGAATCAGGGGTCAGTTGCATTTAGATGAGGCTTTATCGCGACTTAGATTTCACTCACGTCAACATCTATTGAGTTTATGTTGTTTTTTCCATAAGTAAAAAGAAATTTGGTGAGTAAATTGTGAAAAAGGTGAAACTGGAAGAACAAACTGTGAAAGAAAGTAAGAAAGAGTGTGCAGAGAAATGAACCAGGGATGGGAATGTGTGGAGCTCATTACTTTCCCAACAACAGACACCTGTCTGCTTCAGGCACCCTGGCAACCGACGCTCGGGGAAAAAACTCGATAACAAGGGGGGGGTCTCCATTCACCTCATCACCACCACGGCTGACCACAGCCCTTCTCAAGGACATCCATGTAAAACATAGAATACCCCCGAACAAACTTAAAACAGAATCTAATTTTTAAAAAATTGTCACTCATCATGGCCTCCGTTTCCTCTACTTCCCAAACGCTGCATCCTCCTCCTCCTCTACCCAGCCTGATACGCCCCACAGGCTCAACGCTGACATGCAGCTAGCCGGCGTCCACTCGGCTGCTGTCACATTATACAACTCCTCAGTCAAAAAAAAAAAAAAAATACAGGCAAAGCTGCTTTCACTTACCTTTTTGAGTTGATCATCCTTCAACTCAGTGAAGTAGTAGGCCAGAAGCTGAGCCGCTATCATCCTGCCTGCACGTCCGCCAGGAGCTGTCAGCAACTACGAGGTGGTTAGAGAGTAAAAAAAAAAAAAGAGAGAGGGAGGGAAAGAGAAAAGGGCTGCTGTCTTGTTCTCTCCTGTTTTCCCCCCTCAAGCTGATCCCTCTTTATCCTGAAGTGGAGGAAGAAGCAGGCCTTGATCTGAGCACCGTGGCACTGCAAGGTTAAAAGAGGGTAGAAAAAAAAAACAAAAGTCTGGTGAAACAAGAGTGCAGCGTGAGCGGCCGTGCCTGCTAGTCTGCGACAGGCACACACTTAAAAACACACACACACACTCTCACTCACACACACTCGTGCAAACACACTGACACACACACACACAGAAAGGCTGGGTTTGACCGTGTCTCCTCCCTCTGAGCCTGCTAGCTCCCTGTTAGCTCTGGGGAGATGCAGTAACTCCACACTGGAATGGTGGTTTTGCTACGCCCTGCCCCCACTGCTCACTCTGATTGGCTGAGCTGTGGACGTGAAGGAGAGGACTTGAGGGGGGGGGGGTTCCTGCCGAAGCAGGGGGCGTGAGAGAGAGGGAGGGAGGGAGGAGGAGGGAGACTGTAAGCTAAAGCAGGAAGCTGCATCTGCATGATAACCTGCAGCGCATAGAGCTAGAGACAACCCCCCCTTTCCCTCCCCAAGCCGGCACGTCTCACACGTTGCCACGGCGCCCAGAGGTGTACGTGCAGATGGGCAGGGCGACCGCACACACACACACACACGATGATGTCATCATCCCTCTTCCTGCTGCATCACTGTCAGCATCAGCTATAGGCTGAGGGGACATCAGATACGAGCTGTGGTGTCCAACCACGTCGCAGCTCATGACTGAAGGTTTCTTATCTCCTGCAGCTCCAACAGCAACTGGTGTCAGATCCACCTTAAGACACCAAAAGACATTCAAGAAGTTGCATGTTTTCACATTACTGCTTTAAACTTCCCCACAATAACAGTATCCAAACTTTTTTCCCGTGAAATTACTTAATATTTGTTCCTCAAGGTTGGACAACGGTAACTATCTTACCAAAGCATCACTCAGACTACCATTTCCTGTTTACAGCTAATTTAAAATGCTGCTCCAGAGTAACTAACAGCTCAAGAAACAACATTTTCTACTAATCTTGCCACACTTTTTTCCCCAATATGTCCCAGAATCTGTCACCCCATTTCAGCTCCTCCAGACTCCTCAGATCCTTTCAGAAATGTTGTAAAAAAAAGGAAAAAAAGGCCAGAGACGAGGCTTTTTTCTGCAGCAGCTCCTTGTCTTGAAATAGCCTGTTGATGCTTTTAAGATGCAGATTGAGACTTGATTTCTTTCTCTTGCTTTTAAATGTGTTCAGCCTCCTGCTTCAAATGAACTCATCCATCCTTAATGCAGTTTACAGTCAGTTATGCCTGTTATATATATCATTAGAAAGAGCTTTTTATTTAATAACTGCAAAAAAAAAAAGATAACAAATGGACAAACAAAAGAAAACAAAATTATGAAACAAAATATCACCAATATTTTCCTTTTCAAACAGCTCGTCAGGGAAAAGATTCTCACTTAGGGCTTCCTAACCCAACGAAGGCTCTATTAAATGTTAAATCCCTGATGAAATTAAGCCTGAACATGTCTTGCAGCATAAAAACTCCGCACAATTTTAATTATTTTTGGCTAAGGTTTGATGTTTAGCTTAGCATAGCAGAGTAAGTGTTGTCAAAGCAAATAAACTCTTCTTCTGTACTCCAAATTCAAAAATTATAGCCAAAACAATCAACCCTAAAGCTCTTAAAACCAAAAAACATGTGGAAGGTGTTTCCCATGCTGACTGAATACTAACCCAGACCATGTTTTTAGCTTTCAATTAAAAAATTTGGGAAACTACACTTAAATTTAATACTAAGCCCACAAAATTTGGGAAAAGTTAAAGCTTCATTTATCATTTTACAACACAAAGTTGTGTAATGGAATATAACATGTTGTTACTTCATGGTGATGCTAAAAATGAAGAAATAGAAACATATATTTATATGTATAAATAAATGGGTATAATCTATAATTAGGAAGTTTAAAAATTAAAAAATATTTTTTAGCATATAAGTGTGAAGGTTAAGAAGTTGTTGGGTTCAGGCTGTTAAGGCTGTTAACAGTTGAGGCTGTTGTTTGGTTGTATTTTGTCTTTTAAATTCCTCTGGGCTCTGTTCAGGCACATAACCAATAACACCGATGCGTATCAATGCTGTTCTGGCAGGTTTTAATCAGTCACTTCAGTGACTTCCTGTTCTGGCACATTCCAGGCCAGTTTATGATGTCTGTGAGTTTAAATAACACAACTTTTTTGTGCAGCATTAAATATAGCAGCTGCTCACAGCTAAAAAAAAGTGAAAAATCAAAAAAATCAAAAAAATTCCATATAAGGTCTGTGAACAGTAAATACAGCAAAGTAAGTAAGTAAAGTTAACTTTTGTTCATATGGCTTACTTGAGGAAAGTACTGGTCATCTGACTCACGCTGACTTTGCTTTGCCAGGTGTAAATTAGTGACCGATTAAAATGACTCAAACTAAAACTACTAGAGGTCTGAGCGTCCGGAGCAGAACTTAAAGAAAAGGTAAATAAACTGACAGATTGTATTTCAATTTACAATAACAAGAATATGACAGAATATCAGAACAAGAAATGGGCTTTTATGCTGATTACAGATAAAATATTGCTAAAAATATTTGGGTCCATATCACAATTTAGTTTAGTTAAGATCCTGTAAGAAATAGAGCTCAGATTGAAGTCAATGAAACAAAAAGCATCCCTCCATCTTTCTTATTCTCGTTTACTGTTGTAATATTAATTCAATGTATCTGTGAAAAAATAACATAATGTAACATTTTTTAAAATTGTATCCTTTAAAAAAACGTGCAGCACGTGGTTCGAAGCCTGATATTTGAATTGCTTATGAGACCTGATGCAACAAATCTCAGCATTGCAATACACACTCAAAGACAACCCCCCCACCCCACCCCCACCCCCACCACCCACCACCTCCTGCAGCTTGGCTACGTCACCACGTTCTGCGTAAAAAACCCCATGTCTGCTGACTCAGTGACGTGCAAAAGCTCCTGACATTCCTTTTTTTTTTTTTCCTTCCTGAACGCCTTTGATTTAGGACTCTCCCCCCTCCTCCTCCCCCCTTTAGATTCCCCTCCTTCGCCTCCTTCGCCATCCTGTCTTCTGCCAGCTGCAACCACGTGTCACCGAGTGCATGAATGAAAAGAATAGCTGCACTGTACCGTCTTTTACCCCCTCAGTGCCCCAGTGGAGCTGCTCGGAGGAGGGAGGAAGGGAGGGAGGTGTCTGCGTTCATTCACTTCCCTCCGAGGCAGAATATCCTGCCTGGTGTCATGGCTGCTTCAGGGTGACCTTCTCCACTGACCTTCACATTAAGAGTCGATTCAGCGTCACGACTCACAGAAACCGCTGACACACACACCCATTAAACTCCTTCTATGAAACAACGTTTACTAAGAGGATTTTCTGCCTTGTCGTTTTCTGTTTGCATCAATATGCCAATGTGGTTCACAGGGTTGAAGAGAGAAATAATACAAGAGAAAAATATTTGATGACTTTCTCTTGGAGTATTTTAGCTACTTTTTAAAAAATGTAGCCACATTTTACTGTAGTTGTGTTTCCAGTAACCACATGTTGAGATGAACAGTATTCAGAGCATCATCAGTTAGGATTTTCTTCATCATCAAACTACCTAAATTTTATTTTTCATACATATTTTTATTGTTGTTTGTTTGCATTTTACTTAATATAGATTACAGTATTTTTTTTGTTTAGAGTTGCCTCAGTTGTGATGCAAGAAGAAAGTCATTTGCATCATAAAACCTTAAAAGTTTTATTCTCTTGAAACAAATTTGTTCAGCAAATTTTTCCAAAAGACTAGAAAACTTGCTGCGGTTTTAGAAAAGCTACATCACCAAATTGATTGTTTTCCCTCTTCTGAGAAACCTAAATGTGCTCATTATATTTTCTAACCTGCAGCCTAATTATTTAAAAAAAATATTAATGTGTTTTAGTCTAAAAAGAAATCAGATGGTGGCAGAGAAACAATTAAGGTTATCAAAATCATTGCAGAATTTTCTTTTGGGAACCAGATCAGACCAATAATTTTCATGATATCCAGTCGAAAATGAAAATGTTATCAAAGGAAAGTTTTGATATGGTTTTATGTCAAAGAAAAAGATCATAGGATTACTTGAAATATCCATATATATAACCATATAATTAGGCTTAATGATGTTAAGGCAATGAGCTGCTAATGAGCAAATGAACTGATGAATGTAGCCAATAAAATAACACTTAGCCGAACATGAACTTGAGTAAAGACAAATTTATTCATAAACATTGACTCAATCACAAAATATTTGAATTCCCCTTTATTACTTGAGTAACAAACAAACAGAAAACAGTTTTTATCATGCACATTAACAGCAGAAGCATCTGTTTTCAGTGAAACGGTCTGAAAGTCTGTTTTCAGAGGTGGATGTTGCTCTGCAGCGATGAGGCCCCTCAAACTCGTGAACTTCCTGCTCATCATATTATCATGCTCCAATAATCTCCTTTATTAACAATACAAACATTCTGTGTAGTGGGGCGAGAGAGAGTATTGAGTCTGGTATCCAGATAGAGATAAAAACACACACACACACACACACACACACACACACACACACACACACACACACACACACACACGTGGTATAAATACCAAAAGTGCAGAGAACTATTTAACACTACAGTAGCACCGACAAACAAACATCAGTTAGTTAAAACTCATAATGTTGGTTGTTGGAGTTTATGTGTGTGTTTCTGTCAGGTTTTATGTGCTTTTTTCTCTCACTATGTATTTATTTATCCATATATTTTCCATTTCTTTCACTGTCTATGTAAGGATGGTTTGTGGGCTTTTTCTGTGAGTGTTTTCCGCAGTAAAAATATAAAGGGTAAAAGTTTCTGTGGGTCAAAAGCATGAAGAAACACTACATTTGCCTTCAAGATCATTAAAGATAAATGGGCTTTTGTTTTGTGGTGCTAAATAAGGAGTTGCATTTGAATATATTAAAAGCAAGCATTTTGTCGTTGTGTTAAAACAAAATGTCTATTTTCCCATTAGAATAGGCACACATTCCTGAATTGTCTATTCCTGTTTAATTTCTTACAGTTTTTATTCCTCAAACTTACTCAAAATTCGTCAATCCTGGATTTCTGCTGTAAAGCACCCTGTAACCTGTTTTTTCTAAAGAGAAACCAGTAAAATAGAGTTTAATATTATCAGTACCATGACTTTAAACAATTACAAAGGTCATGTCGTGTCCATAAATATCCAAATATAACACTATAAAGAAGGGATGATCAATCTTTGATTGGCTTACCCTGAAATTTTTAACCTGATCCTAACTAATCATTACCTTTCATGCATTAACCTGATACGACCAAGCAAGATAGTGAGTACGAGCCAATCAGAAACAGAGAAGAGCAGGTCATCCCTCTGCCATCAGGTCAAGATCAACTGATCATCCACCGCAACTTCTGGTAAACAGACACTAGGTGGCAGTATTTAACAGGGTATAACACCAAACTAACTCCACTGATTTAACCTATGAAGCTTAGTTTACTTCTCACAGTTAGTGCAACACAGTCTATGACAAGAAGTTTTATAATCTCCTCTGTGACTCTGAAATGACTTAACTGATACTTGATTTGTTTCAGCTGTAATCCTTTTTTGATCAGCTGTAATCCTTTTTTGATTCAGTTCAATACTGTTATAAAATCATTTTGTTAAAAGCTCCCCTGGCTTTACAGATGTGCAGTGATGAATTCCTAAAATACCACTTTAAAAGACTGATAGAGAGAGACAGCAGTGGTCCTTATCAGTGTTTTTTCTTTATTTCACCACTAGGGGGTGCCAAATATTTGAGCTACATTCTTAAAACCACACTTTGGGGCTCTAAGAGGCACATTTAAAATATATTTTGAGTTTTTCAAGAGTTCTTGTGCTTTATTAAAGATTATACTGTAATTTTAATCACAGCTGCAGGCCTGTGTGTTTACTATCAGAGAAGAGGAGGCGACCTTTCCAATGAAGACGCACTGCAACAACTGTTTGTCATTTGGGCAATAAACTCAAGGCCTGCTGCCTCATTTGAGGTGAGTGTGTTTTCTGTCACATCTGAGAAAACCTCAACCTTATTAGACTTTATTTTTTCCCTGTGTTTTTTTCATCACTGAACTTTTTTAAATAGACTCTGGGATAAAAATAGTTGCAAGGGCTCTTGTACAGTAAGAATTGGGGGGTATCACTGTATCGAAGGACCCGCTGTTAAAAATAGCCTGACTGCTGCCCACAAGTGTTGAGCCAAGGAGGACAGGCTGCTTCAAGAAACCTAAAAAGGTCTCACAAGGCTTCCAGTGTTGAGATTTGCAAGCCATTATCTCAAAACATCTTTCAGGCTCTTGTCTGCATCATTATTTATAAAAACCTAAAGGTAAGGTGTCTGTTTGATCATGTTAAGAAATAAAAAATCAGATTTTTCGCGTATAATTGAAAGAACGATAGTGTGCCTTTTGAACACTGATTTAATTACTTCCAAAATGATTTACTGTTGTGTAGAATCAGTGTTTAATTTTAGAAATAGAGCCTCTACAAGGGTTTTTACAGACATTTGTAGTTTCTCTTAACCTTCCACTAAAAATCTTAAAATTTAATAAATGCACTGGTTAAAAACATACCTCTAAGTTATTCAATAAAAAGGCAGGTAAGGATGCACACTCTTCATCTCCACAGTGCAGAATGACAACAAAATTTGGGGGCTAAATGCTATATATAGTCTTAAGTGCATCCATACATGGGGTTGAAGGGGAAGAGCATTCCTCCAGTGAGAGGGTAATATTTTTGTTACCATCAGCAAGTGCCTCCCAAGCGGCATCAGGCTGGTCTGCCACCGCTTTGCGCTGTTTTAATCTCTTGGGGTAAGTCCTTTTTCTTCATAATTGCTCATGGTTGACTAATTTTTATTGACAGAAATTAATCTAGTAGAATGATTTTTGGAGTATAAAAGACTGTATCGTCTTTCAAGTGTGAGATAAATTAAATGTGTTGCTGTAATGAATGGCACTAGATAATCTGGCTCCTTGATGGAACCAGCAGAAGTCTGTTGTAATCTACCTGAGCAGTACTTCCCTTTAAATATTAGGGCATTAAGAGGTCGCCAACCTTCTTTTCCCATGTTGTGTCACTCGAAAAGACTCAGTTGAAAAGTGCTTGTATTGAAATAGTTGATTATACAGGATGGAAGTATAATTAGCCTGATGCTGGGTGTGAATTTGACAGCTGGATCTGTAAATGTTCAATTTTAAAGAACTTACACAGTCTGATCCATCTAATTTCCTGCCTGATGGTTTTAATTTCTTGCTGGTAATGACTCTATTTCCTTTATTTCTCCAATCATGGAACAGGCAGACTGCTGCAAGCTATTCATAGCTGAGCTGTGTGAGGTTGTAAGGTGAAACATTTTAAGTGCTGAGTCTGATATATGCTGGAACCATCCTGATGCCTCCCAAATGTTAGCCTTTAACATGGCTTTACATCAGATCAATATGCTCTAATGAAATTAATGCATTCTTTCAATTTAAGTGTGCTTGCTATGATTATTTATTATGTATAATATAAATATTTACATGGGAATCATTCCTGAGAAGATTGTACTGAGGTATGTTTGCATCAAGGCTTCAGTATCTTAACATACTTTACGTTTCAAAGATGATAAAATATGTGTAACAGCTGCGGTAACATCAGTGGTGAAGGACAGACTTGTATTAAAAACTGTGATCCTGGTTAACACTCATT
Source organism: Acanthurus leucopareius (assembly GCA_029814765.1). Lineage (NCBI taxonomy): Eukaryota > Metazoa > Chordata > Actinopteri > Acanthuriformes > Acanthuridae > Acanthurus > Acanthurus leucopareius. The sequence continues at coordinate 10,829,415 of JAQMCX010000043.1, read as the reverse complement.
TGGTCTCCCCTCTCCCTGGTGCTCTTGGCCAGGTCTCCTTGAAGTGTTCCAGCCATGGCTTCCAATGTCATACCTTGGTATAAGAGGAAGCATGTGAGGGAAGTCAAAACTGATTATGCTTATCATCATACTAAACGTGCTGTCAAGCAGCATACGGAAAGGTACGGAGGTGGAAATCACCTGCTGCTTTGAAAAGCGCAGCTGCTTGGCCGGGTAGAGCAGCACAAATGCACAAAGCTGCTGCAGACGAGACTCTTCATGTTTCTGCTGCATTCAGTATGTGTCTGCTTCCTAACTCAGTGTTACATTTGTCTTCCATCACCAGATTTTAAGAAAGAAATCCACCCATTACGAAGCGATAAAGACCAAAAATGACTGCAAAAAAAAGCACAATATCAGTTAACTGAGATTGTATTTGTGAGGTTAGATGAAGCGAATCAAATTTAACCATCAAACTGTCTTCAAAAAGAAGACAGAAAGCCCTCCATAAATAAAACAGCCCAACTCATCCGCTTTTGCTTTTATACATCTATTTGTGGGGGGTTTTCATTATCAATCTTAAATTTTTTCGTGCTGATAACTCATTTTTTAAACAGTATGAAAAATTAATGCTACAAATTTAAAGCATTTTCACTCATTTTTTTGTTAAGTTACTGATTAACTTTGCCATATTTTCCATGCCATGTTCACTTCCGTCTGTTGGCAGACAACACACAACAGATTTTTCCTTTGTGATAGCTCTGATCGACTAAATCACAGATATGGTCAAATCAGACTTAATTGGTTTGCATATTTGTGCTGAAGCATAAATATATCTATCAAATTTATAGCCATTTTGTCTCAATAAAAAGTTTCCATTATCATTAACTATACGTTTTTTTAATACTCCCAATTACAGCTTCAGAGTATCTGGAGTGTGAGAATGCAAAATATCTGAGATAGCAGAGTCATTGTTGATCAGAGAGAGTTCAAGATCTCAGTCCATGATGTCTGTTGAAAGAAAATGAGAAACAGATCCAGTTTTGAACATCTTATTCACCAAAAGTTATTAAATTGAGTTATTTGGGAAGACGTGTGTTCAAACTAAGCTCAAACATTTCATGTCCAATGCAGAGGAAAAATAGCTTGGAGATGAAGCAGATCCTCAAAAAACAAGTGAACATGTCCAGCAGCATTCAGAAACATGCTGGAATTTTTAAAATGGTCACAAGTGAGTCTGCAGCTCAGGAGCTTAAAGCTGGTCAGGACTACAGAGGATGCTAATCTTAGTGATGCTCTGCAGCTTCTACGCTTTTTGGTTGGTTTCATCACTCAGGTCAGGAGCAACAAGTGTGTACCTGACTAGTTTTCTGTAGCACACCTGCTGCAGCTCTTAGAGTAGTTCAGCTCTGCTCTGCACTGAAGCTACACTGAACTCGATACAAGCTGAACACTGCACCAGCTTCGTCGTCACTAGTAATGAGGACGGATCGTAAAACTGCCTCAAGTCTCAGACCTGAGCCAGTGATCACTGGGTCGTTCTTCACAGAGCTCCCATGTTGTCATGTTGCCTCTGCCTTGGTTCAAAGGTCACATGCTGCTCCCTCTGAACATGACCCACGTCTGAGGCCAATGCTCAGAGCTGTAGATACTGAAATCACTGCTGACTGAGTTTAAAAACATTTTCCCTGAGACAGAATGAAAAATATGGAAGGCTGAGTGTTCTTAAATGTCAGTTTCCATTCCAAAACATGTCAATTTTCTTTCCATTTTTGGATGAAGAGTCAATTTTTCTAATGCTTATTGATCACATTGTCACATTAGAAACTAACCACAATCAAGATGTCTGTGTAGATTCTCATTCTTCCAGGTCATGATTATCTTGAAGAGTCAAAAAGACAAGGCAACTCAAACTCAAAATAGTCCAGTTGCCTTGTCTTTTTGACTCTTCAAGATAACCACAATCAAGCTTTTCACAGTAGATGTGGCTGCAGCCAATGAAAGTGCACATAAATAAAGAAGTGGCAGCAAACGCGTATTTCAGCTATTTTGCAGGGGGATTCTTAAAAATGCAGCTTTCAGAATGCTATTCTGCAAAAGCGGAGGGTTGTTTTTAAATTTGCAAACAGTCCATTAAGGTGCAGTTTCCTTTTAAATGCATGTTTGATGATGATTGATCGCATTCCCGACAGGAAATCAAGCTCTAGATCAGTGAGCCAGGTGCAGGCCCAGGCCACAGAGGCTATGGCGGAACCAGCGTATACCGTACCGGCGTTCCGGCAGAGGTGAGTCCCCATTGGTTCCTGTGGTGCGTCAGGCTATTTTAGGTGTAAGGAAATACTCAACCACAGTCCCCAATAGCTGAACGAAGTCCAGACAGCACATTTCTTTAGTGTTACGAGATGTTAAATTTTCAGTGATGAGTCATTTTGAATTAACAAGTGTTGATTGTCATTAGTAAATCTTATTTCAACCTAAATTAGTAATTTATTTTAATTAGAGATGGAAATGAGATATAAACTGGCACATAGAAAAGGGCTCAGAAGGAATAACTTAAGTGCTAATTAAAGGTAAAAACATACTATTTAGGAAACATTTGTTGTTTTAATGTGTCAGAACTTGTTCACAATGAAGTCTATAGAAGATTAAATAAAAGTCAGGGACTCTAAAATCGTTTATCTTATGAATGAAGTTGTTGTCTAGATAATTAGTGGATCAATTTAAGTGTTTTGTTGGCAGAACTGCTGATGAGACCGAGGAGTATCAGCGAGTGACTACAAATGTTGGGAAAGGACTTGCTGTCATTCAGCAGGAGCTTCAGAGGATGAGAATAGCCACCAAGGCCCAAGTGGACAGCCTTGAAATTCAGAGAGAGGTAAGGAATCAATCACACAATGTTTTACCAGGAACACTGTTACGTAGATTTATATGTAAACATGTTGTAATGGTGTTTTGTTTGGCTGCTTTGTGTTTTTAGCTGCAAAACTGGCTGATAAAGTCAGTAGTGAGCAACAATTCTGTTTCATCAGACTGAAAAAAATATAAATATTGTCTGTTTTTCTTTTAAGTATTGTTCCAATACTGGTACTGTCTAAGTGCTGGATTGAGTATTGGCTACTTCACACCTCTATATACCTCTAGAAAACTAGCATTGAGTTATATTGGCAGTACAAAGAGGAAAACATCATGCAGTAGAAAAGGGATCCTGCTACTTTCAAGCAGCTTCCTGTGCACTTAAATACAGTTTATCAGGTTTTTTCTTGTCGTAGCTGATACCCATAAATAGCAAGTGACCTGTTAAACTTCAAGCACATCTACAACATGACCTTCATACAGGGTTAGAAGTCCACATCATTTAAAAATAATAATATTAATATACATGATGTATATATTTTAACACACTGGCATCAGATCAGTACTTGTTTGGGCCGATTCACAAAGTACTGTAACTGAAATCGGAATGGAAAAAGTGATATTGGAACCTCTCCATGTTATATGCTATGTTTTATCTTTTATACCTTTATGGCAGCATTTTGAGTTTTCAAGCTCAATTGAAAGCTGAAATCTTTCATCTCCTGCATTTTGATATATAGTAATGATGATCAAGCATCCATAGTACCATTTATGAAATTTAGAAGCCTCAGTATTGGTTTGTAATCAGAATATAAATTTACCTGACTGGGTAATGAAAGCTAGATGGAGTGATGATGTAAAACAAACAGGTGAGTGGAGTATTGAATGTGTCTGTTTTTATTATAGACTTATAAACACTCAGTACAATATTTTAAGTCAAAACATCAGTGTGACAGGCCCAATGTGTATAAATGGTGACACATGAATGAATGTTTCTTGTTGTAGTTAAACATTGTTGACTGCCGCCTGCTGACATCATCTCTTTAATCCATCTGATCTGATCTGATCAGGCTTATTTATAAGGATATAAGCTGGGAAATGTTGAGGACGACAAAAAAAAATGACTAAATGAGGTTTATAATCATGTCTTATTTTGATAAAAACTGTTGGATTGGTCAATTACCATGCATGATAAGACAGTGAAGTCAATACACATTCAGTGTCTTCTATCTGTTACTCTCTTCAGGTAAAGAGCATGATGTACAAGAGGACTGATCTGTTGGATGAAATCCCAAAGATGCCGGACTTCCTGGTTGCCCTGCGGCCTCACACCGTGTGGGAGAAGACCCCCGTCAAACTGTTCTGCACCGTGCAGGGGACCCCGAGGCCCATTGTTCAATGGTCAGAATATTCACATCTAACAGGAACAGGCTTCAGATTTGACCTCAGTTTGTTTTTAGTGTCAGAATGAGCCAAACTACATTCAAAGTTTGTACTATTTTTGCTCACAGCATCTAAGGTTGGTCATGTATTGGAAACATGAGCATAGAAGAGCTGCACCTGATGATACTTCTCACATTATTTTTTGTATTTAAGCAACAGAGCAACTTAAATGTGCAAAATGAGTCATAAAACACACCAAACAAGATAATTAACTCAAAAACTGTGTGCTTTAGTGTTTTATAATCTTGCATTTTTTTTTAAAGATGCCCTTTTCTCAATTTTTTTTAAATGTAAAAATTCTCCAAAATGTCAGATATTGACTACACTGATTTGTGCAAAGTTTGTCACTATAAAAGTATTTTCATATTTTTCTGACTCTGTAAACTTTCCTAAAACCTAAAAATGCAAACCTGGCCCAGAAATTCAAAAGCCAATTGGAGGAAAAGAAACCTGAAACCTCCTGCACAGACTTGACTTTAGACAGAGTGAGAGTGACATCAGTGCAAGTTTCAAGCTAACAAGCTAACGAGTTAACAAGCTAACAAACAACATACAAATAAAAGATGCTAACTGTAACTTGAACAACACTTACCCTCTGCTTCTCACCAGTATTTTCATGTACAAACTCCTCATAAAACTCTGGATCTGTAGTTCAAACATGTAACGTTATGTTTGAATCTCCTTATGTTTCCTCGATGCTAACATTAGCCGTCTTGGTGCGCTCTGCTCTTTCAAAGGTCATCCTAGTGCACGCATGGATGTATTAAAGCGAACTGGATACAATGTCAGTGGCTGTTCATTTCTATTAAAGTTGCTCAGTGGCACATGAAGCTAAAAAAGTTTGCTAAAAAAGAGCAAGTGGACTAGAGACTTCCGGTGGCTAAGCTAGCTAACTTCCGGTAGCTCTCTGCTAACCTGAATGGGAATTAAAATGATTCAATCTTGCAATTTTTTAAGACTTTAAGAAATGTTCAGATGCAGAGCAGGTGTGCATGCTCTGGTTGCCTCTGATTGGCTGTTGGTGCTAACTTTGTTGATATTTGCAGACAAAACCCTAAAAAGCCTCACATTTTTTATTGGACTTGTCTTAAAAATGTGGGTAAACAGAGCTGAAGTCTTGCATCAAGTTCTTTTTGGGGTGCTGATTTTTTCCCCCACATCAATTTTGTGTTTTTTTGTCTACTTCCCAGATGTTATCAGATAAACAGAAAGAAATTATGTTAGTAAAACAAGTCATTTTGCACATGATTTTGTACTATTCCTCCAAATTACATAACACATAGTTACATAGTAACTCGTGGGGCAGCAGAGTAACTGACACAGATCACCCATCACCATATTAAGAGTCTGTGCAACAATAAAATTATGTTTAAACTCTTAATTTAAGGCAAAATGAAGTACACAATGCTGTTTAATGGATGGAAGTTTAGATGAGCTCCTCTTCAAAGTTGTTTTAAAACTTTTTAATGGAGGAAAATGTTGTTGAAGAAAATATTTGTGAAATGAATAACCTCTTTTTTCAAAGTGTAACTTATTATTTTATATGAAGTTCGGAAGAAATTCAGATTCAACCCTTTGGCCTCAAAAGAGTGTTTACAGTATATTTTTATTTTTAACATCCCTTTAACACCATAAAAAAATTACAACATAAAGAAGTCATTACCTATCTGTAAATATCTGCTGCTATTTTAGTAAATAACACATTTTAATTTATTGTTGTCAAGTTATTGATCATCAGATGGTCACGTATCTTCATACACACACTGGTTTGATCAGTTTAAAGTGAGAAGATGTGGAGGGGAACAGATGACTGATGACTGTTGACTGTTTGCAGGTATAAAGGAGGAGTGCCGGTCGACCCTCCGAGCGCCCCAGGAAAGTACAAGATTGAAAACAAGTATGGAGTCCACAGTTTGATCATTAGCAGGTAAGATACAAACACACCTCTGCAAAGCTAAAACACCAAAACAGAATTTTCTTTGAATAAAAAAACACACTGTTAACTTTCTCCAAATTAGAGTCCAGTCTTTGAAACAAATACCATCATCCTTTATTAGTGACTAATATTTTGTTTGGTTTTATACTTTGATAACATTGTAAGAACTGTTTTGATGAAGGTTAAGCTCTATTTTCCAGGTTTCATAGTTAGATTTTTCAAAAAGATGATGTCATAAGTTTGGAAAATGACAATTTGAAACTCAAACAAACACTGACTTTACATCTTAAAGCCATTTGGAGGGACGAGCGCATCAAGATGCAACTCTGTCTTCTACAGCTTTAAAATATGAAACCTTGAAATCAGTAAATGATGACAGAAAATGTGGCACAAGATGGAAAGCAAAGGAGCAGCAGAGCTTCAGAGCAAAAATAGATAATCTCTTCAATAAATCTGCTCTAATTTTGAATATTTTAGTGCTCCACCTTTGGTTTAGGTGTCTAAAATTAAAAGATTGGGTGGCCAGAGATGGAGGACTGTTAAACGAAGGGTTGGGCTCAGCCTGCTGGCTTGTTCGTCATCTTCAAGGCTTCTCAGCTGTTGGTGTCGAAGTGCTGACCTCTGCGTCATTCGAGCCTTGAATTCCTCCCACCGCTTCTCGCTCCCTCTCTTTCTTTCTCAGGAGTTGAATATCTCCAGTCTTCTGTCATTGCATTACAGGGTCAGCGAGAGGATTTTCATTTATGGCCATCACTTTGTGAAGGAATTTTGTCATTCAGATCCCTCGTAAAAAAGCTTGATTAGAGCAAGAAAACAGACTCAGTTTATGTTCCCTTCACAGCTGAGAAAATGGATCATCTTTTAAAATAGTTCTGCTCAGGGTGAAGGTCACATTTCTTCCTTCTATTCTTGCCGCCGCCACCACCGCCGCCACCGCCGCCTTGGTTCAACTTTCTTTTCAGTGCCTTTCATAACATGCAAGATTATATTTACAAAAGCAGCAGCACACAATGTCTTACGCCATAATCACTTCTCAGCTGACCTTGAGGAGCCACTGAGGTGTCGTTGAGGAAAGAAAGAGCTTCATGTTCCAGTGTTTGCTGCCAAGATTTTTTAAGGATGGGTTCAGTTTTCAGCTTCTTGTTCTCTCTGCTACTTAAATCCTGTTTGGCTGCCGAGTTAAAAGCGAATATCCTACTTATTTTTATGTAAAGTGTCCATTGGTGACGGGTGAATATGGTCAGTCTCATCAAAATTCCTTGTAAACTGTCTTTATAAACAGCAGTGTAAGTTAGTTTTTTTCCTTGACTTGGAGCTTGTGTTCACCGGTGAGCAGAAAACCTGCAGACACTTTGAAGGGTTAAAGAAATCCTGAATCTACATTGTGATTTATGAGAAACTGTGTTTGATTTCAATAAATCAAGACTCCAAAAAGACACTGATGTTAAAAATCACTCACAGAAGATGAAGCTTGAGACAGTGTTTCCTTTAATGTAACACCACCAGTGATGAAGTATTTTATGTCTCTATCAACAAGAGAAACCAGGATGGTTTAAATTACAATCCAGGATCCCAAAATCTCAAATCCTGTCCTGTTTTTTCTGAAAAATTAGGCCACATTATGACCTGTTTTTGTATGCTGTCTGGTTTTGAAGGTGTGCTGTGAGTGATACTGCAGAGTACAGTGCTGTGGCCACCAACCCGCATGGTACTGCTACCAGCAAAGCTACAGTTACAGTGAAGAGTAAGTCATTTTCTTTTTCCGTCTCTCTTCCATTCAGACATTATTTTCCACCACTGTCACTTTGTTTTTCTTTGTAAACATGATTTCTTTTTCTCCACAGGACCAGCAGGAGCCGGAGAGTCCAGCCATCTTGGTTTAGGTGAGGCGATAAGGGGGCCAGTGGCTGAAGGGGAGGGTGTTTTTATTTTTATTTTTTTTATTTTTTATTGGAATCAGGCCCGGACACAACCAGTTCAACCACACAGGATCAGCTGGCATCAGATGTGCACAGAGCAGAGTGTGTGAGAGGCCTGATAAGCAGTGGAAACTATTGAAAGAAGCTGTCGTCCTCTTTCCAAAAACAAGTTGTAAAAAAAGAAAACAGAAATGTGTGCTCACAGGAAACAGTTCAGTCCCTTTGAAGATCTTATAAAACATGAATATGCTTTTATACACGGTTTTAGGGTTAAGAAATGATATAATTTAACTATTAAGTAAGTTATCTTCTCTACCATTAATGTACCATGAGACAATCTTCATGCTGAAAACAATTTGTAAGAGAATTTGCAAGAGAAGAAGAATGGTGGTGGTGTATTTTCAGATATTTAAATAACCTGGAAAAAATCCTCAAGAGCTCTTTTCATTTTTCCCTCATGAAAAGCTCGGGCAACAGGTTTTATTTTTTGTTTGTTTTTTAAATTTATTGGGTGTTAAAAAACATCTGGTGTTGTTCTGGTTTGCAGTTTCTACTTCTCCCACTTTATTACAGCCATGCTAACTTTGCCTCTACTGCCACCTTCTGACAAAAGCCTGGTTTATTCATTCTAAACCATGTTAATAGAAACACACCCAGGCTGCATTTTCCCCCTTTTTTTCATTTTTACAATTCAAAAATTCACTTCAAATTAGTTTGACAATTAAATGGAAACACAGATGTATGAGATCCACTTGAATAAGAACAGAACAGACCATTCCTGGGTGTTCCTGAAGGGGCCCTGGCAGTTTTTTCCCTTAAATGAACTTAAATGGGGTATTTTTATGCAACATAAAATTCAATTTGAATTATTTTCTTAAAGTGACATGTTACTTTAAAATGAGTTAAAAACACTTAAGAAAATTTTAAAAATATGTTTAAAATCATTGCAGAAAATGGAGACGTTACAATGTTAAAGTCCATTTTTGACTTTTCTGTATCATTTAACACTCTGCATCACCATTTCGATTATACGCAATATCCACCTTAAAATACACCACCTTAAAAAACTTGAAAACATGAAATGTTGCTATTTATTAACAGAGATGTTTTATTTCCTCTTCAGTGCCTCATCTGACTGAGATCCATGCCAGTAAGCTGGAGGTCACCCTGCTTGATAGGTTCCCCGTGACCTTTGGGGTGGAGGGCGGCTCCGTCAGTCTGGTTTGTACCCTGGTGGCGGTCCCCGACCTCCCCAATGTACCCCCCCTCGCCCAGTGGTACAGAGATGGTAAGACATTCATGCTTTCATACAGGTAAACTGGTGACATCTCACCTCTTTAATTAGTAATAAATTCATTTTAATTTGTTAAATTCAGCTTAGTTTGACTTTATTTTGCCTATTTCTGGTCTATTATTTTCACATTTTTATTTACCGTATTTTCCGCACGATAAGGCGCATCGGATTATAAGGCGCACCTTCAATGAATGGCCTATTTTAAAACTGTTTTCATATATAGGGCGCACC
>JAQMCX010000043.1:10781884-10819660 GCA_029814765.1 Acanthurus leucopareius | reverse complement strand
ATAAGGCGCACTGTCGGTTTTTGAGAAAATTAAAGGCTTTTAGGTGCGCCTTATAGTGCGGAAAATACGGTACTTAAATTTCGTTCTAAATTTCTCCCGACAGATAGACTGCTGAAGCCCAGTAAGCTGGTGGAGATGGCTGTGGGTGGAGGAGCGGCCCGTCTGACGCTGCCTCACCTGGCCAAGGACGACGAGGGTCTCTACACCCTCCGCATCTTCACCAAGGACGGCACCGCCGAGCACAGCGCCTACCTGTTTGTCTCAGGTACACCTGTTGGCATCACGGAGCACTTTAACATCAACACATTGGATTTAGAGATGCTGCATAGTTTCATTAAGAAAAAGGATAATTAAAGCTCAAAACAGGAACCTCAGTTTGTTTGGAATGAATAGAGGAGCTTTTAAAAAAATCAATTAAAGTCACAACTGCTGAGCAAATAAACATGAATTCTAATCTAATAAAACTAACGAAAATGAATAATTTTAAAAAAAAAAAATCTGAAGCACCAAATGTAGAGTCCAACATGGATCAGAGACAGATAAAAAATGACCATTTAATGATAAATATGTTGCACTATAAGTGATTTTAAATGATCAACTATCAACAATAATGATTAAACACTAACTAAAAACTGTTTATGCACTACACTGACTAACTATTTTCAAATCAGAGTTAGTAAAGTTTAATTCCATTTTTGTTTGTCTAAGAAATACAAATGACTTCTTAATAATTTGGCCACTTTCTAGCACAAGTGACTTTACCAAAGAGACAAACTTCAGCATGAACCTGAATCTTTGTTTACCGTATTCTAAAGAGCCTCAAAGCAGAAAGTCTGAATGGTTTGTTTTTACAGTCTTCTTCTCTCTTTCTTTTTTTTTTCCTTGTCTCTTTCTCTAAACTGCCGGATGGATAAACTGGTTGATCCAAATATTTCTTGTTGTTTTTTTTCACTGCAGTCAAGGTTTTAGGCCTCGAGCCAAATCTCAACCCCCTCAAAATGTCAATGCAGTTGCTTAAAGCACGTTAACGGGCTGTTCGACTCATCTAAAGTTCACCCAATTCTCACCAAACCGGATCTCTGGATGTGCCCCAACACGACAAAATATGAGATTATTTTCTTTATAACTGATATGCAAACCATTAATTAGTGAAGACTTCAGTCAGGAAATCTGCAGTTCCCATGAAAATAGGAATAAAAGAACCAATCTGAGTTTTGATTTAACATAAGAAAAACATTTTGAATCAGTATTAGATGCATTAATGCAGGCACATATCCAAATTTATGGACATCTTACTGGCATGTAGAAAGACAAGTTGTAAAAGAGGTCACATCTGTTTTCTTTCCAACTGAAATGAAAGCAACAACATACAGCATAAGAAAATTTAAAAAAGAAAAGAAAATTTAAAAAGGGATGCACTTTTTAAGCCTGAATATTTGCTTTTAATCATTCAAATCTGTCTTTCCTTCCACTGAAAGCAGCAGAAAGTAAGACTTTTATGTCCCCAGATGCTGCCCCGACTGCCGCCGGGGCCCCCGGTGCACCGATGAGCGTGAAGGCCTATGACATCAACTCAGACTATGTCCTGGTTGCCTGGAAACCCCCGAACACCGTCAACGAGGCGGCGATCACCGGATACTTCGTGGATCGGTCAGTCTGCACCCTGAAAACTCTTCAGACTTTCTTTTTTTATCCCGGAGTTGGCACACTGACATGAAAACAATCAAATTACACTGGAATCAGTGCCAGGGAAATTTTGAAAGTATTAAATGATGTCATGGTTTTTTATTTAAAACCTTATTCATCAATATATTTATATTTATAGATAAATGACTCAGTGTTATGTGAGAGGAGTTGCTTATAGCAACAAACAAACAGAAAATAATCACAAACACAGGAGCTCAAAGGAGAACTTTGTAGGTTAGAGTTTTGGTCTCACCCTCAGTTACAATGAAATGTTAATAAATTGACTACTTGATCTATAGAGAGTTTGATAATCATTAAGCTTTGAAATCCAAGTAAAATTGACCCATAAAATTGTTGAACTTTTTTTCTTTTTGTAAAAAACTGATATCTTTAAGTTCTGGATTGTTGGCCGGACGAACATTTGAAATATCACTTTAAATTCCTCTAACTTATTTCATTGAGATTTTATAAACCGAATGATTAATTGATTAATTATAGAGATTGATGGAAATTTAAACACTTATGAATATAATCATTAGTTACAGCCCTACTCTCATTTGCGTGATCTTATTTATAACTTTTTGCTTTCATTTTGCTTCTTTCAGCTTAGTGAACGAAGAGAACAATCAGAAATTTTAGCTTTAATGTCATTTATTTATCTTTAAATGTTTCAAGTCACTTCGTTTTATTATGAAAATCAATTTCCATCAATTTAAAAAAAATAAGGTTTTGTAAGTCACTATAATGAAAAATTTTCTTGAAATAAGGATCTTAACAGTGACTTAGTGTCCATAAGCGGTGAACTGAAAACTGGACATGAATACAAACTGAACTGACAAAAAGAAAAAGACGAAGGTGGAAAAGCTCAGATGAAAAGGAATAAGATGATTAAACAGGAAAGGAGATGATCGTCTGGTGAAAAAACTGACAACATTACCAATCTGAGGAGGGAAATGCAGAGCAAACACAACAAAAACTCAAACAATACGACAAGATAAGACCATAACAGTATCTGAAAATAATAAGAAACTTTCATTAAATAATGACTTAGCAGTGTCAAAGCAGTGACTTACCATATGAAAACAAAGAGAAACTTTCTCACCATAATTAATTTTGTCACAATAATGACATAATATCCAAAAATAAACAGAAACTGTCCATATTCTTATTTCAAGATCTGAAAGTTATTGTCTTTACAAAGCTTCTCCCATTAATTTGAGATACTTGTAATTACATTAAGCTATTGAGTCATAATTTAAAGATAAAAAGTCATTATTCGCAGAAAGTTTCTCATCATAATGACTTGCAGGTTATTTTATTTAATCACATCAGAGGAAATGGGCTTCCTTTTTTAATAAGTTGCTCTCTGTAGCTTTGTAGCTGTTTAAAATGGATTGACATGATTATTATATTTGTAAACTTAGAACAATATTCTAGCTGAAAGGTGAATCAAAGCAAATATTTGATCAATATCATAAAAAGTTAACTTTAATGACTTAATGTTTTTGTATTCTTGAAGAAAAAAATGAATTCTGGTCACTTTTTCTTAGTAAAATGGAAAACCAAACATTTCTCAGAGTATTCAGGAATTTTTGGATATTAAGAGATTTTCTTGCTGATGATGTCATTACTGGTTCTGGCCTGCAGGTGTGAATCTGGCAGCGACACCTGGGTCCAGTGCAATGACGCCCCTGTGAAGGTTTGTAAATACCCAGTTCATGGCCTGAGCGTCGGACGCTCATACCACTTCCGTGTCCGAGCTGTGAACAGCGCCGGGATGAGCAGGCCGTCCCGCAAATCTGACAAAGTGACCGCCCTCGACCCGGCCGAGAGCGAGAGGCTGCAAGGTACCGAGGAAGGTAAATTCAAAGTACAAACCAGCTGGATACGACTGTTTCCTAATGGGTCTGTTGTTATGTCCTGCAACAGTGGTTAAAATCGAAGGAAAATACGACATAGTGATCAGAGATGATGAGCTGGAAGGTACAGTAGTATTTACAAAGACTGATCTGGGTTCAGTGCTTTTCTTTTAATCCTTTAAACCACTTTGAGACAAACAAACCAAACACTAACATCTTTCCCCCTTTCCAAACCTCATCAACTCCATCATTATAACACATTTAACATCTTAAAAAGGAAATAAAAGTGAAGTTTAGCTAAAAAAAATGTTTTTCTCACTCTTTTCCATATCAACATCTCATCAACATCCTCATAACTGATCACAAAGACTTATTTCAGTTCATCGCTAAATATTTATGTTTCATGCCTTAAAGAATGAATCGATGTTCACTATTGATGGAGATTATAAACCTTTTAATTAGTTTTTAAAATGACCAAAAGTCAGATCAATCAAATTTCAAGAATTATTCAGAGAAATGTTAGAAAAGGTAAATATTTTTTTCAATAGTAAGATAAATCAATAGTTAAACATCACAATTATGTGATAAAAGTTTTGATTTTGTTCTTTGTCTCAACGTAAGAACTGTATACGTATATGAATCATGACAACTTTACATATTTACAGCCATTTCTGAGATCTATTTAATCTTCCCAGGTCTTGTTCTTATAGTCAAACTACTCAGCTCCGCATCTTTAATTAATATCACATTCAGCCCGAACAAGAAGAAGAAGAAATAACAGACAAAAGTGCCGTGATTTTTATTTTATAACATATCCATAAAAGTGAGCTGCTTTAGTCTACAGGCTTTTTTACACATCGAAGTCTGACAAGATTTCTTTCAAATGTTAAACCCAAAACATGGAACCTGCACAAAATAAAAACTGTAAACACATCATGCTAAATTTCAGGAATTAAAACAGCCCTTTCATCTTAACATTTAACGGAGCCATTTTCCCTCCTCCTCAACCCGTCAACTGTTGTGACCTTTGATCTAACTCTTCTCTCCGTGATTTAATCGACTGATTTTTCTTTCTTTTCTTTAAATTAAACCACTTAGAGTTTTTTCTTCTTCCTATAAAGTGTGTCGAGTGTCTCCTCTTCTTTGGTACATCTACATTGAAGTGAACCTTTAACACACATAAAACTAATTTTAAACTAAAAGAACTTTTCATCACGTTTGTATCTTTTTACTCTTGACGCTGTTGTAGAAGTCCCACATTTCACCACAATAAACCGACTACTGCCAGACTTTAGATAAAGAATTTAAAACTCTGTTGGTCGCTGTTCCTGCACGATCAACATGTTTTTAGATTAAATTACTTCATGTCCATTTCCATCCAGAATGGAAATTTGTGTTTTCATTGCATAGTGTAATGTCTCTTAGGAGGCTCTTTTAAATATGTCTTTTTAAAAGCTGAAACACAGTGTTATCTTTCATATTCTGAGATTAAAAAGTGTCCATTTATACACTTACTTCTAAGATTTGAGCATCTTGTTGTCACTAAATTAAAAGCATAAAACAACGAAACCTCTTTAAGAGGCTTTAACAGCTCTTTGGCAATATGTGAAAAAAAGTGTCAAATCTAACCTTTTTACAATGCCAAAGACACCTTTTACCAGCCAGTAGATAAATTAATTATTAAAAATTTCTGCTCAGCTTTAAATGAAGAGCAACAAAAAGAAACTTTTCAAATGTTTTTTTAACAAAAAACTGTTTGGCTAAGACTAGAAGGGCATTTATAAAAGGGGACCTAATTTAAACTCTTTATTTGGATATAGAAAATTAAAGTAATTAATCTTTAAACTCACTTAGTTGTACACTTTTAACAAAAAAAAATCCAATATAATAAAATACCTCATTAAAAACACTTAAACTACATAAAACGGAATGTGGGACTTCTGCAACAGATATTAACTATTTGTACTTGAGGCCTCAACATCATTCACTCCAAATCTAGGCTATGTAACTATTCCCGGGGAGCCAACCGACGTTCACGCATCCGAGATTTTCAAATCGTACGTCGTGCTGAGCTGGAATCCTCCCAGCCCCCGCGGACGAGCTCCGCTGTGGTACGTCATCGAGAAGGTGTGTGTCGTTTCACCCTGGTTACCCTTTTTTTTTATCAATGTAGCTCACAGTTAAGTTCTGCACCGTAGTGAAAAGATTAAGACACGAACCTCTCAAACTCCGGATTTTCCCTCTATGTGCTCCCTAATGTTTGTTTTCATTTAAATGATCTTTTTCCAAACTGCATGATGGCATCACATACTTTCAGCTCATTCCTAAAGTTCACTGAAACTCTAAATCCTAACTGGAGTGAAACCTTTACATCCAAAATTACCTTACATTCTTGGCAATTGTCAAATAAAAGTTTTACAGATGTCTCATGCATCATTTTGTACAAAGTTTCAATAATAAATTTAATACAGTTTGAGGTCTCATTTAACAAACATTATTTTTAGTGTGTAGAGATGTTGTAACTGCTCATTCAATCAGAGTTTGAGAGGTTATATGTGATTTTTTTTTATTTTTATGTGATATTCTAAGCACATAATATGAAAACACCTAAAAGCCACCATGTATCTTTGTATTGCTGAGGCTCCACTTGTTTGCGGCTCCTTTAAAATCTCAAAAAAATCCATATGAGATTTACAAAAACAGTTTCACATTAAATATTTAAAATTAATTGAAATTCCAGAAAAGTAGATATTTGGTGGAGGAGCCCAAAAGTACACTGAAAGTATTCGTATAACCAATAAGTACTGATATGCAGATATACTTTTATTATATCAACATCTGTATGAATGCTGGCAGATATGAAAACATAATTATGTACTGTATATTTTTAAACATTTTTTTTAAATTCACATTTACTATGTTTTTCCTGTATTTGCCTTTATTAAAACTAATAACAAATTTTGAAATGTTCTATTAAAAATTCACCCTGGTCTCAACATTTATGCTAATTTTTTTATGTTCTTGTCTAAACTTTTAAGGCAAAATCTGCAAAAATGTTTATAATTCTTACTTGTTTGTATAAAAAATGAATATTGTTGCAGAATTAGGGGGCAGGTCCCCAAATAAATGCCTAAAAAATTAAATCTAGACCCAAATAAAAACTGAACGGAGCCCCAGCTTTACAAAAACACGTGGTCTTCACCCTGAAGCTCCATTTTTTTGGTTTGTGCTACATTGATATTCCCCCTCCCCGACTCTTTCCCAGTGCGTAGCAGGCACTGGATCATGGCAGCGGATCAACACGGCAGTCAAACTGCATTCACCTCGTTACCCCGTTTTTGATTTGCAAGACGGGCAAAAGTACCAGTTCAGAGTGTATTCGGTCAACATGTACGGTTCCAGCGAGGCGTCCATTCCCTCCGAACCCGTCCAAAAAGTCGATGAGGATGGTAAGGGCTGGAAACTGTCATATACGATCAATGAACACAAACAATAACACACAAATACACATTCATTTATACATAAATAAATGAGTGCGTATTGATTATTATTTGTTGTAAAGTTAAAACTGTTTTTTTAAGTCTTTTTTTATTATCCGGTTCTTTTTTAGACCCCCAATAAGTTACACATAATATATTATAATACAATAATATTATGTTTGTACAAACATTCAGTATCTTATCAGTGCACTTACAAAGTGTTTCCTCGGATTTACCCAAAGTTCCACATTTTTCTCGTACATAACTGTTAAACTGTGATAAAGGTCAAAAGTGGCATTTAAAAAAAGGTAAAATGTTTTTTTAGTGAAGGCATTTTTATTTTCTCCCTTTTGTGTCAGCACTTGTTCAACAATGGATGGAAAGAAAAAAAAGAGATTTAATAAAATTTATAATAAAAAAGATGAAAAAATGTCAAACCAAGTCTTTTTCAAGAAGAGGTGAACTGTGCTGCACCTTTTTAAATTTTTAGTAAGTATGAAAAATAAAAACTTTTTTTTTACAGTGTGAATTAATCGTTGCAAGTTAGCATTTTTGCTCAACAAATTTTATTAAATTTGGCACAAAATCTGTGTTTGGGGAAGAAAAATAGACTGTGAGCTATAAAAAATGTTTAGTTAAGCTGCTTTCGAGTGCAAAACTGGAAAAAATAACTTCAGATTTGCTGGTAAAAGTATCCCAATATTGTAGCTATTTAGAGTTTCACCAAGCAGACTGTGGTTTTACCAAACAGGGTTTTTGTATCTCAACGCCACAGGAGTTTTAGTAAACACTCAGAACTGCAAACACACGAATGTATCTGCAAACACAAACACAAAACATATCAAATTCCAAACTTGTTAAATGTGAATCACTGTATGTTGCAGGTGCTGAGCTGCCAGTTGGTATGTTTGTTTGTTTATTTGATAAAAACCTTTTTGAAACGCACAGTTTCACACCGCTGTAACATCACACATTCATTACGAGCTTGAATATCGTGGTGAGAGGAAAAGTGAGCACTTAAAACTAAATAATTGCAGATGAACCCACATCTGTCACCACGTCATTTAAAGGATTTGACCTTTGTTTCATGTCACATCCTCAACTTTCTCTTCCTGTTTCACGTCTGCATCTTTACTTGTCACTACCAAAATTTTAAAAATGAAAAATGCTCAAAATATTAATATGAAAAAAAATCTATGGAGAGGCTCAGCGAAGCCTCTCATTGGACCAGATCAATGTCTTCTATTTTAAATCACATTGTTTTGATATTTCAGGTGCCAAACCAGTTTCACAGACCCAAACTCACTCTGTGTTTGTTCACATAATGCACAATGACAGCTCGACTTTCATTGAAAAAACCCACATGGACACACCCCCAATACTGCATGTTTCACAAATTACAGTCATTTTGTATTTTACAGTGAAGTTATGTGACACAAATGTACACATCTGACCTGCAGTTTGTGTTTCTGTTTTAATGAAACCATCTTAAGTCATAACATTGCTTCCTGATAGTTTAGATGATAGAGAAGTTACAAAAAGTCAGGTAATAAATCCCTGTAATTGACAGCTGATGAATTACTGTGATGTAGTAAAAGGCTTCCTTGTTTTGTTCTTAATATTTTTGTTTGCTAATTATCCACATATCAGTGATCCTGGATCTCCTGACTTTGCATGTCGGCTGTTAAAATTAGATTTCTTAGTTTTTTAACGTAATTATTAAATGTGGATCCATTTTTCAAACACATATGTTGAAGGCAAAATACATGCTTCAACAGAAAACCATCATAATTCTTATTGATAATAATCTAATCACTAGTTTTTAATGATTCAATATTTCCCCCTGAACAGGCGTCCCCTCCGCTCCCGGCCATATTATCGCAACCAGGAACACAAAGTCATCTGTGTTTGTTCAATGGGAGGCTCCCAAACATCTGAAAAACCTCATGGGATATTACATCGACGGGCGCGTCGTTGGAGCCAAGGAGTGGTTCGCATGTAACCACAAACCCTTCAGACACACCAGGTATAACGGATCAGAGCCAACAGAGTCCTGCTGGGGTTCAAAAGGCAGAGATTTATGATGTTACATCACCGTTTAAACCCTTAGAATCACCTTCTTTCAATAGTAGATGTTTGTCTTTGTCTTTTTAATAATGGATATGTTAACATAGATAAAACCAAATGATTCAATCGCAATGTTTAATTAACATTTAAAATAGTTTTGGCCCCAGAAGAAGAATATAAACGTTATGTAAGCCTCTATTCATTCAGTGGTACCCTTTTTTTATTTCAGCCTTCCAGACTGTAAATCAAATTAACTTGAGTCACATTAATTGGACTTGAGTCCAAGACTTACAGCTTGATTTGAACACAAATGTTTCATGACTTCTCTCAGACTTGAGCCTTTTGACTTGTTATATTTCCTCAAGCTCGAAGATAAAACTTTTGTAAGTTAAGAAGTACAACACAAAAAAGTTTATTTCCCTTGATTTTTCTGAAACTAACATTAATACTAAAACTTAAACAGAATAATTAAGAACTAAAGTAATGCTAACTGATATCCAGTTGGAAAAATTCTACCAACTATGATCTTTTATTTATACAAAGATTGTGTGGTGGACATTTCATTATCAACAAATCAATTCATGCAAAAACCTGCAGGTTGAAGATGCAACAACTTCAAACCTGGAGAGTTTGTTTGACATTTGCACTTAAACAAAAAAAGTGCTCTGATGTTCAAATGGCTTTACATAACCCAGATTAACCCTTTAAATGACAACACAGACTAAATGTGTGTGTAAATGTGTCAGGTTTGTGGTCCACGGCCTGATCCCAGGAGAGACTTACGTGTTTCGAGTCCAGGCTGTCAACATCTTTGGCCTCAGTGAGGAGTCTCAGGAGTCAACGCCTATCTCTGTGGAGCCGGCCCTCGGTGAGAGCGACACCACACTCGTAAAAATCTCATCTAAAAAGAAAAAAAATTGCTTTAAAATGCAAGTAAAAGGCTTGAAAGTTTCAAAGGCAAATGCAGGATGCAGATTTAAAACTGTCTCAATACTTCACTGAAAGAAAAACTGATAAAATTACTTCTGTCAGGAACTTGATTGTTGTTCAGTGTCACTCATGTCATTATTCTATCCAGGAAAAGGGGTGGAATATGGTATGTATTTAAAAAAAAGTTAGTTTTCTCCCTCCTTACTCACCCACTGGTCCCTTTTTCATCCACTTTCACTTTGCATTATGTGTTTTTATCACAGAGCTGCATATTTTTAAAGTCACTGTGCACAGATTAAACAGAAGGATCACATATCACATGTATGTTAAAAAAATACTGTGCAGATATTTAGCTCAGGTATTAAAAAGCTTATATATGATGTGTCTTTAGTTTTGCGCTGTGATGGGAGGTCATATGATTTTAAAGTATTAGTTAAGTATCCAAAATGCATATTAAACCTTAAATATTCGTGATGCAGCGACTCCCAGCGCTCCCTTCGGCATCACCTTGCTGAGCTGTGACGGCTCCTCCATGACTGTGGCCTGGAGGAGCCCCAAACACTGCGGCGGCTCCAAGATCAAAGCCTACTACATCGACAAGCGAGACGCCGACACTTTGGTGTGGAAGGAG
Organism: Acanthurus leucopareius; assembly: GCA_029814765.1. Classification (NCBI taxonomy): domain Eukaryota; kingdom Metazoa; phylum Chordata; class Actinopteri; order Acanthuriformes; family Acanthuridae; genus Acanthurus; species Acanthurus leucopareius. Next base: position 10,809,008 of record JAQMCX010000043.1, on the reverse strand, counting down.
GTCAACCTGACGGGCGTCACCGAGAGGATCTGCACCGTGAGTATTACACAACGAGAAAGACCAAACGATCTTAGTTTGATTTGAAAACTTTTACAAAATCTTTAAAAGATCTGATTTTACATGTCTGAGTATTTTCATCAGAACAAAAAACTTGATAGAGATTAAGAAGCATCCATTCAAAACCTTTAGATCATTGAAGTATCTGACCAGCTTTTCATTGCACCTTATAAAAATGACTTTATTTATATTACACCTTTTAAAAACCAGGTTTACAAAGTGCTTTGACACTAAGAAGCCAAAAAAAAACATTCCGAGGATAAAGAGAGGACCCTTATAAGATAAAAACGTTGAAGAATAAATATTAAAGAGAAATAAAACAATTAAAATGGATAAATAGTAAACAAAAAATAAAATACATAAATAAAGTATCAACTCAAGTTAAACAAAAAAGTTAAATGTAATAATCACATCACCTGTTTCTTCAGGTTGATAATCTGACCGAAGGAACCTTCTACGAGTTCAAGGTCCAGGCCGCCAACATGGCCGGTGTTGGTTTGCCTTCAGCTCCCAGCGCCCCGATGAAATGTGAAGCTTGGACCATGGAGACGCCAGGTAGGAGAACCATCACTGCTTCTCAGAGGAGGCAGAACTTCCAGCTTCCTGTCCTGCCATTTTCTTCAGACGAATAAACTGTTTGTGAACTGAAGGGAAGATGCTGCCGACTGTCAGCAGTGAAAATTAAATTTTGTGGCTTTGAGTATTATGAGGCTGTTTCTGGTTAAACAAAAGGATCTTAAAGGTCTATTTCTGTAGGAATTCTCACTATAATGTTGCCAGATAATTAGGATTATATTGTGAACCTGAAAATACACTTACAGAGAATGTACTAAGGATTCATTTGTAGCCCACTCTGCAGTTTTAGGCTCAAACTGGACCAGTTTCCAACATTTTGTCCCGTTTATTTACTGTTCAGGTTGGAAATTTAAAAGTTTTCCTGTAAATGTGTAATTAATAATGTTAAACTGGACCATAGCTAATTAAATATGCAGATATCAGCAACAAAGGCTTAGCATTCCTGGTTTAAAGCTCTTGCACATTCGGCCATGTATCTTTGATTAATAGACATTTCTGTTCTCTTTTGATCAGCTGATTTACTTGACTTTATTTTGAATATGATACTTCATTTATTTATTTATGTGAAAGAAAAAATGAGGAGTGTTGGAGATCTTTTGGTGCTATTTACTTAAAGATGATGAAGTTTAAAATTTTCACCAAACTTTAAAAAGAGGTTTTTTTGTCCAAAGATGACTTGACATTTCCTTTTCTTGTAGTTCTTACACTTTCAAAAGCTTCTGTACACATAAGAACCACAGAAAATGTATCAACCTTTAACTGATTTCAAGGAAAAGCTAAATGTTCACATTACGAGACCAAACTGAATCACTGCTCACAGCATGTAGCCCACAGACAGACCTTCTGTCCTCTTCAGTCCGTCATGTTTTCATGTTTTTGCATGACTCCCCTCCAGGTCCAGCTTACGACCTGAACTTCAGCGAGGTCAGGAGTAACTCCCTGGTCCTCCTGTGGAAAGCTCCAGTCTACACCGGAGCGAGTGCAGTCTCTGGATATCTGGTGGACATGGCCAAGAAGGGCTCATCAGAGTTCGTTAGCCTGACTGAGGAAGCCGTGAAGCACCGTTACCTGCAGGTGGGGGACCTTTAACATCAGTAGAGTGTAGAAAAAAGAAGTTTTGAAGGCCATTAAAACAGATTTGGAGATATATTCTAATTAAAAGTTTGAGTTGGAAACTTAAGCTTCGGTTGCAAAGATGTTTCCTTGGTTTCCTGCAGGTGTCTGGTCTGGAAGAAGGTGAAACCTACGTGTTCAAAGTTCGTGCTGTCAATGCGAACGGTGTTGGAAAAGCCTCCCAGTTGTCCGAGCCGGTCGTTGCCAGAGCTCTTCCAGGTGACATCAACTTACCTGTAACGCTGTTAACTGTTCCTGCCACACCTTTAACATGAAACCTGTTGACATGTCTGAGGCTGCGTCACATGACCACCAGCAGGACGTTTGGATTTAAATGAAAAGACATATTTAAGATATATTTTGAGGTTTTTCTTTAAAGCTGATACATTATTCATGTTCACAGGCACAAAGGAGATCGTGGCCGGCGTGGACGAGGAGACCGGAGACGTCTTCTTGTCTCTCGAGGCCTGTGAGATCAGCGAGACGTCCAAGTTTGTGTGGTCGAAGAACTACAAACCCATCGGCGACTGCCCGAGGGTCGCCGTCACAGCGAAGGGCAGAACGTGAGTTTACTGCATCGCCAACACGTCACAGAGGCTTCAGATCAATAACAGAACTTCTCCAGAGTCATTTTTATCTGCAAGAACTAAACCCATGTGGTGCATTTGAGTTATTTAGATTTGTGGTGTTTGTAGGAGGCAACAAGTGAAGAGGAAGGATGGAATAAGATTCTTCAAAACAGTTTTAACACGTTTTTCCTGTTTCCATCAACTCAACTTGCAATTATATAGATTTATGTGACCTTTTATCAGGTTTATTCCATAGATTAGATGAGTGAAAATGCCAGACTGGATGCTTTCTGCTGCTGTCTGGCTTTTGTTTTGGGCTTGTTTGGTTCACAAAAGACATTTTGTTTAGTTTCTGCTTGAAATGATCCCAGACTTTTAATTAGGAGATTTTAAATAAGTATCTTCTTTTCTTACCTGTGTTCCTCTCTCTGCTTTCAACTTTCTCTTCCTCCATTTTACAGTCCAACATCTTCATCACATCACCTGTCCACATTATTAAGTGTGTTGTGTGGCAGAAATAACCAATTAAAAAATGTTAAATTTGAATTTGTGCTTTTTACAATCAAACAGATTAAATGAGTTTTTATTGTGGAATCATTTCAAGACCTTATATTAATTAACTGTAAAACATTATTATTATTATTATTATTATTATTATTGTTGTTGTTGTTGTTGTTGTTGTTGTTGTTATTATTATTATGATGATTATGGAAGAATTTTTTAGAATTTTTGTGAAATATTCTAAATTGTAAAGTGAAATCAAACTTATTCCTTCCTAGTTTTGACTTTTACAACTTTTTGGTTGTCGTGTTTGTGTTATTTTAGCTCCAGACTGACTTTCACCAACCCCGACAAAGACGATCTCGGCAGATATTCTGTTGTCGTCACCGACACTGACGGAGTCTCTTCGAGTCACACTCTCACTGAGGACGGTGGGTCATAAAACAGACAGCAGATTTAAGCATTTTGAGTCCTTTTTAGTCTTCTTATGTCTGTTTTCCTCTGTTTTTCAGCCCTGAACACCATGCTGGAGCTCAGCTATGCCATCAGACATCCAGGTGAGGATCGTGCATCAGCAGCAAACCTCCTGTATCAGTAAAATTAGTGCTGTTTTTGTATGATCTAATCTTTGCACATCCTTTGTTTCTGTGCAGTTGTTCCTCTGAAACATGGTCTGAACTACGAGATTTTGGAGAAGGGTCATGTCCGTTTCTGGCTGCAGGCCGTCAAGCTTTCCCCATCTGTATCCTACAGGTTCATTGTCAACGACAAGGAGGTCACCAGTGGGGAGGTAACATGTTCAACACTCAATCTGACTTTGTTTCTGAATTAAAATGTAATAAAATCATCAGTGGCAACTTTATTAATGCATACATGAACAATTTTACGCAGTTTAAAAACCAGTTCTGCAAAAAAACATTGATCTTTATACAGCTGGTGACAGGTGTGGAGGAAGTTTACTTGTAACTTGTTACTTCTCCTACGTTACTGCTCATAACAGTTACTTGTTTGAATAATTTTGGATTACCAAAAGTGAAAACAGCCAAACATTTCTTTGTGCATGTTGGCTGCCTAATGAACAGTAAGTCTAACTTTTTAAAACAGATAGCTTAAATCAAGGAATCTGATTAGTGTTTAGTAGTGATATAAAAACCAGAGATGATGTTTGATTCCTTTATACAATCCTGTACCGCTCAACTCCATAGGAGAGGATCGAACAGTGTATATCTTTGAGAAAAATGCAACTTTTCTGATGTTTTTCATTCTGTTATGGTCTCAATTGTTGTTCAGCTCAGCAGGAGGAACATTGCAAAGCGAACAGCACTGCTGTTTTCAGTCCCAGCAGCTGTAGTAAACATGAATTAGAGTAGTTTGATGCATTGTTATCACAGGTCTCTGCAGATTGGTTGACAGTGGTGATATCTGGTAGGTCAGACCAGGTTAAGCTAACAGGGCAGCATCAGGCTGTCAGCATGTTGCATAGCATCTGCCTGTTACAGTGTGCAGGCATGTCAGGACCTAAATTGAGTCTTTAATATGAGATAAACCCAGTGGTTTCTTATGAACAGTTTAGATACAATTAAGATTAAGTTTCAGCAGGAACAGAATTCGTGAACAAACAAACCTGCTCAGATTTGAACATGGTCTCTGGGTGTGTTGTAAGTTTTTAAATCTGCCTCTCAGGGACACAAGATAAGTCACGATGTGGCCACAGGAGTCATCCAAATGACGGTGGATCATTTCACCAGAGCCAACGAGGGAACGTACACCGTCCAGATCCACGACGGCAAAGCCAAAACCCAGAGCTCTCTGGTGCTGGTGGGAGATGGTGAGGCTGTCTTCTCCTCCATGTAACTGAAATATGATGTGCTTACTTGTAGAGATTAACACACCTGCTGCTGAATAAAAGCAACACATATTATCAGCTTTAAACAGGATGTCAAACACTTAAAAATAAGTGGGTGATGGACAGTTTTAAGAGGTTTAAGTGTCAAATAGCGATCATATGCAGCATCAGATAATAAGCACAGAATAAACAACATATATGCTTAGTTTTTTGCAGAATGGCACAGAAATAAAATTGTTAGTTCAGCACATTCTCACTCTGAAAAGTCTTTTTTTCTGTTGGGAGAAGCTGCAGGGGAGGTGGGCTCACCACATTATCACACATCACATCAGCATTCATGCATAATTGGCTGCTCTTTGAGGTTACATGTGTCAAGCAGATTGCATTTAACTGAAGTCTTTTATCTGATAAAGCAGACACGTGAAACCTGTTCTTGTTGGCTCAGTTGCTGCGGTTTTTTTCACCGAGATGAAGATGTTAAAACATGATTTTATGTTTTCTATCAGTTTGATTGCAGGATAACAGTTGCAGCACATTTTCATTCAATGTGCTGAGCCGACTTTGCTTTTCTGTTTCCAAAGTTCATAAATTAGCTGTTTTACAGGTTTTTAATGATCACTTGTTAACATCACATTAATGGTGGTTATCTGTTTAAGTTTGTAACAAACTTTGGGAGGAAAAATAAGACTGGATTTTTCAGATTAAACCTCCAGGTGTGCTCTTGTGACATCAGTCAATCTTGACAAAGTAGAAAAATCCAAAAAAATTCAGCTACATTTTGAGGCAAACAACAGCGAGGGCTTTGATCTGCTGTCAGACTTTACGAAGACTAAAAAATATAAACATTAACAAGCAGTTTTTTAAGAAAACAAAGCTAAAGAGAGTTAGAAGCTCTAAATTGTCCACGTTCTGGGACTGGTTTAAATCATAATTTCAATTTTCAATTTTAATTTCAAGCTTTATTGGCATGACTGTAAAGGTAAATAATTGCCAAAGCAATTACAAATTTTAGAGTGACAATATTATTATTATTATTATTATTAATAATACTAATAAGGAGAAGAATAGAAACATAAAAAAATGTTTAGAAGAAAACAAATAGCTAAAACATAAGAGTTAAATCATTGATATTAAAATAACATTAACTAAATTGTATGAATATTCAGGAAAATACTTCAAATAATACACAAATGTATGAAAAAATTAAGTTGATGTGTGTGTGTGTGTGTGTGTGTGTGTGTGTGTGTGTTAGTAGAACAAATAAATGAAATAAACACCAGTTATAATTTATTATAGTTAGTGTTTCTATTATTTATTCATAAATTAAACAAAAACAAATCTAATAACTATGAGCCTCCTTATATTCAGTAAAACTCTCTTTTTCATGCTGTTTAATCTAATTATTATTTTTTCTGTTTCAGTGTTCAAAGTTGCTCTGAAGGAGGCCGAGTTTCAGAGGAAGGAGCACATCAGGAAACAAGGTGCAAACACACACAACGATCTTTAAAAACCGCTCAGAGGCTCAAATGTATTTATCCAGTAATTATCTGTTACACAAACAAAAGCCCAGATCGTTGCTCACTCTGCTAATCAAAGTTAATTGTGGAACTTAAAGAGTAATTTTCTCCACTGAAGTTACACAATGTTTTCCAGTCTTTTTTTGTTAGATTATCTCAAAAACTGTTCGCGTTTGTGAAATGAAACCACAGTCCAAGAGATAAATGGTTAATTTTTGGTTTGGAAGAAGTAATGTTTTAAGAATTTGTTGATATAATTTAGAGCATTTTCACTTTTTTATTAAAGTGCTGCACTTAAATTAATACACAGCATAATGAAAATATTTTCCTCTTTGTGTTTTCAGGTCCTCATTTCTCTGAGTATCTGTATTTCACCGTCACTGAGGACTGCACTGTCATGCTCGCCTGCAAGGTCATTTATAGTTTACTGACTTTTAACTCTGTTTAACCCTTTTTCTTCCTCCGCCTCCTTTTCCTCTCTGTAAAACTGATCCATGTGCTTGTATATCAGATGGCGAATGTGAAGAAGGAGACGACTTTCCACTGGTACAAAGAGGACGATGAGATCGTCCCAGAAACTCCTCCCAACGTCCTGTCAGGAGCCTGCGCTCTTCCCATCCCTCTGGTAAGAGATGAAACATCCACACAAAATCATCCATGTGCAAACACAAGTATTTTTGTAAAGCTTGGTGCTTCAGATGCTGTTATATTTATTTGAAACTTTCTGTTTCAGTTCTCCAGGAAAGATCAGGGCATTTACAAGGCCGTGCTGAGTGACGACAGAGGAAAGGACACGTCTGTGTTTGACATTTCAGGAAAAGGTACTTCCTAATTGTTCAGAAAGGCTTATCACTTTATTCTTGTTTCAAATTCCCTAAATTGTGTTTTCTGTTTCTTTTTCTCTTGATTTGCAGTGTTTGATGACATCATCAACGCCATCGCCAAGATTGCTGGTGGGTTTATAATCAGCTGACTCATACATCGACTTTAAACTTTCTTTCTTGCCATGTTTATTTTTGTGAACTAGAAGTAAAAAAAAGACAAAAATAATCAGTGAAAACAATATTGTAAACTGAAACCATATAATAACGATACCCTTAAAGAATAACTATAGAGAAACAATAATGCCCCATCACAAAACTAACTTAAATAAAATAAAATCGGTGCAAACTAATTTCAAGTTAATACTTAATTAACCATTAAGATATCAGTGTCATGTTTCAAATACATAGAACATATTCCAATGTTTAAAGCCATTTTAGCTGCACCAACATCTTTATTTTCAGTTTCTCAGTCTGAGTTTGTGTGTTTTTTTGTTGCCGTCAGGTGCGTCTGCCTCGGACCTGGTGCTGCAGTGCACACCTGAAGGCATCAGGATTCAGTGCTACATGAACTATTACACAGAGGAGATGAAGACCGTCTGGAAACACAAGTACAGTTTCATTACACTGTTTATTTGGCTCGACTAGTCGTTACAAGTCGAATATTCACTCTGACAGCTGTCAGCTTTCAAGCTCTTTGTAATATGTTTATATATAGAAAATTAACATTAATCTATATTCATATCCCATTATAGTGCTGTTTAAAACCATTTACTTATATTTGAGCATCTACTTCACAGAGCTGTGGAAGCTGTTTCATTTTTCTTGTCTTTATCTGCATATTTGATTTTGTTTAATCCAACAGTGACAGAAAATATTTAAGTTATTTAAACTTTGATATTTTGGGACTCATAACACGTTACAGACTATGTTTTTTAGCCGACGATTAATTGTTCTTTTTAGCAAATTTTTTGGAAAATACAAAGTAATCCCTCAAGATTCCAATGAATCTGCAATTAAAACTGTAAACTGAGAAAAACATTCATATTCCTCTGCATCATATTAAAAATATTCAATAGGAGCCTGTTTTTTTCTGCTCTATCTTCTTATGTATTTCTCTCAATAAGGTAGAAATCTTACATCAGTAATAGTTTTTGTGCTTATTTCAGTCAGTGCATGTAGAAAAATCAGCCTGTGAATATAAACTGGAGACTGACGCTGTGATCTGTGGTTCAATCGCTGCAGGGAGAGTAAGATCGCCTCCTCTGAGAAGATGAGGATCGGTGGCACGGCTGAAATGGCCTGGATGCAGATCTGCGATCCGTCTGACAAGGAGAAGGGTCACTACACCATCGAGATCTCCGACGGCGTGCAGATCCACACCAGGACCTTTGACCTCTCCGGACAAGGTGAACAACTCTCAGTCAAACTCCTGCAACGTGCAATTAAAACATCTCATTGATTAGCATCTGCAGTTTTATTACTTTGTTACCAGTAATTAACATTTTTAGATTTTTTTGTTGTACTTAACCTTTTTAAAACTTTCTATGAATTACTTTTAACCTTTGGGAAAATCAGATGTAATGAAACTGTTTCTCCTCTTGCAGCATACACTGATGCCTACGAGGAATACCTGAGACTGAAGTAAGTTTTTGAAAGTGCAAACATGTATCTTTTAATTGTTTTTCTATTCTGTTAATCACACGACTTTCTTCTATTTTACAGGGCAGCCGCATTTGCTGAGAAGAGTGAGTACATGTTATTAATTACTCAGACACTGTTGATAAGATTACAAATCTATATTCTTTCTGCCATGAGCTTATGAAGTAATTTTAACCTATTAATGATTTTTTAAGAGTCACATCATCACATCTTGACACCTTTAAGCCACCTTACAGGCTCTTTGAGCATTCTGAACATTTTCAAATGAGTCTCACAGACAAGTTATTTGCTTCAAGGCAAAGTGCAAATGAATGCTGAAACAGATGGAGCTTCACGTTCCTCTTCTTTTTCCCTCCGAATATCTTATCTTTGTTTACACTGTGACGAACATTTAAACAGGGTGATATTTGGATATTATAGTTTAGTTACAGTTACAGTTACAGTTACAGTTTGTCTGTAATCCATGTTGTCTCTCCTCAGATCGTGGCAGAGTGGTCGGTGGTCTGCCTGATGTGGTCACTATTATGGAGGCGAAGGTGAGGATTTCAAAATTAAACTTGGTGACTTAAATCAACATTATGTGCAAAATATTTAATATAATTTTGCAATACATTTATTTATAAATGTTTTGTTTAAAAGAGCACCAGTAAAGAGGGTCAAGGAGCTTTACTGCAGCAAATCTATGAAGCAAGTGCTGAAAGAAAATGTCAAAATAATGTTAATGTTTTTCATGAAACATAAAAAGTCCGAAAGAGGTAGAAAGTCTTATCAGATGAATGAAAAAAATGCAGAGATTTGTGAAGTGAGGAGCTTTGTTAAGATTTTACTTTTCAGACGACATCATTTCAAATTAGATGCAGAAAATTCAGGTTTCATGTGATTTTGTCACCTCAGTAAATTTGGGGTGAAGTGAAATTTGTCTAGGAAGCTCAAAAGACTGAAAAAAATCATTATACATAAAACAGCGGTGACTCTTCTCAGAAACAGTGAATAATACAGAGTTTATTGTGAACAATTTTCATTTTGAAGCATTTTAAGGAGGACAAAATGTATGTATTTTTTGTTAGACAATACAAACCAAACTCATGGTTCACTGATACACACAGGTGCTCCGATTTTTTATACTTCTTAGGACATAAATATCCTAAAAACGTAAAAATATAAAAACGTAATTTACTGAAAAGAGCAAAGAGAAGAGTATTAAACTTGCAGAAATTTATAACTTAATCCTGTTAGCCATGTTGCTGCCTCTTAAAAACATCTCAAGACCCACTGGGGGGTCTGATCCCCAGGTTGGGAAGCTCTGCACGGACTGTTTTTTTAAAAAAAAAACTTTAGTTGACTCGCCCTGTGTACACAATTTCAACAAACCCATGTTTTGTGTAAATTCTGATTGACTCTCGACCCCCTGCAGTCTCTGAGCCTGACCTGCACCGTGTGGGGCGAGCCAACTCCCGAGGTCACCTGGTTCAAGAATGAGCAGGAGGTCGCCTCCACCGAGCACACGAAGATCACGTTCGATGGCGGCAAGTTCGCCAGCCTCGTCATCAACAAAGTCACACCTGAAGACTCTGGCAAGTACAGCATCAACGTGAGAAACAAGTACGGCGGCGAGTTCGTCGAGATCACCGTCAGCGTCTACAAGCACGGCGAGCAGATCCCGGAGCCCAAACTGGGACAACCCAAAACACCTGCTGCTACACCTGCGGCCACACCTGTGCCGCCAAAATCACCAGCACCTCCATCCAAAACCCCGACCCCAACTCCTTCTAAATCCCAAACCCCAGCACCATCCATGAAGAGCCCAACTCCAGCCTCAACCCCGGTCCCCAAATCTCCAACCCCGACCCCGAAATCTCCAACCCCGACTCCGTCTCGTGGCGTCAAGTCGCCCACCCCACCCAGATTCATGAAGTCTCCAACCCCACCGAGGAAGTAAACGGTGGTGGAAACGTCTGACGGGGGGAAACGTTTGCTGTTAGCAAAGCTGATTTATAGCATGAGTGTGAAACCGTGAGCTGTTACTTCAAAAGTTTATGTAGATGTTAGACGTCGCTGTTAAAAGTCCCACTTCCTGAAGTTATGGAGTCTCTAAGATCAGGCCTCCAACCAGATTAAAGTTTTTCTTGTTCTGGGGAATATTTTGAAACTTTTTGCAGGATAAAAACAGGAAAAACCTGCAAAAAAGGGACTTTTTAATTGGCTGCTAACATACAAATAGATGTCCTTGTCAGTTATTTCATGTCATTCAGCTGATCACTGTGGTTCTGACACAGGTGGGGAAAAAAAGGCCCAACAACTCAGAAAAACTATAAAAAAAACAGAGTAGATATTTGTGTTTTATGTTGTAAAAGCTGCACCTTCCACTGCAATGAAATGGTGGAAAGCCTACATACATTTTTGGAGGGTGTTAAAGGATAAATTCCAGTTCATAGCAAAACTTGTTTCATATTTTAACAGTTTCGTTTCAAGAGGAAACAAAATCAGGTGATAAAAATGTTGTTCAACGAACCGTCACAATGAAACTAGACCGACTGTCTGGTTTCATTTAAACCACGTTGCTTATTTCATTGCACAGAGTTTTCTCTGCGATGAGGTTTACTAATAGCATCTCTGCAGTGCTTCATATTAAGTTTGTTTTCCAACTTTTCTGACTGTATGAGAGATGTGTTTCCTGGTTTTATCAAAACTGTACAAAGTCATGATTGAAATGATCACTTAAAGTACGACGAAAACTGTGAGAATGAGATCAAAGTTGCTAAAAACAAGAATAATCCTTTAAGCTGGATGAAAGAAAGTTAGCAAACACAAAGCTGGGGTTCTGTTGTCAGCACCTGGGTGCAAAAACATCCATAATTTACCAAAAAACACCAGATTTTTATCTTATTTTAACGTTTTTGCTCTAGTGCCGATAAGTTTTCATTCTGTCCCGGGTAGTTTTCATCATGTAAAGCTTCTAATAAAGCCCTCAAGCGATCCTGTGAATAAAAATATATTCACTTCCTGTCCTGATCTGTCTGTCTGTCTGTCTCTCTGTCTGTCTTTTGTCCGTCTGTCTGACTGTCTGTCTGCGTCCCCAGATGCTTTGTGATGGCAATAAACTTCACTTATCAACCTCCTCCTGTCGTCTCTGTTTCATCTCTCTTTACCCCAAATCTGTCAGCAGGTAACACGAGTCTGAATTAGCTGAAAGTAAAAATGAGCACACATTGTTTTGGGTGCAGGCTCGAATGGATTGCATGACAGCTGGATTAGTTAAAAAAAAAACAACCTGATCCTGCAACCCAGGTGAACTGAGGAGGCGGGGCTTGTATGTGAGCAACAGGGCAGGTACAGCAAGGTATTTGTTTGCATAGACAGTTCAAATCCACACCTTAGTGCTGCTGGTTCATGCTGCACAAAGTACAGACACCAAAGCTGACAGGAGCGTTTTAATCTGTACGTTTTTTTGTTTTTTAAACTGTTTTCTTGAAGGTTCAGGACTCAAGAAAACCGAGATTTCTTTAACCAGTCATGAAGTAAGTTTGTTTCAGAACTTTTTCAGTCATTCTTTATTCATTTAATAACAATAAATGCTCAAGAAGCCACTTTTATTGAACTCAATCACACTTAACAGACTTTAGTTGCTTTATATGTAAAAAAAAAAAAGAGCTTTTCAGTATATTTTCTTAATTATAGATGAGCTTGTAGGTTGAACTGAATGGTTGACAGTCACAACTTGTCACACTGAAGGTAAACGGAAGGCCTGTTGAGCAGAGAGACTTGGAAGGGGATCAGGCATCCATGGAGTCCCAGCTGTCCCTCCTGTCTTCACTGAAAGAAGACGACAATCCGGTTTACATCCAGCCGCATTACAAGGAGTCCTACCGCCTGGCCATTTACGCGCTGCTGTGCGGAGGCAGGGAGGCCTACGAGGAGTTCCTGCGGGCCGAGCAGATCAGCCACTTTCTGTCGGATGAGGAGATCCTGTTCATTTTGGAAAATGCAGAGCTACCGGTTCCGGAGGATGACTCGGAGGGAAAGCGGGGGACGGACGCGGTTGGTCCCTCCACGTACTTCCCGATCGAGTCGGACGAGGAGGTGCCCGACCTGGATCTGGGTTGGCCCGAAGTCTCGTTTGAGGGCGTGGACACGAGCATCAGCCTGCTGTTTCACCCGCCCAGACAAAACACACCCACCATCAAAGAAGTGATCCGCAAGCAGATACAGGAGGCGAAACAGGTGAGAGGAAGCTGGTGTTAAATCATGAAAAAGTCTCATGAAGGTGAGGTTTTATCTCCAAGATGGAGAAATGAGATTCATCTTACTGACTTTACTGCACACACGTTTACAAATGGAGAACAGAGGTGAACCATTGCACAAACACAACATGACAGGCTTTGCTTGCACAAAGGATAACACACACACACACACACACACACACACACACACACACACACACACACACAGTGCATGTTCCTCTGAACACACAGCAGCGAACTGTGGACATGAATTGACATTGAATAGTCATAACTCCTCTTCATCTGCTGTTTCACAACTCACTGATTTAATGAGGATAAAGGATAAAACTGGTTTTGAAGGGATTTTATCTTTTAAGCAAGTTCATCACATGTAGGCTGATGAAATGATTAATTGCTTTTCTTGGTGCCTGTATGGTGCTAAAATAACGAAGTGCCCTCATAGTCATGCAGTGATCAATACAAGGCAGTTATGTGTTATCTAGGGTTTCCTTCCAGGAGGCAAGATTTGGTAAAAAGCCCTCTGGGGAGATGTTACAGTAGATAACATGTAATCTAGGTTCCCTGTCAAGTGTAGAAAAAGGTGATGAATGGCCACACAGGGTGGCCTTGCGGTAAAAAATGTGTTAAGGTGAGTGTTTTCAGTGGAAGAAACATGCTTAAGTCTCCTTCAGGCTTCTCTATCATGGAGTAAACAAGACAAAGACCCTGAAGAAGGCCCCTTCAGCCCTTAAATCTGCCCTTTGTGCAAGGAAATTATGAACTTTTTTAAAAACTTGATTGTTTCTTGTGTGTTTTTATGATGAAGATGTACTAATACTTTATATCTGAAACAAATTATAACACAGTTTCATCCATAACCATTAATAAGAAGTGTTTAGCAATAAAATGCATCATAACCACAAGGAGCTGGTGCTATTTTTATTTTATCTCCAAATCTGTAGAATTTACCTTTTCTGGAAATAAGTGTGTTTTAAGGAACCTAAAAGATCTTTATATTCTAGTTAAAATACGTTACATTTTCTGTATTTTTCTATTTTCTGGGAAAAAAACCAGCATAATCTGGTTATTGTTCTTGGACAGTTAAGTCTATCAGAAAGACTCCTTACAATGAAACATAAAAGAAAAAAAGATGACAAAATCCGTGTAGACACACTCCATCTGACTCAATCCTCATATAAAGCCTGTGATTAGACACGTGTGTTTACAAGTTACAACACAACCTGGAGCTCTTCTATAGGTCAGACCTGCTGCGTCCTGCAGCCGCTCACTCATTGTTATAAAACTGTAATCTCTTGCTAAACTAGATGCTGATGATTCTCTTGTAGCTTTCAACCTGGACTAACAAATAGATTCAGTCGTGCCAATTAAAAACAGCTGGTTGCTTTGTCTGTAGAAACAGATAAAATATCATTTTTAAAAATGAGACGAAAACAAACAGATCTTGTGCTGTTGATTATGAGTTAAGTGTTTTATGGTGGGTATGCATCCTGCTAAACCAGTGAGGTTCTACGAGAGGAAACAAACCATTTAAAAAGTACAAAAAAGTAAAAGAGTAAAACAAAGTTTAAAAAAAGTAAACCTGTAAAAAGTCTTTGGCTCAACACATCTTTGATTGAAGTTGAAGACAGGAACTGGCCTCTGAAAAATGGAAATAATTGTAATACTTTGAATATAATGTTGGATAAAAGACAATAAATCAATACAAATAAATCAATGCAACCCTGCAATACAAATAAAAAAAGGCAGAAAAACTCTAACAGGCAGTGTTAGAGAAAAGTTAAGAAAAAGTAAAATAAAATTTAAATTAACAACTTAAACCACAAGCAGAAACATAACTATTTGTCCTGATTTATTTGAAGTTTAGAAAAGAAATAGCACACTGTACTTTTTACTTTACTTACTTACTTTTACTTACTTTTTGTCTATTGCAAAACCCTGACAACTTTAGTTACTACAAAAATTTTTGCTTCTAAAATATGAAAAAAAGACCCTTAAAAATATGTTTTGTTGTAAATTAACCTAAAATTCAATGCTAAGTCACAGATTTTCTAATTAGTTGATTAACAAAAATTTAACAAATTATTTTTCATGAAACATTTCTGCAATGTGACAATTTTGCTGATTTCACTTGACTTATTTCGGTGTATTTTAATAATTTTAAGTTTGAATAAGAATACTTTGAAAAATTGTTACTTTGAGCTCTGCAGTGAAATTTCTCACCTTTCTCAAAAAATTTTTATCAATTAATGGAGAAAGCAGCCCAGTCTTTAACAAAATGAGCTCAACCTCAACTGTTTTACATTTATACTTGAGTCTGCTTTCAGTTCTTTAAGTGCATTTTTAAGATTTTACTTAAGTAGTATTTTCATTTCATCTTTTATTTGTTACAGTGTATTTTTTTCTTTTTTACAAAAGCCCTTTTACCCAAATAACAAAAAAAAACATTTGTTAAACAGCAGATTCTCACAAAATGATACAAACATTCATCAGCTGTAACAATGTTACTGTTTGTTGCATAAAAATGTATCAACATAAGCAGATGTGTGTCCGGCAGATGTTGAAGTTATCACAGTAACTTGCAGCCGGCAGAATGCTTGCAGGAAAAAATAAAGCACCTGAGGCAAATTATTAGTCATCACTTCCTTTACGAGAAGAAATTGTAAAAAATCTTGTAACAACATGAACCATGTACAACTTAACATACAGAAGAGGCTGAGTTTTACACCGGACACACTCTCCGCTCGGCACCACAAACACAAGAAGTCAATCTGCCAACTGTGCAATGAGCTCTTAATGAAAAAGAGTAGAATGAAGGTAATATTTCACTTTCAGACGTGACATTAACCAGCAAACGTGTCTCAGCTTGAATGTTCTCGATGTTCAGCTACCAGCTCACCACCAACTAATAATTCACAAGGGCGTGTGTGTGTTAGTCTGAGTGTGCAGGAAATGGCCTTCAGTTCCACAGATATCCACCTTCTGAATGATGAGATGCATTCATGAGTACAGTGTAGCTGTTTAATACGCACAGCTCTGTGATATGTGTGTGTTGTAAACACTGATTTAGTCTCAACTTCAACAGATAAAATCCAGTCTGAACATTACGAGACAAAAACCATGAATCCTGTCTGATTTGAGACATTCTTACAGTTGTACTTTTCCCCCCTTGAGAGCCATTCATCCTCTCAGTATTAGGATTCATACTTTCTTGAGGTAAAGTATCATCATTCAGTCATTCATCCATTCATTCTCATGGTCAGCCCATCTTATCCATGTGATGACAAAAAGGATTGAAAGCGTGTGCATCTTTTATCTGGTGAGGAATCTGTCAAGTCAAGTCAACTGTTTAAAATATTCTTTAAGAAGTTTCACTTGGTTAAACTTTTATATGTACCATTCAACCTGTTATTTAAATGTCTGGCTTTGACTTCTAAGACATCGACAGTCTGGATCAATATTGTTTTTTCTGGATTTAAAGTATTTCCAAATGTTTGATATGTCTTCAGGTTATTGCCATAGCGATGGACGTCTTTACCGACGTTGATATATTCAAAGAGATCATCAGCGCCGCGTTGAGGGGGGTGGCGGTTTACATCCTGCTGGATGATTCGAACTTCAGCAGCTTCCTCAATATGTCGCACAGGGTGGGCATCAACATCCAGGACATTAAGGTGAGAAATATACACCTCTATCAAGAACATCTTACATGTGCAAATGTCAAGTGAAAATGTTTCAGAATTGTAAAGAAATGTGGATTTTTACCCACATTTTTCTGTTTGGGTTTGAGAAAATATGGCACACATGGTAGAACATGCAGTTTTTAGGCTAAAATTTTGATTGGTTGCCATGTTGGCAGTTTTGAAGCCAAATTAATAATCATTTAGAAAAGAGGTGGAGCCTCTTACCCTCCATACACCTCCTTCAAACCTGAATTAGTTTCATTTGTTATAAAAATAATGTTATTTTCAAAAAGAAGACGCATTAAAGTAAAACTTTAGTGTCTTTTGAGGAAAAAAAATCCAACTTAAGTTTATCAAGTGATCAACTTTGGGGGATTTTAGTCTTGTGAGTGTTGTTTTAAGGTCTCACTTTAAGAAAATGGTCTCAAACTCTGAATGTGTCTATAACATTAATGGCTGATTGATAAATGAAAAAAGGAAAATCCTTCATTCTTCACTCGGAGGTGAAATCCAGGATCACGTCAACAGATGGAAACTAAAACATGAGCTGCTGTGTTTCTCATATTGTTTTCTGCAAACTCCACAGTTTTTTTGTACAACATGTCCTCATCTGATCATTTTTTAGCCGTTTTACTGCAGCAGTAGATTTTTTTCAACCAGCCCCCTTTGCTGATGAGTCAAAAAGTGATTTGCTCTTACGAATGGGGAGGAACATGCACAAGCATGTGGATGACAGAGGTCTTACACTGTTCAGCTAATCTTCAGGTAGTTACCAAGTGCAGTGTGCAAACAAAGATGATGGAAAAAGAGACTGCTTGCAAGTAAAAACATATATATACAATTTACATATTTAAGCAAAATTGTTTTTTTTTATTTTTCATGAGGAGTGAAATGCAGTCAGCAGGCTTTGACGACCTTAATGATGTGTAAAGTGTGTTTTGTGAGAAGCACTGAATGCTACTGGAAACTCCAGAGGGCATCTTTAATGCTTAACACAATGAAGCCCAAATTAGCTCAACATTCATTTAATTACCTCAGTTATTCAGGCAGAAGAGCTGACTGAGGATTGTGGGAAATCTGTATTGATTCAGTCTTCCTACCGAGGATCTTGTACTCAGAATCAAAAGTCAAAGAAAATTAAGTATTTAGACATTTTTGCTGAGGATATGATGTTGGAAAATGATCTCTTTTTGTTTGATCAATAAGATATAGAAGATGTTTAACCCTTTGACAGACATTAACTATTAAAAAACAAAATGTAACACACACACAAAAAGGCAACAAACAACACAATAACTTCTTAAATATGATCTAATGTGGATATTTTCTGACATTTTTACTTAAAACGACATTTTTTCACTCATTCAGCCCCGTGTTTGTCGATTTGTATTCCACCAACGTTTGCCGCCAGAGGAAGTTTGGCCTGTGGCATGACCTTTCTTCTATTGGCAGAAGCATTTATTAGTGGATTAAATCTGACATTTGCTCCACACCCTCATGAAACGCTGTCATTTACCCACATTCCCCTGCTGCGTTTCTGCCTGTCATTATTATACAAGACAACTGCAGCAGCCGTAGGACTGATCTGTTAGTGTAGCGCGGCTGGATTTTCCTGTTAAACAGCATTAGGAGGACGTTTTGACAGTCCAAACAACAGGACGTCAGAGCGAACACAGTGACGCCTTTGTGGGCTCAGTGCAAATTGCTTAGCCAGTAGCCACATCAAAATACCAGCCTCTGAGAAACTGACACACACGTTAGATCTTGTCGACTATCACAAAGGGTGTGTGTGCATTTCTGTTTGTGTTTTAGAGCTAAATGTATTAGTAATGGAAAAAAAATGCCGCTTTATTCTACTTATTTCCCAGAATTTCTTTGTTTAAAAAAATACTTAAAGAAAAAAATGTTGAAAACAAATTATCATAAGAACATGCATCTCATTAATGATGTAAATGTTTCTTGAACTTAAAAAGAAACTGTTTTGTGTTTAATTTTCCTTTTCAGCAGTAAAAAGGCAAGCAGTCAGAAAGTTCAGCTATAATGATGAAAAGACTTTAAAGATTGTTCAGAAACAAACTAAAAGCCAAAGAACTGTAAGAGGTGTGACATGTGGATACAATTAGAATTCTCAATACAAAAAAGCCAAATTCCAAAGGTTATATCAAATAATTTAGCTGATATTTTGCTAAAATTTGAAAATTTAATTTAAAATTTTGTAATTGTTTCAGTGTAGTTTGCAGCTGTGACTCAGGAAGTAAAGCAGGTTGTCATCAAATTAGTAGGTCATTGTTTCATTTCCTGTTTGCTGCAATGTGTGTTAAAGCATCATTGAGCAATATGCTAATTTCGAATTTGCTCCTGATGCTGTGTGTGAGTATGTGTTTGAATAGATTTGCATTCCAGTATTTTTAAAGGCCAACTTTTAAGTTAAGATCACCCTGGTTTTCTTGAATGAGATTTTTCAATTGATATTTGGATTATTGCAGAAAATAAGCTCTGTGTAGAACCAAAAATTATGATACCGATACATTTTGTTCAAAAAAGACGACTATTATGATTTTTGAGTTATAAATGTAATTGCAAGCAGAAAAAAAAGCAAAGGTTAGAATATAAATAAGCAAAAGCACAGTTGCATGACTTCAGTGTCACCATCACTGAGCTTCCAACAACACAACATTAAACACAATTTGTAAGAGAGCGAGTGTAAACACAATGAGGAAGTAACCTCAAACATCCCAACAACCTCTGTGGTCTCATTTAGTTAAAAGTCAACAACAACTTTTTTTAAGACACCTGAGAGCTTCAGAAACTATGAGTGCTGAATTTACCGACATATTTTATGTCATATAAGAAAACCTGAGAGTCTCTCGGGCTGGTGTTAAATACAGACCTTATTTCAGGCACCAAACCAGTGAATCTATTCACAAAATCAGCAGACATCATGAAGAGGAAACCAGAAGTTCGACAATACTAACTTGTTTACAGGATGAGTCCAAGATTCCTGTGGCACTTTAGGAATATTTCTCCTGATTAGCAGGTGGCATCTTGCATAGTTCTCTCTGCCAACAGTGTATGAATGTGTTTATGAATGGGTCTGTGCTGACGTGTAGAAAAGCTCTTTGATTTGTAGTTAGGATCAGAAAAACAGCCCATCGAAAGCTTGAACAGAATACACACAGTTTTCTCAGACAGTGTGATGTGAGACGATTTTCAATCTTTAAAAGCTACTTAAGAGGAATTCATAAGTGGAAAAACTGTGAGGACAGTTTGGTAACTGACAGGTTGAACAGACAGATGGCCAAAACTAGATTTCTGTGTACAATTTAGTACTCTTAATATTTATACTCTTAATAAATAGCTAGAAGCCTGACTGCTCTTTGACACTAAAGAATTCCAGCTGTTTCTAAATCTCTGTAAATTTTTGCACATGCTGTTACAGTGAGAGGTTGCTTTTGAAAACAACAATATCATATTGGCAGTGGTTCACTGCTAAATACTAAGCTACCAAACTAGTTAGGCCCACCGCCGACCAATAAAAGCGCAGCAGAATTCATTCTGTGTAAGGAAGAGTTTCCTCCATTTAACACGAGTAGTTTTTAAACAGGCAATGTGACATTCCAGCTTCTGATGCAACATGTTTCCTTTGGAAAGCTTTTGAACTGATCGATGTTTTGCTTCCAAAGTGGCCAACCAAGTTTTATATTATTGGTTTTATTTTTCTTCCAGGCAGCAAATGGTATTCCTTATTTCCACATGGAAGGAATTCACAGACTTTTAACACATAGACATTAAAGTGAAAACAAAGCGGGCTTATTTAAAAAAAGTATGACCAGTCACATTATCAGAGTGTGGTAATGCAGTTTTTAAAGGTTTGGAAAGAAAACCTGCAAAGCATCAACACTTGATGTGCTTCAAAGCAGCAACAGGACACACGACTATGTCTGCAAAAGGGGTTGACAGAGAGAATTTTTGCTTCACTTCACCTCACTTCACTCACAGCTTATTGTTTTCTTTGTGTTTTTTCTTAATTTGCATTACATATACTATGCAATTTTTTTCATTCTCTACACTTTAATTGTGTTGTTTTTGAAAACGCTTGTAAACTGTTTTCATGCTATCTTCTCAGCATCTTGTGTAAAAAAGCGATTGATTGCAAACAAGTTTGAATTAACAACTTAAAAGGTTATAATACTGTATGAAAGTGCTGTGCTCACAATTTTTACTCTGCTGCCACCAAGTGGCCAAAATTCAGTCATAGAGAGCAAAAGTTAAAATAAATTGTAATGATACTTGTTTGTTCCTCCATCAGAACTTGCGTGTTCGGACGGTTCCGGGGCAGCAGTACCAGTGTCAGTCTGGGGCCAAATTTAAAGGCGATATGGAACAAAAATTTATTCTGGTGGATTGCCGAACGGTGTTGTATGGAACATACAGGTTAGTCAGTCCCACATTTACCATCTTAACCCCAAGACAAGGGCTCACAAGTTTACCCTAAGTATTTAATATGCCTAATGATTTTGTTCAAGAAGAAATCAAGCTTATTACTTTAACTCTATTTGTTACAAAGGTTTTGGTCTAAAGCATCTGCTACTAATTTGTGGTGTTAGTAATGTGATAATTATAAGCCATTACTCATTAGTTTTTTAGAAAAAGTGGATTATACATTAACATTGACTGTTTATTTTTTATTTTCTAGTATTTACATGATAAAGATTTGCATTAGTTTATCATCAATAATGTTGAAAATCTGTTTACCGTGCTGGCTTATTGATGACTGTGGGCCGTTTTCTCTTGCAGCTACACGTGGTCGTTTGAGAAGATCAACCTCAGCATGGTCCTGGTGATCACAGGTCAGCTGGCTTACTCTTATGATGAAGAGTTTCGAAGACTTTACGCTCGCTCAACGGTTCCTGCAGTTCAGTCCGGTGAGAGGTCATCTGCTCTGAACCACAGAGACACAGTGGGCCTGCACAGCCCGAACTCCAGCTACCTTTCCCTCCATCAGATTCGATCCAGAGGAATGCATGGCATGGATGACAGGTTTAACAACACTCACATGTTAACAAGAGGCCTGAGCATGCAGGAGAGGCTGCATCAATCTCACCGTGCTGACATGGGGAATCTGGCACGGGGACACAGTTATGGCGGAGATCTGCAGAAGTATAACTCCATGACTCGGTTGAGGATGGGCACCAAAGACATCGGAGTCCCTGTTACTCCTGAAAGGACTGGATCTAACCTTAGGGGGATTGGTGATGTGCCAGTATCAAACAGGTTGTCTCAGCAGCACTTTAGGCACCGTTCTCGCTATGGAGCTGACCAGAATCTGATCCCATTCAACTCTGAGGCATCGCTCCACAGGTGGAAGATGGAAACATATCTTAGTAAAAGCGAAGTTCCTCCAGATGAATCGTGTGATGTGATATCTCCAGTAGTATCTCCATATAGTAGTCTCAGAGGTTTAAACGAGCAGCAGGCACAGCTTATTCACCTCAGGTCGAGGGACATTAAGTCCAGGATGGAAGAATCGAGGCAAAAGAGGCTCAGCCTGCAGGAATACACCAATCTGAGGCAGAGCCAAGAGTCTCTGAGGTCTGCGTATCTGATGGAAAGGCCTACCTATATGTCTTCGTTAAGAGGTCTGGACATGAATGTGGCAGAACCAGAGCCAAATACACAAAATGGTTACGGTGTGGAACCAACCAACTACAAAGACAGCGAGTCGAATAATGACGCAGCTCTCACTGCTGGCCATCGATCCGTCTCTCACTACGATGTCAAAACGGTTTCAGATCGAAATACAACACAAACTCACGACTGGAATGGACCTCTTTCCAGGACGACATCAGCCGGTGATTTGGACATAAAATTAAAGGATCCATCATTCAGGCACTCTCATTTGCCGTCCAGCGGACTCAGCATCCAGCAAGCAAGAGGGATGGAGTCTTTGATTGAAATCCCCGAAGAGAAAGAGGGTTCAAACACACGTGTGAACAGTTCAGACTCGGCTGCATTCACAGACAGAAATGAGGAGTTTCACAAAGACAAGAAAGGTGTTGCAAAGGAAAACTCTGTGAAATCAAGTTTACCTGCAGGATCACAGCATCAGGATCAAACATCAGGAGGCCACAGTTCTGTTAGTAAGATGGCCAGCAGCTCGAGCTCAGCTGTTCAAGGAGAGGGACAAAGATCAATATACGGTGACGTACAAGGTGTCCCAAACAGTCCAGGATCCCAGCATGCATTGGAGGCAAAGAGTGGTCACACGGAAAAAGGGCAAACACAGTTGGAGGAGCCAACTCTTCAAAGGAAAAATTCCATGAGAATGAAAGTATATTCACTGCTTACATCAGATGACAAGAAAGCATCCAAGAAAGAGGAGAAATCACTGCAAAGAAAGGGCTCATTTAGATCAGGATTCTTTAATGCAGACCATTCGCAGGCATCCGGGGCAGACCAAACAACAAAGAAAGGTCAATCTGCTGTCAGCGGCTCAACTGAGACAGAGAAGCAAAAATCCCCATTCCCGAGATTATCTACTCAGCGTTCAAGCAAAAAGAAGACAGCCGAGCAGGACCGAGGTTCGAGTAGCACTCTGAATGACGAGGGAGCAACCGTCTATCAAAGACAGAAGGTCTACAGTCGATTTGAATATTTACTCAACAATGACAGTAATCCTAAAGACAGAGGCTCTTCACTGAACAGGCTGGACTCAGGCTATTCAACATATCAGACACAAAGTAGCTCTGAAAACAAACTCGGAAGATTCATGCAGCGAGTAGGAAACCTCATAGGCAAAAACAAATAGAGTTGCAGGAAGAGGAGCAGGCCGCCATTTTTTTAGAAATGAAGGCAAAGTTAGTGTGAAATATTTCTGTTAATTAATAATTGACTGACTGTTCATAGTCGCCACTACAGTATGCTCAATTTTTCATTTAATGTGTTTTATAATCTGGCTAAGATTTTTCAAAGAATATATTTCCGAAACACAAAATAAAATGCATCAAGTATCTGCTACTAAATCAGTGTCTTTTCATCATATAGTTGATGTTATATAGGACCGGGTCACTGTTAAAATACTTGCCAGTCAAGTCGTTTGTACCAATGAAGTCAAAGTAGAGTCACTGAAACAGCTGTGCTTGTACATAGAACAAAGCATTTTATCAAGGAAGTTAGACTGTAAAAATGATTTTTTTAAAATCTATGTGTTCGTATAAAATGAATGTGTTTGTTCTTTCTGAAAAATGTAGTTAGATTTCATATTTTGTGTGTTTATTACAAATCCCATCAAAAGACCAAAACCAACAATAAACTGATCCTATTTAGAAGTCTTGTGTGAATCCAGTCCTTATTGCAACAAACTCACGGGGTCGGGGAAAAATTTGATACAGTGCAATATATCAATATTTTGTGTGGCAATATTATATCAATTCAGAGACACCAAATATTGAAATTTTATCAGCCAAGTTTTTAATTCCTGTTGCAAATATAAACTCAAATTCTGTGTACTAGAATTAAAAAATCAATTGACATTTCAGTCCCATGGCTGATGCTAAGTGCTGACTGTATTGCCATATTGCGCAATATTGTGCAATATCGCGATAATATCATATTGTGGCTTATATATTGGGATCATGCCGTAACTTGGTGTCTCTAGAGATTCCCACCCCTAACAAACTCGACTGTCAGTTTATTTTGACTCAGTCATGCACTGACTGTCCTGCTGCCCCAAATGTGTTTTCATTTTAAAATAATAACAATCTCATTCCACATTAGGAAAGAGACATCATACAAGTTTAGGAATGCTGAGTCTTCCTTGAAATAAAACACTTGTTTAAAACACACTTGCGTTTTTTTTTTAACCAGTTTCTAACCATATACATCTTCAGTTGGAACCAGTTTAGTTTGCAGTGAGAGTTGCAATCAGGGGAAAAAAGATGGTAAAGAATTAGCGATGAAAAATTGTCAGTCAGTGTCTTTTCATATTTGTTAATAAAAAACATTAGTATCACCAACCTTATCCTTCAATGTACATATGTTTTATAAATACAGTTTTTCTAATGTGACTTGATGTTTACATTTTTCATGTGTTTTCCTTTGATGATTGTGACATTTAAGGTAGCTATGTTTATACTTTTTAAAGATATTTATGTTTGAATCTTGTACGTGAGGCAGTAATATAGAGAAGTCCAAATGTTTAATGAATAAAACTTTGGAAGAAGATTTGTTCAAATATTTTTAGTATATTAGAATATTATACACACATCAAAAATGAACAACACAGCTCTGTAAATGAAGGTGTACTTATACCTTTATTTTGAAATACTTCAAAAAATATCCACAAGCTGCATGATAATAATAATTCAATTAATAAAGTTTCAACATAATGTATAAAATAAGAAAGCTTTTTCATTCAAGCTGTTGTTTTCTTTGTTTTGCTTTTATTTGTTTGGCAGGAAAAAAAAGAGTCTATTATATTATTTAAAAAAAAGGATTTCTAGATGAAATATTCCATGCATTTGTTCCTCTCATCATCCAGTTCTTGGGTTTCAATCTCAAACTTTTTCATGGCAATGAAATATTGAACGAATGGCTCTCCGAGGGCGCTACGGATGACGTGATCATCCCCCAATGCCTCCAGAGCATCGTCAAGCTTCACTGGAATGGCAAAATCCTTCTGCTGACTGGGCGCTTTGTTCAGACTGTTGTCAACACTTAGGTTTCTTCTGATGCCATCCAGTCCTGCAGCCGCAGTGGCAGCCAGCACAATGTAGGGGTTGGCCATGGCAGAGCCCAGCTTGTTGTCAATGTGAGTCTCCCTCCCACCGTGACACTTGATATTGAAGGAACTGCTGTTGTCATTGCAGCCACAGGTGGCGCACAGCATTCGTTTAGGGTCTTTGATCGTCTTGGCGATGTGGCTCCGGCAGCCCAGGCCAGGCGACATTAGACAGCTCAAGGCAGCGGAGTGGGTGAGAAGCCCCGCCAGCCATTTCCTGCCAATCTCAGACAGCTCCCCTGCCTTCTCCCCACTATGGAAGAGGCTACGTCGGCCATTTGCATCCCACAAACTGTGAGAGAGAACCCCAGCATTGTACAGGCCGTCGTCAGTGAAGAAGCTGGCGATGTAACTGTGTTTACGAGCCATCTCTTTGATGCCGGTGCGGAAGGTGAAGGCACTATCTGCTGCAGCAATCCCAAACTCCGGCCTCAGATTTATCTCCATCTGGCCAGGACCACTTGCGGAAGCGATGCTGTCTATGTCTGCGCCCATGCAGTACATGCTGTCCACCAGCTGCTGGAAGAAAGGCAGGTCATGGTTGCTGAGCAGGGTGGTGGCCGGAAAGAAGAGTGTCTTTGGTCCAATCCGGTCTGGAGCTCCAAGGACACAGCATTCATAGGTGAAGGATGAGTGCAGGGAGAATCCAAGGCTTTGGAGCTGACCAAGAAGCTGCTTTGCAATGAGGCGAGGTGAAGTGCGAAGGGGACTTCCTGTCACTGTGCAAGGGTCACAGATGACCCGGGCTGTCTGTTCAGCCCAGGGTAAAACCCTGAAGGTCGAAAGATCAGGAATTAGGAGGACGTCGCTGCTGAAGTTTGCAGTTGTGGCATTGTCAACTTCGTTGCTCTTGGGGCTCAGAGTCAGCTCCAGGTAGCTTCTCGGCATCGGTACCCCATATACAGCCTTCTCCTGTGAATGCAACATTTACATTAAAGCAATGGTTCAAAATGTTTTAGTTCAATCATTTTCTTTTTGAGAATTAAATGAGAAAATGAAACCACTCTTATACCTGTGCTGGATGAATACCTTAGCTTAGAATGAAGACCTGAAGCAAGAACAAACAACTAACCTGGCTTTGTCCTACATTACATCAGCTCTACAGCCTCCTGATTAACATTTTGTATCATACTTTAGTGTTTTATAGACAAAAAGTAATGGAAAAATTGACCCTCCACCTCTGTCAGGGAGAGACCAAGCACATTATATTCTCCAAAAAGTTGCAGTTGCTGATGCAGTTGACCCAAAAAACCTTGCACATAATCTGGTGTTGCAACAAACACAACTTTCCTAAAACTGAATAAATTCAAGCCAGAAGTATCCTTAACATTATATTTTGGGGAAGCAGATGAAGGTATAAGGCAATGAAAACCCAAATACACATCAATATATGATGCTTCTGCTAGCTAGATAGCTAATAAATCTTAGCTTTCCGCCCGTTAAAGTTAAAGACCAATTAATGGGTGGATGTCAAAGTAATATTGGCTCAAAGTGGCTGGTTCCAACCAGGGCAGACACTTATTATTTTGATTTATACAAGAAAAAGAAAATACATTTTAGAAATTTTTGTAGGTGTAGAAAAATTAGTGAATGTGATGTAGCTAAAAGCTAAAAGCTAAAGCTTGACTTTAATTTTTAAAAGAAAGAAAATCTGCATGTTTTCCCAAATTTTAAATTGTTACTTATTTTAAGATAGATAGATAGATAGATAGATAGATAGATAGATAGATAGATAGATAGATAGATAGATAGATAGATAGAT
>JAQMCX010000043.1:10743311-10781784 GCA_029814765.1 Acanthurus leucopareius | reverse complement strand
ATAGATAGATAGATAGATAGATAGATAGATAGATAGATAGATAGATAGATAGATAGATAGATAGATAGATAGATTGGTGTGGTGGGGGGATTACATGGAAGAAGCGGACAGGCACTGTCTTGGACCTGGACACCCCATGGAGGTCGGTGGCCTCGAAGCGCACAAAGTTGATGTTTTCTCTGGCGATCTGCTGCTTGATCTGCTCCATGGCTGATATGAATCTCTGATTCCCATAGACCTCGATAGGCTCTTCTCCGTTATCTGTGGAAAGGAGTTTGAAATATCTGAAAAAACACTGGGCAAAAGTTGAGGTTTGATTTTACGTACTAAATATCATAAATACATAAACTAATTTTTTAGTATTTCTAAAACTTAAAGCTGAAAGCAAAAGTAAAAACCTAAACAATAGATTTTGAGTCAATACAGAACATGGCTAGAAGAGCAGTGCATTGCAGATGTGTCAGTATCTGTCCTCTGTCATGTGGACCGATAATAACAAAAGGCTTCAGTACAGAAATACCTTACTACACCTGACTTCTGTGTGAACCGGTGTGACCAGCACAGAGACCACAGAACACTGACGAGTTGATTTTTCAACTTTAAAATGTCTCATTTAGGATGTATATTGGTCAAATGAAATTAAAAAATTAAATATACTGAAAAATTTCTCAAACTAGGCAATAAACCTTTTTTCCAATTGTTAAAGTAATGATTTAGGTGTTCCTTAGATGTAATAAAAGAGATCAAAACCAATGTAACTTTTTCTAATTGACAACTAAATTTACAGAATTTTGGACCAAAAAAGAAAAAATTGTTAATTTTTTTTAGGTTAAAGAAGTTAAAAGACATTGATCACAAATCCATATTAAAATAGATACAATGAGGCAACTGAAATTTTAAAACACAACTTAAGTTCTGGAGCTCTTTGAGTCTTCAAAGAGCTGAAGCTACCAGATTAATCTAGTAATATTTCTTCTATTTTTGAATTCATAAGATAAAACATTTCCTCATTTTTATCAGGGCTAAATTTGTATTTTAATCAAAGCTTCACCAACCTGTTTGAGCTGCCCCAGTCTCTCCCCAGTAGCCACAGCTTGCATATGTGTGTGCCCTGATTCCAGACTGCCTATTTGTGTTGGCATCAGACCTGAATGAGCTGGATGAATCCATGCTGGAAGGCTGCTGAATAGATGTGCTATCTCTGGAGCTGGGCCCCCTTCTGGAAGCATCAGAGTGGGGTTTGAAGGTGCTGAACGCCCTGTTGGGGTCTCCATCGTCCTGCCGCCGGTCGGACCTTCCACCACCACCACCACCACCACCACCTCCACCACCACCTCCACCAGTGCTGCTGCTTCCATGGAGGTACGTATAAGGACTCCCCGGCTTCCCGTCATCTTTACCTCGGATGCTGAGCAGAGGACTGTCCCTCAGGATGGACTTCAGTTCTTCCATGGTCTGCCGGGGGACGCCCATCTCACTGTAGGACACCCTGGTTTCAGAAGATGCCTCTCTGGTCCAGTCCTCACCATTGGAAGGTTCATCCAATCTGGGATCATCAACCCGCTGTGGGGGCTTGTGAGGCAAAGGGCTGATGGAGATCACAGTGGGGGTGTCTGGAGGTATCGGTAAGCTGGTGGGAGGGTGGACGATTGACGGACCTCCTCCTCCTCGGCTGCTCCAGTCCACAGGAGGCGCATATTTTCCAGTCACCCTCACTCCCTTCCTGTTGCCCAGGCTCATCCCTGTGCCGTCTATTTGGTCTTTGCTTCTACTCTGACCCTCCTGGAAAACACACAATGGGTCTATCACAAGTATGGTAAGAGATGGTCAAGTTTATATGAGAAGAAGACCTAAAGAGAGGGCAAAGAATCAAGATCCAATCTAGTCAACAAAGTCAAATAAATTTTTAAAAAAGGCATATTTGAAGCCAGAGCTGCTGCATCCATTCACACTTTTGTGCTGAAAAAAGAAAAAAAAAAGTTAGATGTGGAGTTGTTACCTTGAAATCTTCAGAGTCATTCATTTCTTTGTTTTGTATTTTCTGTCATGAACTGTGATTTGGAATTTTGATTGCCCCCATATGAAGGCAGAGCTTCACTCGCACATTAATTTTTATAGACAATTGGTACAATGGTGACGGATTAGAAAATTCTTTTTGCCTCCCAACACCCACGGGAGTCCAGCTGGAAACTGGCACCTGCTGGCCGCCAGTGGACACTGAGCCACTGCTGCTCTGAGCTCATTGGCTGTGAGGACAATCCGGTGTTTCCTTTGTGTCACTGCAAAGTAAAAAACTGCAGAGCTCAGCAGCTGTGTTTGTGCTTCCAGAAAGATATAGGAGCAAAAGTATTTTTTCCAGAGGGGTAAAAAAAAAACACAGAACCAAGAGGGGCCGAACAATGGCTGTGGGTAGTGATGGTCTGTGCATTAAAGGGCTGCTGTCTGACCGAATCACTCTTTGATCAACAGAGTCTTGAGGAAGAAGCCCAAGAGGCAAATTAAGTTAAAACAACTTTTACAGGCTTCAGTCATTATAGTTTGAGGTATAATGGAACCAACTTTCTAGTAGGTTATATGAATTAGATAAAACTATTCAACCACAAGGTTAATTAAGTATCTGTTCTGAAGCTTTTTATCATTTTACAAAATATACACGGGCAGATTTTCATTCTCAACCTTTAAGCCAACAAGAATGGGAAGTCTTTAGTCAGTCAAAATTAATAAACAACAAACAATTACAACATCTAAACTATCATGTCACCTAAAGCTGAGAGCCCACAGAGGTGCCTTTAAATTCCTTCTATTGTCAAGTTAAAACCCTAAGACTCGCCATTTTTTATCATAAATAACAGAGAAAAGCAGCAAACCCTTATGTGTTAGACGCTGGAATCAGCAAATGTTCGACATTTTAGCCTAAAAATGACTTAAACAGCTGATTATCAAAATAGCTAATGATTATTTTTTCTTTGATTGACAAATCAATTTATCAATTAATCAGTTACTTGTTTTCAGCTCTAATGGCAATATGCTGACCTTGACAGCTGGGGTCCAAATTAATTTTTAGAAAGCAAGGAAACTTTTAAGAAAGGGTCATAGGATTTATTATAGGCTACCAGAGCTGCAGTTATAGATATATCAGTAAATAATTATCTCAGTCATCTACTCATCTGTTGATATACAGGAAACAAAACTTCAAACTGTTTATTGGAGGAATTTTCTTTAAGGAATTAAGAGCAGAATAAAAAGATCAGCCAAGTTGTGTGTGAGGTGGATCAACACCATGAATGAGGTTTACTGAGGGTTTTATTTTATGACTCTGCCTCTTTAATGTTAATTTCCAAGTAATTTGCTTGTACAATTTGTGCAAATAACTGTTATTTGATGCTAATTGTAGGGAAATAATATATCTACAAAACACAGAAGTATTTAAAGTAACAAATCAATTTATTATTTACTTTAAAACTTTCTTCTTTACTCTTTAAATATTAAATCATGTTCTTGTCTATGGGCATATTTACACATTTTTGCATGTTCAGCTTGCATGCTTTAACTTGAAGACAGAGGTTTTGCAAGACTTAACTGTAATTGAGCGTAACTATTACTCATTATTGTTTTTTCCCTGAAACTGGTACCAACTTAAAGCTTTTTTCCTGGAATTGTCTCAGTAATTATAAGAAACAAACTGACATTGTCTTTGTAAAAGGCTTATTGCTCATCAATAATGATTTGATGATTTATTATCCATAAATAAAGCCATTAAATACGACTTAAAATCCACTACAAAGTGGTAATACTGTAATATGACTACGCTTTCATTTAGAGTTCTTTAAAAGCTTTTAGCAACCTCTTCTGCTGTTACAATGTGCTGCTACTTTTACAGCTAATATACTCCCACTGCTACTTTAACTTTAGCACTCATGATCATTAAATATCAATTATCATTAACACCTTTTCCTGCCTCTTTACTAGAGTAACTTTGCTAGAGGCCTCACTAACTTTGCATATTTACATAGTTCTTATTTGACTGAACCAGCAAATCAGCTCTGACATGATGACTCAGGATGAGACCTAATTAGATCTGATTTGCCTCAGAAATCACCTCCATATCCTCTCAGCATCCGCGTTAAAATGCTGGTTAATGATGCAGAACTACAAGATCTACACAGATTCACTCGAAGCTCAGACTAAATTTATAAAGGCCCCTTTCACACAAACTGTGAGAATAAAAATCTTGTGTGTTTTTAGTTTCATTTGCTAACATTTCAAGACATCTACAGTTGATGGTCTGCTTCTACCACCCACAGGAAGTCACTGGAGGTCAACAGAGTTGTATTTGTTGTGTTTTTAGGTGGCAATATATATCATATTATGGTAATATGACTGTATATATTGTCATAGTCAATGATTTTAAAATATTCCTGGGTGTATGAAGCCACCATGACAGGATTACTTCACTGTAATTTGGCATTTTAGGAATTTTTTTTCTAATTTTGCTATAATTTAGAGCTCTTTATATAACATGTCCATTGAAGGTGTCTGAATTGATTTGTTCAGGAGATATATTATACCACAAGCTTGGCTGTAATTACCAGAATAGAAGATTGTGTAACATCTTCTCCCACAAGACAGGAAATATCGCATCCTAGCAGCTTCAGAACATTGTGTTTATTACTCAGGGCGCATGCATGGCTGGAAACTGTTTTTTAAAATACTGGGAATTTTCTGGAGTCCACGTGTGGCTCCTCAGGCCTCAGCAGCCACCACCTGACCTCAACACATGGAGCAGAGAGATGTCTGGGCAGAACACCTCACATTTTCAGGGTGGGGTTTTAAACAGCTGTGCCAAGCTAGAGTCAGGTCACTGTAGGAAGAAACGGATGTTTAATAGCTTCCTCTTCAAAATAAACCTTAAGGCGTCTCATGAGAACAAAACAGACAAAACTTTTTGATAGTATAGAATATAAAATACCATACTACTATTACTGTAGATTGAGCAGTAATACAAGACAGCTTTATTCACTTATTAAATCACATTAAAGGATTAAAACTTCAGTAATCAGGCTAAAAATATGTTCTCAACTCAAATATTTTAGAGGCATGTGCAAAATATTATTATTATTATAGAACAGGAGTCAAACACAGAACGCAGACATTTGAATTTTATTGAAGAACCTTGTTACTCCAGTTTTTATTGCTTGTTGGTGGTCATTTTTGTGTTTGAACTTTCTTTTCCTGTCTTTTTTGAAGGGTTAAAAAATTGTAAGAATTTAGCCTGTTTATGCAGCATCCTGTTTAACAATACTGGCCTGAATATTTTTTTTTTCCAAAATAAGTGGATTAGACATTAAAATATTCACAAAAGTCCGAGAAGTATTTAAGGATTTAAGGAAGCAGTGCTAATCTTCTTGTATTAAATATTGTATGATATTTGTATTTCTTAGACTATTTACAGTATTTTTAGACATAGTATGTTTCTATTTGACAACTTTAATGTGTAAAGCAGTAAATAAAGCATTTCTCATTTCTTGACTTAACTAACTATATATCTATAGTTATATATCTATAACTTACAAGTCCTGGCTTCTGTCATAAGTACTGTTAATACAAAAGCAGAAGGAAAACATTATACAACTATATCATTCTATAAACTTGCTGTAAAAAAAGGGAAACTGAGAAAAAGGGGAACTGAATAGTATAAGTCAAAAAGGAAATGCTACAAGCCAAGTTTATGCTCATATTTTTTTTTCCCTCATCTGTTGTATTTCTCAAAGTAATCTGTTTTTATGTGAGCAGGACTGTAGCCAGGATTTAAGATTAATTAAAAATCTGCCAACAATCTGTGTTTTATCAGTATTTGGATCCCTGCATCCTGTTCTTAGTGGTTTCTAAAATTATAGTTATTATTAAAACAAATTTAGTTTTCCTAGTATTGTTTTATTGATTGATTACTTAACGATTTGTTAGAAGATAGTGAAATATGACCATTATATTATCCTAAAGCAGAAAGTGGTGCCCTCAAGTTGCTTGCTTCATTTAGACGCTAGGAGAAAACACAAAGATCTACGACTTTAAAACTAAATAGGTTTTTCACATCACATCAAAACTGTGGAATCACTGGCGCTCTTGCCTTTATAAAATAGACGGCTGAGAACTGCTCTTCTTTATATACTGTAAATATAACTGTAATTATTGCAGTATTCTTTTTATACTTTTTCTTTTTTTTTTCTTTTTCTTTGTCTCTAACTATGGATCATGTCTCTGCACTTGTGTCCTTAATAAAATATTGATTGATTGATTGATAAATAAATAAAAAAGAAATATCAGAAAATAATATCATTACAGAAGCTAGAAAAAGTACAAGATTAACTAAGAGCAGTAGTATCGCATGTGCTGAAACGCTGGTCTCTCTTATTTTGAAAGTCGTGACCGGAAGTGAGCCTCCTCTTCTCTCCATCCTGACAGAGTCTTCGCAGCAGGTCAGGAGACTTCGGCTCCGCTCGGAGAAACAGCACCGGACTGTATGGTGAAGAACCGTTTCATAGTTTTACCTTTTTCTGGGGACCGGCTGTATGATTAAGCTACAATCTTCAATGAGTAAGCATATTCCAGTAAGTAATATGTATGAGTGGTTTCCTTCCCCCTTTTTATTTTCTTTTCTTTTCTTTTTTTTTTTACCTTCGGCTCGCGCTGTAAATCAGTACGTTAACATCAACGGTAACGTTACCAGCTGGCCTTCACGTTTGTTCGGTAAAAATCACGGCCTGTTCGTCACGAACCCGCTTTAATTCCTCTTTGACTCCGTCGTTTAACATTAAATCTACTACTTAACTGTTAAATAAAAACCCTAAACTCGACTTTCTCGTCGTAGTTTGAGCGTAATGTGGAGCTTTGTGTGATGTTCGTCACGGTTAGGAAGCGGCTGTCGGATGCGCAGCTCGGGCTGGTCCTTGCTAACCTTAACGGCAGTCACTCGAAGTTCACGTCGGGTTAAATCGATGCTTTTTCACGTTAAGTAAGTCAGAAATGTAGATGACATTTTTCCGGTGATTTTTAACACAAATTATCTCTCTACTGCTTCAAGGAAGCGTCGTGTTTGTCACCTGAAAACCCGGTGCAGATTGCCCATCTCGGAGCTCTTGACAGTGCCTATAGGCCTCTAATGTTATATGATGGCGCCCAGTGTATCCTCACACAAAGGACACTTTACAGCTTTTTTAATGTCACATCATGACATCTTTTAAAAATATTATCTAAACGCATCCTACTATTTTTACGTGTTTTTGCACCCCCTCTTTGTTTTGATCTCAATCGCTCCGTTTTTTCCCCTCAAAATGTCACATTTTTAACCAAATGCTGTTTTTCAGCCGGAAAATACCGGATTAACAAAGCATACTTGAACAGCTTAGGTTTTAGTGTGCGGAGCATAAAAAACAGGAGGGAAACATTTCCAGTAAACAGACCTTCAGGTATCACACATCTCTTAATGATATTTTAAAGGTGTTAAAACATTATAAAGTGAATCGCAGGGAGGCAGTTTGTGAGTCAGATTGGCGGTGATGGTGGAGACAGAGAGGGTTAAAGCCCAGCTGAAGGCCTCATGGTGCGCCCCGCTTTCTCAGATATGACCTAGATGTCAGAAAAGACACATCCTTCCCATTGTGCACTAGCAGCCATTAGGTAAGATATTACATTGTGCTGCAGTGCGATTTTATATAACAAACAGGTAGAGTTTCATTTTGTGCTGGTTATTTCTTCGTCTGAACCTCTGTGAAGTATCATGTCTGACATTTTGTAGGAGGATCTTCTTTCATAAAAAACACCTTTTCGGTCCGTACCTGCTCAGTGTGGGAATAACAGCCCACA
Organism: Acanthurus leucopareius; assembly: GCA_029814765.1. Taxonomy (NCBI): domain Eukaryota; kingdom Metazoa; phylum Chordata; class Actinopteri; order Acanthuriformes; family Acanthuridae; genus Acanthurus; species Acanthurus leucopareius. The sequence continues at coordinate 10,773,921 of JAQMCX010000043.1, read as the reverse complement.
CCATGGATGGTGCATTGCTAAGCATGTTAGTCATACTGTTAAATACCACACAAACAGAGGAGTTAACATGTCAGTCTGAAGTGTTTTTATGTGGTTACGTTGTCATAAAGTTGTTCTGAAACCCTGTAATTAGCTCAGCCTGATTATAGTGCAAAGGGTGGTAATTTAGAATGAAATATTAATGAAGGGAGTCTATTATGAATTTTTTTTTTTGGCTTTTGGGGTGTGAAAGGGGTGTGTGGTGGCTGTATGAAAGCAGGATTGGACCAAACAAACCATATGAAGACACAATCTCATGTTTGCATTGAAGTTTGTCCTGTGTAACGTGTCCATGATTTATTTATGTTTAGCCTTTTCCTTTCATATATTGACATTTTTGAGTTTTAAGGAGTAATGAATTTGACTGCAGTTTCTGATTAAAGGCCTAAGTTGTGAATTTCTCATTGGAGATCAATAAAGTATCTATCTATCTATCTATCTATCTATCTATCTATATATCTATCTATCTATCTATCTATCTAAGTTGGGTTGTATAGTTGTTACTCATAAAGATGTCATCCGTTTGGTGTCTTCTCTTGTATAATGGAGCTGTGTGATAATGCAGAACAATTAATAAATTTATTTAATATCATGTCTTTAACATCAGCAGCTTAAGTAGGGAACATTATTAATGGAACTAAATAATTGATTCTAGTTATTGGTGAATCTGCTGTTTTTTATTTGTTTTAAATCAAAGTAAGTGCACAGTTAATAGCAAGAACTTAGTAAGTTCACTATCTTTTGGTTATGGATGAGACATAATTATATGTTTCAAAGTATAACTATGAACAATTTGTAATTGAAGCAACAAATAATCAGCAAGATAAAATAAATTGGTAGAACTTGATCTAAATGAAGAATATTGTCTATTGTAAAGCCCTAAATCAGTGGTGGAGTCATGGATCTACCATCACATTCAAGCTTGGGAAAGATAAAAACACAAAGTGCAGCCTCAGTGTGTGTTAAGTCGTGTTTTGGTGCAGAAACAAAGAGCACCTCTAGTTGACTGAACACAGTGAGCTCGAACAGAAACCCTCTGTGCCGTCTCTCCTGTGTTTTTAAAAGCATCTCCTTCTTCTTCCTCCTTGTTCTCCTCTGTGTCCTGCAGCAGTTCTGTGGTGTTCTAGGTCACACATTTATGGAGTTTCTGAAGGGCAGTGGGGACTACTGCCAGGCTCAGCACGCTGCCTATGCAGACGAGTGAACAGCCTAACTCGCCATCGATCCGACGCACTTGAGCCACAGGAGGGACCCCGGAAAGTTGGCAGGACCGGGACGCCTCCCAGAACCAGCGACAATTTGGCCTGGATGGGGTAACTCCACCCGCTGCACACTGCCCTCGTTGGCCTCCGCCTGGCCTGAATCAAGGTGGAACCAGCCTTGTTTTTTCCTTTATTTTCTTTTGTTTATTTCAAAGGAGAGGGTTTTGAGTTCTTTCTCTGATTGTCCGCCCTTTTTCGGCCGCCAAACCCCCAAATTTTTCCCATTGGCCCGTCGCAGCCTTTGTTTTCGTTTAGCCTTGCCAACCTCAAAGGAAGACTGGAGGATTTCTGTTTTTCTATTTGGTTTCTAGAAGCTCGTTGGACGTTATTGTTTGACATTCCCTCCGAGTTTAACTGTTTACATTAGTGTTTTCTGCCCTGTTGGAAGACTTTCGAGTTTTGTTATTTTTTTTTTTCTACATTGTCAAAATGGCTCGTATGAACAGACCAGCCCCTGTGGAGATCACCTACAAAAACATGAGGTTCCTCATAACCCACAATCCCACCAACGCAACCCTGAACAAGTTTATTGAGGTGAGACTCGACATCATTGGTTGAAAGGTCAAATTAACTTAATGAGTTACTAAGTTTTTAAGTAGCTAGTTTCCTGAACTCTGTGTTTGCATTTGACACACATGAGGACAAAGATAATGTGCTTTGAAATATGTTTTAAAAAGACAAACCATAATTGAAGATTTAACATTTAACATTCAGCAGAGATAAAACAGTAAGAGAGAAGACGGTGCTTTTGTTCTTGTGTTTTAAATAGATTTCCTCTTCCCTTACGTTGTAATTTTCTAATAAATCCTTTGACGCATTCTTATAGGAGTTGAAGAAGTATGGTGTGACCACCGTGGTGAGAGTGTGTGAGGCCACCTATGATGCCACTCTGGTGGTGAAAGAAGGAATCCAAGTTCTGGTGAGTTCAGGCCCTCAAACCTCATACTCTGTCGTGACTGTCGATGCATCGAACAAAACTGAGTGTAGTTTTTTGCTCTGTTTTCTCATCGTGCACTTACTTTCCTGAATGCACCCTGTTAGTTTTATCTCTGTGTTTTTGCTGAAGCTCTTGAAGAGTTGTGTAAGAGTTTCCATCAGTGAAGGACAATCATAAAGTTGAGCTCACACTTTGTACTTTCTCTCCGCTGCCAGTGTGGTGAAATTTTCCAATTCTGTGAGTTTTTACTCCTGCCAAGTGAAAATATGGCTTTAAAAAGTAAAAACAGTTTAGTGAGGACAGAGTTTATGTTTTCATTTTCATAACATTATCAGTATATTGATACAGTTAATTTATTTGCACTTTTTCCTCCGTAATTAAAAGAAAGTCGAGTTGATGAAGCTTCCTATAGATGTACAAATTGTCTTCTTTGCTTAAGAATTCATTTATGAACTAAAGTGTAAGAAATCAGTGAAACACTTTGAGAAACACCTCAACTAAATAATCGTTGATATTATTTTCATACTAATAATTTTTATAATTCATTCATTCCTTGATTATGTGCGATCTATAAGACGTCAGAAAACAGTGTTCAGCAAAATTTCCTAAAGCTCACGTTGGCATCAGTTTACTTTTCTGGTCCATAAACATTTTTGGACTGAAAAATATTCACTTTAAAAAAACATAAAACAGAGAGAGAGAGCGTGTCCCAACAATTAAGAAGCTGGAAGCAGCAAATGTTTTCCATTTTTGTGGTGGAAGCCACTACATTGACTAATTGACTATAAAAGCAGTTATCAAATAATTATCTTTTGACGGATTTAAGGATTAAACCACCAATTTATACAGCACAAATCAAATCAGATGCAGCTCTTTTTAAAGATCCTCAAAAAGCTCCGTACCACAACACTGCACTGTTTGTTCAGGGATTCATTTAATGATGTGAACTAAAGGCAATGTGTCTGAAATGTTTTGCAGAAACGGACTCTTGTAATAAGCACGTTAAGTGGTTCACTTTTCAAAACTTCCTGTGTAACCACCAAAAGAAAAATGGAGACACCGAAACAGAAAGAAACACCCTGTGGCCATCCCTCCCCCTAAAACAACATTTTTGCTTCCCTGCAGCTGCTTTCAGCCCTCACACTTCTTTTGTTTTGGTTTCCAAGAAACTGGGCAGATGACGTCATTTACCTCTGTCATCCTCTTCCTTTCCAGGATTGGCCGTTCGATGATGGAGCTCCTCCCTCCAACCAGATAGTAGATGATTGGCTGAACCTGCTGAAGCTGAAGTTCAGGGAGGAGCCTGGCTGTTGCATTGCTGTCCACTGTGTGGCAGGCCTGGGGAGGTGAGCACTCACTGTTAGAGAGATTAAAGTATTATGTTCTTATAATTCCACATAATGTACATGATTTCTGTCGACAGAGAAAAACTGTGACAGCTTTCCTCTGTTTGTATAATCTGAGATACAGAAACTGTTGCAGAAACTCTCTGCACTGTGACAGTTTTCTCATGTGTTTATTAGAAACCAGTGCTGTAATTTAACAACAATTAAAATTAAATCACATCAGTTTTTTAAATAAATAATAACTAAAATACAATGGCTCATTTATTGTGCTTTAATAAAACAGAACCAAAATCTGTAAAAGCAAAGCAGCAGTCACATGGATGTAATTTCATGCTGTTGAACATGACTCACCTACATTTTTACTGTTTTTTTTAAATCGGTTTAGATGAACCAGTAGAACAGGTTCTGTTTTCATGTTGTCTGCTTTAAACTGGTCTGAGATTCATAGCTGTGTCCTAACCTGTAACAGATCTTATATCTTTTCATTGACTAAAAATAAACCGAAATAAAATTGTTTAATGGATTTCTATCAGCATTCATTCTGTCATGCTTGAACCTGTGCTCAGAATGTACATGAGACTATGTGTGTCCACAACATCAGCTGTCTCCCTCCACTTGTAGCTAGCTAGCTATAATGAAAGATTAAAAGACAAAAGATGTTCAATTCTAGCTTAAATGAGTGGGAGGCATTAATCGGCTGGGAGGTTGATAGGTTATAACCTTGCAAAGCATCTGGAGGAGCTGAGATCTCAAGTCTGAAATCTCACAGGTCCATCTTTTGAAGCTCCAACCGGATTCTTTGAGGGGAAAGAGGTGGTAACTGCAGGTGTGGATTTGTTTTTATGAAAGTGAGAAGCAGCTGCAAGCATGTAAAACAGTGGCAGCTGCTGTAGAGGTTAGCATTGATGCTACAATGGCTGCGGCTTTATCAGAACTGGACAACATTTCCTCTTTAAAAGGAGAGCAAAGAACGACACCGACAGCTTCTCTTGATGAAAAAGATGTTTTCGTTCGTCTCTGATTGGCTTTGACAAGAATAATGAATGTGACAGACAGAACGTTCATCCAATCACCTTCCAGCTACCATCAGTGTTAACTTCGTATTCAGTCACAGATTGTGTAAACTTTTAATCATCAATAATAGGAATATCTCTACACTAAATAAGATTGGAATTTTCTTCTAAAAAGCTGTCAGGAAACACGCCTGTAATTCCAGAAATTCCTCAATATCTTGTCGAACTAAGTTAAGATAAGAAGTTTCTGTTATGAGGCCCCTGTTTCACTTGCAGACTTTTTAAGTCGAGGTTATTCGGCAACATTATACAACGTTTTTATTTAGAGACAGGAACTGATATCAGTCTCCTTACATTCTTTGTTACCTTGTTTTTTTTTTGCAGAGCTCCTGTTCTGGTTGCGCTTGCCTTGATTGAATGTGGGATGAAATATGAAGATGCTGTCCAGTTCATTCGACAGTAAGTTAACATGACCGTAGAAACCTGATACAGCCTCCTGTTCTTTATGTTGTCACACTGAAACTGCATTTTAACCTCCATCCTTCATTCATAACATACTAAACTACTAAGAAATGTTTTTTCCCTAGAACCATATGAACATTTTTTGAATAATCCTTTTAATAATAATCAATATGTATTGTAGTTAGATCATAAAGACCAGGATATGCAATGAGCTGTGCATTTAACCTAAAGAATGAACTTGTTACTGTATATATAAAGTATATATATATATATATATATCATTTACAACAGGTTGTCATTCACCACTGCATCTTGTGATAAGCCACAACTGACACTCTAATCATGATGTGGCCTTTGCACGTTTATTGTTTGACCGCTCAGTTTGAGATCATCCTTTCTGTAGGAGAAATTTCTCATTGAAACTAAACGTTTGCATGATACATAAACAGGGAGGGATGAGTCATATGGCTTTAAATAGCCGAGATATCAGACAACGAGAAGAGAGTGATTCAGCAGGAGCAGTGCAGAGGCTTCTTTAAAGTATATGTGTCATTGCTTGAGATTTGGGAAAATGGCTACATATCTTAATAAGGTATAGATATATAATATGAAATTAGACCTTATTGTCATTGAAGAAACAAGTAATTATCTATATAAATGCTGTTTAGCATTACACAAAAGTGTAGAAAGGCAGTAATATGCAGTATTATTTGTATACATATAAATATACACACACTCAGTGTCTTCTCACAATCAAATTATATCAAAATAAAATATTTATGAAAGTATATATTGAAATGATCATAATTGTGAAAAAACAAACTACATTTTTGATGAATAAAATAACTGTACAGGAATAAGGGCTGTCAGCATATTTCAGTACACAATTATTGTGGCCTAAAGAAATCGCATTAACAATATTATATGACGGTGATATCAACTGAAAATTAAAAATAGAACAGTAATATTGATCAGTACATTTGTTAATGGTTTGTTTCGTCTCTTTTTTCAAATAAATTACAGTCAAAACATGGTGTTTAGGGAGCTGAAGAGCATCTTTAACCTTAACTGCACAAAAATATTACCACAACACTTAATGATTTTTTTGTTTGTTTGTTTTACGGTGCTTGGCAACCAGCATTAAGGTGTATAAGCATCACCCACAATTTGAGCTAAAACTGAGCTAAACTCAAGTCCTGTGTCTTTCAGGAAGCGTCGAGGAGCGTTCAACAGCAAGCAGCTGTTCTACCTGGAAAAATATCGTCCAAAGATGCGCCTGCGCTTCAAGGATTCCAACGGCCATCGCAATAACTGCTGCATCCAGTAGAGCCCAACGCCCCGCAGCAGAAGAGTTCAGTTCAACCTCCCCGACTTAAAACCTGGCAGGCTTGTTTTTTTAAGTCCTTGTGTTAAAGTACTTTACTTTGAAATGCCGTAATTGGTACTTCAAGTGTCCCCTCCCCGATCCAGGTTCAAAATCAAGTGTCAAAAGAAAAGAAAAGAAGAAAAAAAAGAAATAAAATGAGTTGTGTTGACTGGATTCATTAAATTTTTCCTTTACACGCCCTGAAATATTAAGAAGAGCAAAGCTGAGTCAAGTTTCATTGTAAAATGTTGGTTTAATTGTTTTTCACAAACACATCCCAAAGATTTCGATTGGCCAGTTTACACGCGTGAGAATGTTCAACAATAGACAACGTTAATTTTATGTGAACGATTTTTGTCCCCCATTCGATTTTTAGAGTTCCGTTTCGAGACTGACTAGAAAGAGTTTATGCCTTCCTTCAAATCAGATGGTTCATCCATAAATGCCTTACAATCGAAGTGGAACAAAGGCAATCGAGGCAGGAGTCAACTCTAACTCTTGCTGGCATTTGGAAAACGTGTTTCATTTTTCTACTCGGAACAAAAAAAAAAAAAATCGTTGCCTTTGTCTTGTGCTGGAAGTCTTACACTCACTTATGCCCTTTCAGTAACTATTTTTTAAAATAAAATGCTTAATTGTTGCAATATTTGTCAATTGAAAGTCTAGAAAACTCGTACTATTTCTTTTCTCTATCAAACCTTCTGTTTACTAAATAACTGCCATGTCCAAAATGTGATATTTTTTTCAGTTTCAGTTTCATTTCTTCTTTTTCTTTTTTTTTGCTTCAAACTGGACTTCCAACGTCTGCGATATTTTGTATGCCTTTTTATTTTATGTCCGTAACTTAAGACTTGGATACTTGATGATTTTATGTATTTGAAAATGTGTACTATTATTATTAGGTTGGCTATTTATACTATCAATGGATGTGTGATTTAGTACAGTGAGCGACAAAGTTGTACCTGTTCACCAACTTGTGAGAGTACATTAAATGATACACTGAAAAATGACAGAAAGGTGTTAATTCGTGATTATTTTTTTAAGTTATTGTTTTACTAAAAAAAACATATAATCATAGTATAAATAGGCCTTTTTCTAAATACTCATAAAATTGTGTCTAAATGAAAGTTCATTTTTAATTCGTAGAAATAATAGCTACACAAAATAAATAGTCACAAGTCGGTCCACTTCTTGAATTCTTTAAGAGTTAACGAAATTTAATTTGAAATTGACCTCTTTTACAAAAAATAAGTCGAGACATAAAAAAATGGGAAATTTCTTGTAAAATTAAACAACCAAAAAAAAAAAAGAGAGATAGAACGTGCAAAAACACTCCCTAGTGGTTTGAATGCCACCCTGTGTTTTGCCCCCTTGTGGTAATCTTTAAACATACAGCTTACAGCAGTTACATCCTTTTTCTTGTGTCTCTAAAGATCATCTTAATAAACATTTCAGTCAGAATAGTTTTTAATGGAAACATCTTTGGCGATCTCATCTTATCTGTGACCTCGGGTGACCTGTTAAGTCTGATTCAGAACAGTTAAAGGATCCCATTTGCAGATATTCAAACATTTTTTTTTGTCTTTCTCATCTGTCTCTGATATAAATAAGGTTCCTCTCTGCATAGGGTGTATTATGGTGTTTAGAAATCTGGAAGGTTTGGTTTCAGACACACTGCATTGAGCTGCTGTGTTGTAGTTCACAGCCTTCACCACCAGAGGTCAGTCTCCTCTAGTGGAACAGGCAGCTGAACAGAGAAAGATGCCTCCTAGTGGCAGGAATTATGTTACAGGATGTATTACATAAAATCCCTCTGGTTTAGTCCCAATAATAAAGAGAAGCCAGACAATATTTTTTTGATATTTTTGTTTGACACAAACACCATATATGCCCCATATATCCCGGTAAATGTCAGGAAAGTATGAAAAAACATTTATAATCCAAGACAAATATTGAAATACTGCAGCCTGAATCACTGTCCTTCAATAGATATTTTGAAAGTATATAATTAAATTAAATAGTTGGCTAAGCTAACAGCATATATACAGATTCATTAGCTGGTTACTTTCTCTTTTAATTGTTTTTTTTTTCAGTTTTTTTTGCTGAAACACAGATTACTGATAAGAGAAATACACCTGTCAACACTGGAAAGGGAAGCAGACTTTTAAAACCTTTTAAAGCTGACAGCCAATCAAAAGGAGGAGAGGAAGGAGAGCCGGGATTAGTCATTAGCCTAGTTTGGACTCAGGAAGATTTAATGGGGAGAATGATAATCATGCTGGAGAGTCAGGAACTGTGGTGTTTGCACATTTGCAGAGACCTTTCTCCACCACAGCGTTCCAGATTGAACTGCTGTGGTCTGTCAGCCGTGTGGTGGTTCACATTGTTGCCTCACAGCAAGAACGTTCCAGGTTTGAATCCGGCCTTTCTGTGTGAAGTACGCTTGTTCTCCTGGTGTCTGCATGCACTGGTTCCTACTGGGTTCTCCTGTGACCTCCAACAGTTACAGCAAAACATGCAGGTCAGGTCAGCTGGTGGCTGTAAATATGAGGTAGATGTAACACTGAGCGTGAATGGTTGTTATCTCTGTGCAGTGATGAACTAGAGATGTGTCCAGCATTTATACTGTCAGCTGGGATCAACAACATCCTGATCAACCTGCAATTGATCAGTGGTTCAGATGATCAAAGGATGGACGGACTGTGTTTTTGTCTTCAGGTGTTAAACTTTTAATTTGAGAACATTTTCTTCACTGTCTTGTTGCTAACATTTAAATTGCACCAACCACAAACTCAAAAAAGGCAGAATTATTTCCTTAATATTTAGGTTCATGTGCATGTGTATAAATCTATAATAATAATGGTACATGTTGCTCTTTTTATCCTTTGTATTGTATGAAGGACTAAAACTGAAACTTTAATTCCGGTTTACAAGAATGAATAAATGACCTTGTAGCTTGTAATGTGAAATGTGGTATTTTATATAAAACAATTAATCTTTCGAGAGAAATCTAAGCCAATTGCTTTTTTTATTATTATTGTTCCAGAAATCAACATATTTCATCAGGATTTTTCAGTCTAACATCGAAAACATTTTAAAATTGTCAAATTTAGAGACAGCTTCAGTAAACTTTGTCTCTTCTCTCCACAAAAGGATCATCAGGGTTTTTTTGTAGGAAAAAGTGTCTTAAAAATGTTGATAATTGAAAATTGCTTTTAATTTCAATCTTTTAGACGCACCTCTACTTGTTTTTTAGCCGTCCATACAAAACATGCGAGAGGTTATCAAAATGTGTTTATTTCCTCCTCTGTACAACTTGAAGATGTCACTTTGAAACCTTGATATAATAAATAAAAAGTCATATAAAACTGTCAGAGAGGGTTTTTCACACATCCCCACCCTCCAATCACAAAAAACAACAGTCGTCATGAGAGAAATTATCAAACATATCCTACATTTAGAGAAAAAGGAACACGGGGGGGATTTAAGTGGATAAACAACAAAGATTCTCACAAACAAAATGTACGTTATCCAGCTGTATAATTTTGCTTATTGACACATTTACATAAACACAACAGAAAAACGTTCAGACTTGCTTTGTTGTTGCTTGGATTAAAAAAAATGGGGCTGGTAGGTTTGTATGTATTTAGTGAGTTCTTAATTTCTCGAATTTTACATACAGTACAGAGATGAGAACAATGAGGTAAAATGAAACTTTGATGGAAAAGGAGTTTCTGAAGGTGAGGTGTGCTGTTCGGTGTCCACCTTCGCGTGAGTTTATAACCACAAAGATGGCTTCAAGAGGACAAAGTAACTTTCCAAATGAGACCAAATTTTACAAAAAAAAAAAAAAAAAGACAAACCAAGTGACAAAACCAAAATGGACAAGTCTTCGATGGAGTTCTGGTTTCTCATCCAGTCTCTCAGATCTCAGCCATGAAGCCACTCATCACATCTCACTGGGGCCCTTCATGCTGGAGTCCTTTGCAGAAACCGGCGACGCCACCATGGGTAGGACGCACTGCGACGACTCGCAGTAACCGTTCAGACCGGGGGAACCGGGAGGCCCGGGGACGCCAGGTGTACCGGCTGTACCGCGAGGTCCCCTCAGTCCATCACGACCATCTTTGCCATAGGCCGGTCGACCGGGTTCACCTGAGAGAAAATGATCAAATGAAGATTATTTAAATCGCAGCGTGTTTGCTCTGCTGAAGGGTTCGCTAGCAAAACACTGAATAAAACGTGTGCCTTTTCTATGAATTTAAGAAATTATGTTTGATTCTGTGAACAAGTTTACAACACAACTGTTAAGTGTGTCGATCTGTGGAGAGATTTTTGTGCAGCAGCTCTGCAGTAAAACACCAAAACATAGCACAATTTCCCACCTAACGCTTGTAGAGACTGTCTGCGCTTGTAAAATGTGTTATTGTCTTTAGTCTTAAGAATGAGATTCTCAACTTTTTGGACTAAAATGTGTTTGTAGCACCATAAATCGATTGGACCGATCAGGAATATCAGAAAGCACTTCAAACCCATGTTGCTTGCTTCACAGTGTTTGCTTCTTTTTAAAATTAAATATGTCTAAACTGGCTAATGTCACCTGGAGATTTCCTCTTAATTAAAGCACAAATCAAGCTGATTTATTGTTAGTTTTAGTCAAATTACTGTCTGTTACGACTCAGATGTTGATGTCTGAACTTTTTAAATGATAAATTGATTTGTTGGTATGAAGTAAATTCTTAAAGATAGAATGTAGAACAATTCTGGAACAAAATAATATGTTTTGAACCATGGAATTACTGGAGGAACATCACAAATAGTTATACAAAATGAAGATCTTCCAACACCTCCATAAAAAGAAAGCTGAGGACATTCGTCCTAAAATCAGAAACCTTAGTCATGCTTGTAATTTACCTGGTAGACCGGGAGCACCTGGCTCTCCTTTCTGTCCCCTCTGTGTGGGTCCTCTGTCCCCTTTGTCACCTTGGTCACCTGCAGAGACGAAACATAACTATCAGCAAGAGGATCCACATAATTGAAGTTACTATATTTAACCAAAGTTCAGGCTCAGACCTCAAACTCATCTGTTCCCTCATTAACATTAAGATGAATGTGATTGGTCACTTGGGAGGAAGTGGGTCACTGCAGGATATAAATAACCTTCACCAGGACATCTTTAGCTCAGAAAAAAACTCATTTTATAGTTTGTTGATTTGAATTTAACTTCTTTTTTTTCCCATAGATGCAATAATGTGTTTTTTCTTCAAAACCAGATGTCTAAAAACATTTCTGATAGCAGTGTGATGTTTTCTCTCGATTTTAAGAAATGTAATCTCACTGTGTGGAGTTCAATGGGTGTTTATCAGCAATTATATTAGAAATATAAGTATATATAAGTATATAAGTGTGTATGTAAATATATGTATGTATGTAAGAAAACCGAGTTTTCTTTTCAAATATAACCACAAAAACTTTGAGTTTAGTCAAGACAATGACAAAAAACATTTAAAATGGTTAGTTATCTAAGAAGGCAACCTGATCAACTTAATAATCTTAATGGTTATCAAGTCAAATTATTTCCCAGAATGCACAGAAATGCAGCTTTATATCATGTCTTCCCAATGTGCAGTGCCACTAACTCTAACCCCCTTAAATCAGATCAATAAAACTTAACAGCAACCAAAATATATGAGAGTTAAAGCTGTTTGAACATCACTTCACACCACTGGATGCTAACATTGTGCTGCATGCAGAGTTTCATTTTCAGTCCAATGATTTCCTGTTATTTGTTTGTAAGTTTTCTTCTTATGGCGTGCTCCCTTTCCCTTTTTGTCTCTGGTAACTTTCCCATCCTCTTTGACTGATGATTAGTTTCATCTGTTTCTGGTTGTTTTTTTCCTCCTGAGTGTATTTTACTTGCTGTTTACAAATTGAGCTGTTGGTTTGTGTTCAAGCGAGAGAAAAAGAAGCTGTAAAGACTGACAGTGAGCGAGTTGTAGAGTTTAGGTTCAGTATTATTAGAGTTTGGAAGTGAAAAAAGGCTTCAGCTTCTCAAAAGCTAAGTAAAACTTTGGGTTATTCAACTTCTGTAAAAGTGATTGTCACTTTGACAGTCAGCTAAGAGGAAAAAATATCTGCAGTGGAAATCAAAGTGATGAAAAAAGTGAGTAGATCAGATCAAATGAAGTCCTGATCAGTGTTGATGCAGCTTTACAGTCATTTATTTAAATGGTCGTAATCTCACCTCTAAGTCCTTTGCGACCCATCAACCCAGGTGGACCCTTCAGACCAGGAAGTCCTCTTGACCCGGTGTGTCCGGGGAAACCGTTCTCTCCGGTGGGTCCCGGAGGTCCGGGTGGACCGGGAGGGCCGGGGAGCCCAGCGATGCCTGACTCGGGCCTGCTTAGACTAGCTGCTAGCTGGGCCAGCTGCTCTGTGACACAGGAGGACATGTTTGACATTTATATTTACACACTGCTGGAGTCCAGAGCATCTTTAACAGTTCAGTTCATTATTCAGCTATCCAAAGTGTTATTATTGTTGAAAAGACGTGTTGTTTTTAAACTTCGTAAGCACCTCTTACGAAATTCCGTACTCCCACTGTGTTTGGGTGTTAGCAGAAATCTCAAAGAACTGTAATTAAAAACCTTGAGAGCTAAAACCAAAAATATTTACTCTTAAAGCACGATGAGCTTCAGTTACGTAATCCAACAATCACACCATCCTAACAGGAAGTGGAGAAAGTATTTAAGCCTCTATTAAAGTTAAAATATGAGAGTAAAATCAAGGCAATGTAATAGTACAGAAAGTAACGGTGTTAGTTTCAAATATATGTTTGTAATATTCACAAAAACAGCTATTATTTTTGTTAAGCATCAGTTTCAAAGTGGCAGCTAATTTTTGACAGCTTTTATTGGGTTGCTAATGATTATTAATTTTTTTTTATTTCTGATAAATCTATTTATTGTTTGACTTGTAAAAGATGCCGTCACAATTATCCAAAGTTTAAGAGCTTAACAAGGTGATTTTTTTTTTAAATCAAGCAATTCACACATCAAAATGATTCGGTTTGATGTCATTTATGGCAAAGAACGCTAGCAAACTGTCCCATGAAAGAAGCTGAAATCCTGTGTTTTTAACAATTTTCTATAAAAATTTATTTAAACCATTCATTATTTATCGGAAAGTTGCAGATATGCAGCCTTTTCACTGTATTTCCTGTTATCACACAGGCTTCTGTCCATCCGAGAGGCTGTGTTCGATTTAATTTGTGATTAAAATGTTGTTAAAATTCTAGACAGGACAATGAATGGAGGATTTATTTACCAGAGATGAAGCACTTCAAAGCCAAAAATACAGATTTTTTTAAATAAAAAAAAGGTGGAAAGCACAGGAGACAAACTGAGTGATTTTGGTAAGAAGATGACAAACACCTACCTTGCATTACTCTCATGCAGACTTGTTTGATGTGCGTATCAGTCGGTGATTTTCCCTGAACAAAACACAAAGATTTTAGACGTTGATGAGCCTTTTGTTTACACGTTACAATGTTCTGTGGCCCTGATGTGTTGCTTTAATGAAATATAACTAATTTAATGAAACTTCCCAATAAAAACTGTCATTTCAAAGCTAGAAAAATGACAAAATTTTCCTGTTAAAGGTTTATTCTAAATGGTGGAACACTTGTAAATTAGACCATAGATTCAAATACAGTAACCAGAACTGTAACCAGATAAAATGAACTCACCGCTGGTCCTTGTGCCCCCGGCAAGCCTGGTACTCCCATGTCGCCCTGCATACCACGTGGCCCCGGTTGGCCCGACTTGCCCTCTTTCCCTTGCTGCCCTCTGCTGCCCTCAGGTCCCTTGTTTCCGGTCTCTCCTGGTGGGCCTGTCTGCAATCAAAAGCAACGGATAGACGATAAAGTTTAGGAGGACTAGTTAGATTAACTAGTCAGAAGATTAACTACAGAATACAGTGAGAGGCAGGAAACAGTTTAAAACATCTTATTTATTTTTAAATTGGACTGTCCTGATTATCTACATGACCAATCTGTAAGATAGCAACAAGGTCAGTGTTTGTTTGTATTAATATATTCTCTTAAAAAGGTTCAAAGGAAGAGGCGGGACTATAAACAGGAAGTGGAGAGAGTGTCTTGTTTTTTTTACAGTTGAGTTGTTAAATCTGTAAAAACTGTAATGAAGGACAAAAAAAGTGGGAGTTACATACAATAACTCTACGGGAAACATTCATTAAAGTGATTTTATTGTGATAGTTGTGATGTTTTGTTGATGTTAAGTTACCGATCCTTTCTCTCCTGGTTCTCCTTGATCACCCTGTAAGAAAAAATATACATGAAAAAATTGTTGGACAGCAAAAAGTTGCATCTGAGCAGCAAAGCTGCAGGAGACTTTAGCACTGCACATCATTTTTTCGGACACATTTCATGCTTCTAATTATTTTAAAAATAAAAAATAAGTCAACGTTTTTATTATATCTAGATAACTAAGCTTGTTTCACCGGATGACAGATCCATTTATTTCATTTTTGAGAAAAAAGATAAGCCAGTTGTCACTTGATAACAGGATTATTTATCATTAGAAAATGACTTATCGGATTCATTGGAGCTGATAATAACACACACATGCTGCTCCGTGTGGTGGGAGTTTAAAGCAAACTATCTGAACTGTTTATGAACTTTTGCAATTTGTCATGAAAATATGAAAATGTTTTCTCTGATTTACTTTATGCCAAATTGTTGTAAGTGATACAATTTTTACACAGTGGTCAACTTAATACAGGTATGTTACTGTCAATAAGGCTTCCAACAAAACAGTTATCATTTGCATTGTGAAAGTAAAAAGGATCTATTTGCACTGGTTGATGTTTGAATGGTATAAAACTGTATGTAAATAAGTAAAACCATGCTTTCTTGTTTTGTGATATTCTGCCAATTTCAGCTTTAATCAGTTAAGCTTTTGTTTTCTCTTGATAACAATATGATTACCTTGTTATATCTTAAAAACTGGCCTTTTTTTCTTTAGATAACAAGATAAATAAACTAGATATTACAAGAAAAAGAGCTTTGTTATCTGATTTATAACAAAATAATCAAAAAAAGATTACAAGATGTAAATATTAAAGAATAAATGCAAGCATGGCTGATCTGGGCTTTGTTAAATTTCATAGTAAATGTGTACATTTCCATTTTTTTCATACATTTACAGGATTTTACAGGTTTTTGAACTTTGTTTCCTCCCAACAGCATGTGAGAAAGCAGCTCTTCAAACTTTGAGACTATTCATAAACTAGCTGATGTTTTTTTTAATCTTCTCAAACATCTTCAGCCATCTGCATGAAAGTCAAAAGCAGGTCTTTCAGTTTTTCGATCACTCACCATGTCTCCGACCTCTCCTGCTGTCCCTTCGGCCCCCGGAGGTCCCTGAAACAAAGATGATGACAGATTGTTGGCACATTGAGTTCTTCAACTCAACACTGTTAGCAGAGTTTTAATAGCAGCTGTAATATCGTGACTAATGAAAGATACCTGGTCTCCTTTTGGACCATCGAGACCAACAGCACCCTGACGAAAAGAGAAAACAATCAAGATTTAAATTACTGAAACAGTTTTAAAAGTTCAAACAACATAAACAACATTAGTCTTCGTTTATCTTTCCTTTTTCAGTCTGATTGATTGAACTTTTCTCTTTTTTTTCCCAGAAACGTACTCGTGTTTGCTCTTCACATGTAAATATTTCTCACCAGTATCCAGTTTTACTGAAATTTGCTCTTCAAATCTGTAATAACAGATTTTTTTTTGGCCATTTGGATGCAGAGCAAATAAAATATGACATGTTTTGACATGAGAACAGCCAAAAAAAAAACCCTTTTAATTCATTTTAACAGTTTATTCGTACCAGAAAAACAACCCTATGGGTCATTTGTACAAAAAAGGTTATTACAACTATTATTTACATAAAAAAACAAAAACCTGTCATGGCAAATACATTTAAAACTAAGCTAACGCTATAAAATTTTTAAAAAAATACTCTGTTGTTCGGACTTTTTTTTGCCGAATGTATCATGTGTCATATAATTTTTTAAACTCTCACCCTGTCGCCTTTCTGGCCACGATAACCAGCAGGACCAGGAAGTCCAGGAAGGCCCGGATCGCCTTTGCTTCCCTGTTAAGACACACACACACACACACACACACACACGAACACACAGAAAAATAAACAGTTAAATACACAGATTTATAACACAAGGCCAACTTTGTGAAGCTCAGGACGAGTTTCGCCTCCCCCCTCCCTGAACGCTAACCCCGACCACATCCACAGAAAAAATAAAAACATCTCCAGCTTCACATCAGCTGAACGGTGAGACCAGAAGGTCCCTCAAGCGTTCACCCTCCCTCCCCAACACACATTTCTGGGTGTGTTTGGGCACTGATTATGTCGTACAGTGGGGCAACGGGGTTTCAGGCATTCTTGGGGAACAGAGAGCCCTTTCAGCGTTTCTCAGCTTCTTTTCCTGCCCTGAATCCCCCCCCCCACCTGAGCTGCAGAAAAACCCCTTGGGGCTTTCAGATTTTCTGCAACAAGGGGCCATTCATGGCCGCTCACGAGCCAGATTAGAGACTTAACTGCAACGACCGAAGTTTATAAAGACCTGCCACTCTGTAATAGAAGCATGGCACAAGGCTCCGGCTCACAGATACGAGGTTTATCTTGGTGAATGATCCTCCTGTCCAATAATACGTTCAGGATGGCAGATAGTGTTTATGAACACTGATTGGTCGCTTTGTGTTTCACGGCCTTGATCTCTTAGATATACAGAGTTGAGCTCAGAAGCAGCAGCACAGAAAGTTTCAGCTGCCGTTCTGTCAGTCACGTCTAAGCAGATTATCATGTTTTTTTGTGTTTTTGACCTGATTGAACTTCATCAAAACACATTTTTTATTGTTTTTCCACTCAGTCATGTCCTTGTTTTCATCATATGTTGCCATGATTCTCTTGTTTTCCTCTCAGGATAAATAACTGATTAACAATTGATTACAGTTTAGTAATGATGATATCAACTTCTTCCTCTTCTTCAAAGTCATTATCTTTTTTTCTGCCTTGTGACAATCATCATTTCCTTAATCCATGTTTATGAAAATAACAGAGAAGAGAGTCAATCCCAAATCCTGTTTGAGAACTAAATTTTACATAATAAAATGAGTAATAATATGTCAAGATTGATGTCTGTAGAAGAAGTTTTCAGAATTTTTATTAGCCAAACATGTTATTGTTATTATAATAGAAGTTTATTAAGAGATTTAATACTAATTAGTGGATTAAAACGATGTTTTGCAGTTCTTTAAACCCCAAACCCTTAAATATTTACTTATTTGTGGGTGTTCAAGTAAATATTTCTTCTTTTTATTCAAATTTTTTTTTAAAAATACCTGAAGTTACAGTTTCCTTTCAATGCAGAGTTCTTCTTCTACTCATCTTATTCCTTCAGTCCTCTTTTCTTCTTTGTTTGCCACAATTACTGCATGTTTTATGTGTGTGTTTCTTCCACACACACTCCTCATTTTAACAGTTTTTCCTGTAGTTTGTTCTTAAACCTGTTTTTACATATAAATACATTCTTTACAGTTCTGCTCTGATCTTTTCTTTGACTCTGTAAACATAAAAACAAATGAACTCTGTTTTTTTTACTGGAAACCATCCTCAGCATCATCTCTGTGTTTCAGCTGGTTAACTTTGAAACCTTCTCAGGCCAAACTTAACTGTCTCCTCCACCTTTATTTCTGAGATATTTTACTCTCTGGCACTGTTTCAGCTCCTGGTGTGAGGTGTGTGTGTCATTTCAAGGTTTTTTTGGTGAGATTTTCGCCTCACACTTACCCTGCCTCCTGGTAATCCTGGTGGTCCATCATGTCCTCTTTCTCCTCGTCCGCCCTGAAAGAGAAAAGAAAAGTTAGATTGTGGATAGAAAACACACTGAAAAAAATTCATTTAAATCCATAAATGCACATTATTTTAAGTTCCTGACCTCACAGTGTGCTTCATTATGCTGTCAAGATTATTAAGTTTTAAATATGTGAATGTTTTCTGGTGTTTTGTTTCTGTGTTTCTATGAAATTGTTAAATGCAGGAAAATGTAATGCAATGAGTTCAAAATGGACTTAATGCATTTTGCAAATGGAGAACCATTTTAATGTTCATTTTTAGGTTAATAAAGCTGTGTTCCAGGTTAAATAGTAGTCAAAATGCTGTGGTTCAAGTGACATTATGCATGAAATGACTATTTTAACAATTTTGTCACATTAAGAGGAACTGTAACTGTGTTTTATGGTTTTTATGTCACCTCCTGTTTTTTGTGCCAATCTTGCAAACTGAATTTGTCTTTGGACAATAAGTGGAATCAGAAATAGTATTTTCTGGAATAAAACGGTGCATTTGTGTCCAAAAACTGCAAAAGTGCATCATAAAAACACTGAACTGTGTGTGCAGACTGTGTATATGTTGGCCGTTTTTCACAGAGGTGCAGTACTTTCCTCATGAATCTGGTTGAAGCATCTGATTGAGTCAATTTTACTTTAAGTTTTGAAAACAAAAGCCTGTCCAATCCATCAAACTCCCTGATTTTTCTGAATAATATCACTCACTTTCACTTTTTTAATTTATCTTTTGTTGCTTATTTGAATTAAATTAACTACATCTCTCATGCTCCAACTGGATAAATGACACAGGAGGAAGAAAGTGAAGCAGAGAAAAAGTCAGAGTTAACGCTAAATTTCCTGATTTTGGAGGAAAAACATTTTCTTGCAGCTTTAAAGTGAAATGGAGATGCAGCTGACTCACTGGTCCTCCTCTGGGTCCGTCAGGTCCGACCTCTCCCTGCTCGCCACGCTCGCCCTGCAAAGAAAAAACACATCAAATCAAATAATAATAACAAGACCCTTCCCATAAAAGAAAAACACAAAAATCAAAGCAAAACAAACATCATAGGCTTTGGCTTTTGTCTCGAACTTCAACTTATCAGTTGAGGACATTTAAAATACTTCGAACTGGTGAAATCCTAAGAATAATTTGAGTTTTACTGTTATTTTATTGTGCTTCTGCATACCTTTTCTGAGGCTTTTGCTTTAGAAATAATTTACTTTGAGAAAACACATCCTGTGGGTCTCAGCTTGCTTTAAACTTACTTGTTTTCCTGGAGACCCCATCAGTCCTACAACACCTGGATCACCTGTGACGCCCTGGTGACAACAGAGGAAATTATATAGTTTATTTTAATAAGGAAGCTAATATCTAAATATCTCATTAGGTGCAGAAAATATGTGGTATTAATGGTGTTACTCTGTATTATTGCACAAGTTTTAATCGTACCTTCACACCACTGACTCCTTTTTGGCCGTAAGTTCCTGGCAAACCCTGCAAAAAGGAAATCAAACATCATCTGAGCTCAAAGGGGCAAATCTCACACTGTTGATGATGAATCAGGGATGTTGTTTGGGTCAAAGGTCACACTTACAGGAAGTCCCTGTGGGCCAGCATCACCTGGAGCCCCACTTTTCCCTGGAATACCCTAAAAACAAAAGAAACAAACTGTCAGAGAGATTTCTCTTTAATCTACAAAGTCAGACTGCATTTTTTTCTATCTGACAACACACTTTTCAAATCCCGTTGTGTAGAAAAATGTTAATTTAATAATTGTCACCTTGGATCCTGGCAGCCCAGGTATTCCTTCACGGCCATCTGGACCAGCGAGGCCCTTTTTCATAAGAAAGATGAGAGGTTTACAAAGTTAATAACACGTGTTTTTCTTTAAATAAAGGAGAGATTCAGACATTAAAAGGTACAAATGCATCTTTTTTTTAATTGTGCATTGGCTGGATTGTCTATTTAACTCCCAGAATCTCTAAAGGAAACCAAAGTCACACAATAACATGAACAAACTATTTGATCAGGGCAGCAGACAAGCAGATACTTTGTTCTGCAGGTAAAATGACTGCTTCTGTCGAGGAAATCTGGTTGAAAAGGTTCAAAATATTGCAAACATTTAAGCTCATACAGACCAGCAACTAATTTATTCTGTGAGATAAAATTACTGCTGTGAAAGAAGTCTGATGACTTTGGAGTTTGCAATAAAACATCTTCAGTATAGCATCAGAACTGTCCGTCTGACAACGAGGTAAAGCTGTGAAATATTCCAATTATTATTCTATGCATTTAAACTGATAGTGATGACTTTTTTTAGGTGGTTTAATGTGTTTTGCTGCTGCACACTGACACAGCAGTTCATTACTCAGCTTCCCTCACCAGCACTGTTGCTTCCTCTCCTACTTTAGGTAACACAATGACTGTGAATAACTCCAGAAAACCGAACTATCCCTTTAAAATCCCGAAGTAGAGCATTTAAAATGAGGAATCAATGACATTCAAGTTGCATTATGGGCAAAGATGGGTTTTTATGACTTCAGGTAACATGAAAGTTTGACTGCTTGGTGTCAGGGTTTTTATAGGAAGGTGGATGTGTGAATTATTTATTGTTTGATTAATAACAAGATGAAGCAAAGCAAAGCTCACAGGTTCTCCTTTCGGTCCTGGTACTCCTCTGATTCCAGGTGGACCTCGATCTCCCTGAGAAGAAGCAATAAGAGAAACATATGAAGTTAAATTTATAAAATAAAACAGAAAGAAAACATGTTTAGGGTTTAGATTTCACAAGTCTAACAAACATTTCCTTTAAACAGTTTGTTCATGAAGTCTTTTATTATATTTAATTGTTTTTTGAGCTGATTAGAGTTAACGATCTTACCTGAGCTCCTCCTGGTCCAGGCTCACCAATGGCTCCTCTTTGACCTGGATCACCCTTAAAAAATTATCAGTTTTTATCAACACTGTGTCTAAATAACAAAGTGGGGGGTCAACAATGGGAAAACAAAAACAGGTTACTCACTGGACCTCCCTGGATCCCACGAGGACCCACGTTACCAGGCGCTCCTCGAGGACCCTGTTTGTGAAGATGGACAATTGTTGTGATCAATACAAGCTGATTTATATCAACACATCAGTTTTTAAACAAAGGATGAAAGTAAAAATGTCAATGGAGACAGTTAATTATAGCGACTGAGGCTGACTGATAATAGATGGGCTTTTTACGAGCTTTTATTTTGAAATTTGCTGGATTTCTTTGTTTTATTAATTAATTAGACACTGTGTGTGTGTGTGTGTGTGTGTGTGTGTGTGTGTGTGTGTGTGTGTCTCTTACCCTGTCACCTTTAGAGCCAAGTATTCCTGGGAGGCCTCTGGATCCACCTGGGCCCTAAAATTACTCAGCGGATAGAGAAAAAGAGACAGAAATGTCCCATGTTAATATGTTTGGCTGCGAGGACTCGTTTCATGTGAAGCAGCTTTAAAATGGAGACAACTGTCATGAAGGTAAAGGTGAAAAGTTTTACTGGTAGTCCTTGAGCTCCAACGTCACCCTGCAGTCCTTGTTCGCCCTCCTCTCCCTGAAAGACGACATATTCCAGTTATGTCAAGCATTATTTAATTTTGCAAAAAACAGTCTAGCTTAACTAGACCCAAATAAAAAGTCTAAATGAAATATAAACATATATGCATTCTGTCTGTTGCAGGAATATATTATAAAAGCTGCACAGTGTGAAAGGAAAGGATGCTACCTTGTGTCCTTGTCGTCCAGGTTCACCAGATTCACCTTTAATTCCTTTGTGGCCCTACAAGCAGGAACGAGTTAAATTTATCTATCAACTGCATTTAGCAAAAAAGTATAATAAAGACATTTGATTGAAATAGGCTAACATGAAATAAATACTGATATCATTATTTAATAAAGCAACACTCGTGGATTTTGGTTTAACTAATTAAAAACTTAAATTTTCTATTAAATGTGAAAAAAAACGTAAATGTATAATGAAGAGATACTTAAGCTAACATGATAACGAGCTAGCCTTGGTCCATCTCATCTGTAATACCGCTTTGTACCTCAAGAGGCAATAGTGAGTCTATGAGTACGTTTTCAGTCCAAAAAGAGCAAAAAACCATGTAGATCAACAAAGAAAGAAGTGCTTTTTTTGTTTGTTGTGATAGGAATGGTCATTCCAACTCTCTTATAAAAAGCTGTTTGGAAAATTAATTTGACATGTAGTTTAATTTGACAATCATCAATGTCACAGAGAGAAAATGATGTAACTTTAAAGTGAAATTTCTCTTACTTTCATGCCGGGGAGTCCAGGATGTCCACTCAGACTGGAGGGGCAGGCGTTGGGACACTGAAAAACACAGCAGCCTATTTGAGGTCATGGAAGAGCCCTGCCACTAGGGGGCTCCACTGACAGTGACCCCAAACCCAGCTAGCAAGAGCAACAGAGCAAATATTTCTTTTATATTTTGCCTTGTTTGTTTGTTTGGGAATGATTTGGTCTAAAAAAAATTACTGCCTAAAAAAGTCAAAAAACAACTGTGACCCGTTTAAGATGCTTTAACCTTTTACAGATAATTACCGTACATAAAAATTTAAATAAAATTTTAAAAATTATAAATGCAGAAAGCTGTTTTGTTGAAATTGTGAAAACTGAGTTCACTTTGGGATCAAACTTACCAGGTCTTCTCCTTGATACACACCTGGAGGACCCTGAACAAAATAAACACAAGCTCAAAACTCTGAGTCATTAATTTTTCAGCACTGACATTTTTTACATGAACCACATCCTTCTTAACTTCTATGACATTTTGTTTTCTGCACCCACCCATAGTTTCTGAAGCTCTACAGTTTAACACTTTGCACTCTGACCTTTACATCTCTGCATATAATGAAGGTCTCATATTTACCCTCGGCCCGGCAGGACCAGGAAGACCCACTTGACCTCTTTTGCCTCTTGCTCCCTGTGAGAGATAAAAGCACAGTTTATATAGTTATCCTCATCAATACATGTTTTATTCTTACGCTCAGATTTATTGCTTAAGTTTGACCTCACAGACTTTATGTATTAAAAGGAAAAGTGCACTCACAGGTGGTCCAACTTTGCCCAGTTCACCTGGTAGCCCGTCTGTGCCAGGAATACCCTGTTAACACAGAGAAAGAGATGCTCATTTCTGATCAGCAATCTGTTTGTCATGTGGACCTGATATTTTACACTCTTAGAACATGAAAAGACAATTGAATCCCTAATCTATTCAGTCATATGTGGAGTATTTAGAATTAGCTTCACCTTCACCTGCTGCATGAGTAAAATTTTGGTTGTACCCCTTAAGTGGTGCCGTAATCTGCCTTTCCTTGAGTTATTCATACTAAAAGTTAAGTAAATCTTTATGTTTATGTGTATTTGTGATAGAAACAGCAGCGTTTCCTCACAGCCTTCAAAAAATGATCTGTAACCACTATGTTAAACTTAAAATAATGTGAACTAAGTGTTTTAACTTTAACAGTGTAATCTATGAACAGTGTGAAACTGTAAGTACTCACGTCAAGCCCATCAGCTCCTACACCCTGTGAGAGAGAAACCATGGATTTACATTGACTGAGAATTATGGGTAAGAAAGAAGAAGGCAATAAATACAAGCACAGTGTTGTAAAAGCTTAGAAATGGAATTTTAATGCAGCCTGTTTCTTCAGTTTTATTATTTGTGTACTTAAAGGTACCATCAGTGTATTAGATAGATAGATAGATAGATAGATAGATAGATAGATAGATAGATAGATAGATAGATAGATAGATAGATAGATAGATTAGAGAATGTGCATCAAGTATCATAAAAAATGGTTTAAATGTATCACTAAGTGTACTATGCATGTGATGTTTTCTCAAACTGAACAGCTGAAGTTATATTTAGATCAGTATTCGTGCTTACAGGCTCCCCAGGAGGCCCACGTGGTCCAAGATCTCCCTGAAAACAAACAAGAACAGAAATGTTAAATCAGAAATATGTAAGTACGACAGTGAAGAACACAGTGTGGCCTTTTAAAAAGGTTTGAAGAAGCTCTGGAGACAAAGTGTGAGAATCAGCACTGAAATTTTAATCAAAAAGCTCATAAATGTATAAAACCTAAACTTACTTTTGGCCCTTGTGGGCCTGTTGCACCTGGATCACCAGGAGGTCCAACGGGTCCCTGCAAAGATGAGACAAAATTATTTTAATCCTCTGACACATAATGATGAAAACAGATCTTATAAATACATAAAACACACTTTGTACTGTACTTTATGAGTAATGAAGTAATAAAATATATGATTTTTTTAGAAGAATTAGCAAAGTTTCAAGTCAGTTCTGATAAAGTTCATTCAAATATGACTTTGTATTAAATTCTCTATGAGTTTTTTCTATTAAATGTAAATATTAGGCTTTTTACATTAAATTTTGAATGTATAACTTGACATTTTTATAATATCGATGTAAAAGACAAAATAAAACCATGTTGAAATGCATGATTGCCTGCACTTAAGGTAAATATTCTACAGAGTTACCACAGAATTAAAACACTATAAGAACCTGAAGCCAAACGTCTGGGACAAATTTACCATTAAATCAAACCTAAACTTGTTTATTCAGAAACTATAAATCAGCTTTGAATGAAATGAAGTAAAAACGTAACTTCTGTCTCAGGTTCAGCATCAGTTTGGTTATTAAAGAAACTGCATGGTCAGGTTTCCATCTCTGTTTTAAGACCATGCAGTTTTCTTTCTTATTTCTGAGTCAGTGTGTGAGAAAAAAAATACAAAATTAATGTATTTATGATGTTTCACTCGGGTTTATGTTTCTGTATGTGACTGTATTTGTGAAACAAAAATAGTAAAAACTGTGTTGATACTGATAGAAGAAGTTGTAGCATTTATGACATTATCTGGTCTACTTAGACAAGTCTTGTTTGGATGGTTGGTTCACTTTTAGTGGGATAAGGGTGTCTTAATATACAAGTATTGACAATAAACTGTGATTTTTGTGTTAAGTACACACATGATACTATTGTTTAAGTAATAAATCACTTAATAAATCTTTTGTTTTACAACTCTTGTGTCTTAAAATTCTCTCTTTGTCATAGCAGGTGATGCTAATACATGTTAGCGCTTGTTTATGCTCTCCATAAATAACAATGAAATCTATAATTGATCTTTTTCTACGCTTTGATAGAGTAATGTGCACAGATTCTCTTTCTACTTCCCTCACTTGCCAAAAACTAAACAACCTGATGGTTAATGTTTGAGTTTCTTACAGCATTCTCACTTTAAAAAACATCTAATTTTGTGTGAAAATGTCGCAATTATTTTAGATATTAGCCAGAATATGTTTATGATTGTATGTGTTCGACCTACCAAGAAAAGAAAATCCCATAAAACCACAAAGGAAAAAACACATTGGTGTCATGAGGAGGTGTGGCCTCCATCCTTTTGCTCCTCCCCTAATCTGCCTCCTCCACAATAAAACCATTAACAGCAGACAGGAGATCAACATCTTAGTGTATTTTAATTTAACTTTTTGATATAAAAACTGTTTTCTTTCCATTTCTTTGATTCTTTAAAGTATGATTGGTACAAATGTTAGTAGTTTGTAGTTTAAACTGTCTCCTTCTCCACATGCAGCTCATGAATCTGCCGGTCTGTTCTCAGCACCGTCACCGCAGCAAACACACTGAGTCCATTCTGCACCACCTTCCTCAGCTTCTGCTTCCCTCCCGTCAGCCTCCATCTCACACAAAAACACCCCTGTTCCTGTCAGGAAGCTACATGAAACTCTGCCCTAAATAGCCAGATTGATTTATTCAAGGAATGTTTGGTTTTTTTTTTTTCACCTCATCACTTTCACTCAGCGATAGCCAAGACAAACTGTTCACACAGCAGCAGATCTGAAGATCTCAAGTTCTCCAGCTCAGATCTTACAGAGATTTAATGAATCCCCCTCGAGTTGGAGAATATAATCTCTCTTCTGATGGATTAAAGGAGTCAGTGATTTCAAAAGTTTTTTTCTCAACCAGCCACAACCAAAACCAAAACCAGTCTGCACCAAACATCCAACATGTCGTTTTACTCACATCTGCACCTGGAAGGCCTGCAGCTCCAGGAAGTCCATCTTTGCCGTTGTCACCATCAGGACCCTGGAAGCAGAAGATCATCTCCTGTTAGAACTGTTGGTTTGCAAACATGAAGTATCAATCACACATTTCTGCACGTGAAAGGAAAAACGTGGTCCACTCACTGGTCCTCCGTCCACTGTGGAGTCTTCTCCTCTGTCACCCTGAGGACACGTGCAGAGTAAATTCACATGATGACATTTATTAAAGTGAAAATTTTAAAATCAATCGATGGAAAAAGACTTTTTTCTTGTTGCACAAGACAAAAACAACCACTGAACACACCAAGGCCATATCCATTTGTTCATTTTTTAAACATGTGAAAGGAAATAATTTAGAAAAAATATAAAACATGTTGGATATTTTGTTAAACACCAACCCAATTCAAGTATTTTAAGACCTAACGTGTATAGATTTGGCCAAAAAAACATCATATTTATAAACAAAAATATGCAGAAAATAAAACATAAAAAATGAACTCCTTGTCTTTTGGTGCATTTGGTGGAAACTTTAACATGATCTGAGTCTTATAAGAATCTTTTTATTACAGAAAAACCTCATCATGGCTGCTTTTTCTTCTTCTTGTGTAAAAACAATGAACTCACTGCTTCACTCAGCTGATTAACCCAGAATGAACTGATCCACAGATTTGACCCACATCTGAAAAAAACAAAGTTTATGACTCAGAAGACACAAAAGTTTGACTCACATCAATGCCATCCACGCCAGGCACCCCAGATGTTCCAGGGGGCCCTGGGGGGCCTCGGGGACCGACTGGGCCCCGCTGTAAGACAAACACAGTCATCATTTTATTTTTTCTCACTGAAATTCATCTCTAAATATCATCCAATGCTGCCGCTGCTGCTGTTGGTGGTGCTGTTGGTGGTGCAAAGGGCGGCTCACACAGAGTCTCATTGTTTGGGTGATGTGAGGGAGGAAAGGTCATGAAACTGAACCGGGTTCCTTATTATAGTTCTATTATACTGCCTAAGTAAGTGCATGTGTTCAGATTACTGCTGCTGTCTGGACCTTATTGGTGCCAGGTGTGCACGCTGTGATGAATGGACCACAGTTTGGATCAGCTTTTAGATAAACTTTATGGAAAAAATTGAAGCCATTGTTCCAAATTAATCATTCACTTTCCCCATACTGAATATTTCCAGAACATGTAAGAGAAATACACTTTGCAAGAGAAAATCTGATGCAAAACCCTGTGATTTTTTAAGTGCACAAGACCCTGGATTGAACTGAGTGTAAGCATATACATCTCACTATAGCACCATAAAGATTTCAAGTGAATAATATGGTTAAAAAAAAGATAAAAAGTGCTTAAAAATCAGTAAGGTACATTATTGAGCTACATGAATACAATGAAAGCACCATACAGGACAAAGAAAGAGTAAGAGATTCAGAATAATATAAAAATCTGGTTAAGAAATTAACTTACTTGAAAAAAATAACATAGATATCTCAGTTTATATCTATACAGATTATAAATGAAACACTTTAAAGTGCAGTCAGCTTTGCTTCAGTGATCAACTAAAGGGATATGTTTCAAAGGAGAGCAAAGAAAGAGCAGCCATCTCTCACCTGAGCAGAGCAAATCAGCACAATCTGCAGTAAAATAACCAGCAAAGACTCTCGATAGATCCTGGAGAGAGCCATGGTCTACCCAGGGCCGAGGAAGACGCTAAAAAGTCCCAATTTCCCAGTTTAGATGGGGCTCACACGCGGTCCACCTGTCAGTCTCCCCCCTGACTGAAACCCCACTGCTCGCTAGAAAAGGAGGATGTTGGAAAGTCCTGATTATTCATGAGAAGCTGAGGCTCAGTAGGGGGAGGAGGAGGAAGAAGGCTGGGTGGGGTTTACTTACCTTTACTTTGAAACGAAATCGACCATGAATGAAGATTTAAAGAATATTATCTCTTACCAGGCTTCACCATGCGGATTTGCATGCAGTTTCTGTAAAACATATGTTTGCTCTTTAAATGTTTGAAAAGGCGATATATATAAAATGTATCTATGTAAGTACTTGTAACAAAAAGTACTGAAGAAGTATTAATTTGACTATGTTTTCTGCCTTATACATTCAACTTCTCATGATCTCAGAAAAACACCCTTTACTTTAACTTCATAACAATACATTCCCAGGTAATAAATTGTGTTTAAAACGGTCAGAAAATCTTTTAAACCCATAAAGGAATACTTCATCCTTCAGTTTTCTGTTAAGAGATTGAATAAGTATGTACAGATTGTAACACTGATATGGCCATTCTCCTTCATGAATGCTTTTAATTTTGATCAAGTACATCTTTTGATTATAATTTTAAATTTTGCTCAAGTGAAAATTCAGAAATTTTACTTTCACTTAAGTATTTTTATACCTTTTATTGATTGAAAACTTGTTCAGTGATTTGTTTAACCGGCCAACCGGTGCCAACGTGCTCCTGCCGCATTTTAAGGCCAAAGGGTGGCGCTCGTCGCACTAAAATGCAACATTAAAAACAGCGAAGAAGAAAAAGACCGGAAGTCTATCGAAGAAGAAAGCAGGCGTCATTTTCAAAGCTCGTTAACGGTTGTTGTCCTGGTGCTGCATTAACCAACATGTAAACAATAAAAACAGACTATTAATAATACATTTAACCGGTATTTTTTCCGCGATGGCCTCACTGTGACAGCGAACCGGTGCTCGTTTTCACGAGAAACGAACCGTCCAAACGTCTGTTACTAGGTAACATTGTTTAACAGTTAACGTTAACGTATGTTTTCTGCCTGTTTGACTGCTGGACCGTTGGCGTAGCTAGCTAGCTTTATCAATAAAGGAATATATTCCTGATAACCCCGTTTTAAGTTTGCTTATCAATTACTAAATCAGAACTTTCAAACCAAGTCTTTAGGCTGCGTAATGTTTTAGTTGTCTATCTTGCTGGTTAACTCGTTTGTGCAAGTTTTAACGTTTCACTTAACGTTAGTTGTTTTTTTCTGGTTTGATTGGCGAATAAAAATGGCTTTACAAAAAATATTTTATCAAAGAAAGGAAACTCAGCTTATAATAACGAATAATAAAAACCAGCGTTACATCCGCAAGGCCTGAAGTCAACCACAGCAGATCCATAAAGACTATACAGCTTAAACTTATTGACTTTTCTTTTCTTTTACCCCTTTAAAAAACTCATGGACTAAAGTTCTTTAAATCTGAAGTCTCTTCTTCTTCCTCATCCCTGTTTTCTGTTTTATTTTATACTTTTTTCCCCTGTAGGATTAATGCAACCTACTTGACTTGAAGCTTGAAATATTATGGAAAACCTGGATTTCTCAGAAGAGGAAATTCAGGAACAGTTGGAGATTCTGGGATATAAAAACATACCAAAACACAAATTGCGTGAATTCAAGAGAGGTTAGACTTTGACACGTACTTCTCCCCTCTTTCTCTGATTACTGTTTTGTTTTTCAGCTTAATTTGAAGCTTCTGTGTGACTCTAAATGCTCTACATTGATGTTAAAAAATGAATACAGGTTAACTTTTTATTGTAAGATGTAAAAACTCACATGTAATTTCAATTTAAGATTAAAAGCATGAAGAAAATCAGCATGGGTGATTTAAATGTATGAAAAGATTAAAGGTGCTCTTTGTTTAATGTCAGATCTTGATGAACTGATTCAACATGGAGAATGGGAAAGACTAGTCTCACCTACTCAGACAAACTTTACCAAATCCCAGAGAGCCACGACTCAGCCGAGTCCTCCTGCCTTCACCAAAGAGAAAGGTCACACTTCTTATAGCACTTGACAATATATTCCTAAAACACTTTTCCACACAAATTTAAATAAGCCTAAAGTAACAGTTTATGGTATTCCTTTAAAAATGGTTCACATTGTTAACTGGTTGTTCTGTGTGTTTCTTCACAGTTAGTCAGAGCTACTTTGAAGATTCTGGCGAAGGGTTTTTCTTACATGCTGGTAAAGCAGACAATGACAGACGGGTAAGTGTCAACCATGCTAAGAGTGTGCACATCAATGTTACAAACAGGCTTGAAACACAATGAAGCTCAAAGCATCTCAATAGAAACCTGATTCTAGTCTCACAATTAAGTGAC
>JAQMCX010000043.1:10687896-10743257 GCA_029814765.1 Acanthurus leucopareius | reverse complement strand
ACCCACTAAATTTAACAACTAAAACCACTAAAGCTGTCTTCTTCAGTGTCGGAATTTAACAGCCTCAGAATTACTTCCTCACACACTTTCTCGTTTATATTTGTCCATAAATTAGCTGTATCATAGTTTAAGCTGCAGGGTTCAAAGTGTCAGAAAAAAGTAGCAGCTTATAGTCCGGAAATTATGGTATTCATACATTTTATTTTCACATTAAAGGTTTTCTCAATGAATAAAACATCAAAAAAAAAGAAAAACAGCAAACTTGGTCTGCATCACTTAGGACTGAACAGGAAATTTGGTGCATTGTCATTTATGGGATGACTTGTTTTATTGTCAAGCATAATAAAGAACAGACATAAAAACGTACATTACACTTCGATTGACAAACAAATATTAGAACATATACATGGTTTTATTAGCATTTGATAAATATATTTAACAAATTCTCTGTGTGATCAAACACAGGTGTTCACTTCCTGTCAGAACAAAAACTATGGAGGGCAGCAGGCTGGCTGTGACTCGTATGCTAAACACTCGGTGGCTCCGAAGCTCCAGCTGCCCTCAGGTGCTCCCAGCAGACTGCAGGTGGAGCCAGATCCTGATGACACGCTCCACCCGCCGCTCACTGACAGCTACGCATCCTCCCCTGACACCCAGGGGGGGCGCTTCATCAAGAGAAAAGTCCTGAGGTCATTTTTATAAAACTTTAATCTTAAAATACATGCTTATGCACATTACACATTACCATAATGGCTTATTTATTTATGACTAATTTATGGCTAATCTGCCAAATCTGTGGTCTGAAGTTCAGAGGATTAAAATTCCACTTTTGAAAATTTTTGATCGTAAAAATGTTTCCCAAAGATTATTTTTTGAGACAAAATGATGAAACGAAGAAAGTAAAATGCTGTTGTTTTTTTTACCACCCACAGGAAGCATAAAGGACAATCTCTTGTCTGTGATGAATCCATTTACAGTGAAGACTCAGGTAACATATACTTAACTTTCATCCTTTTTTGTTGTTGTTGTTGTTATTGTATTGGATCAATTTAAAACCCAGATGATAAAGTGCTCCAGAAGGCAGAAAATTAAGATAAAACATGAACATAAAATCATATGAGATGCTGTCTTTGAGGTTACAAAAGACATAAAATAGACCTGCATTAAAGAATTTGAGCCAATTTTAGTAAAATAAAGAAAAGGTTATAAAAACACAATTGAAGTCTAGTAACAATAAATTAAATTTGGGATAGGTTCACTGAAAAGGTTTTAAAAAAGGGATTATTAATGATGTTTCTTAGTTTTCTAAAGTTAGAGATCCATCATTTAAAAAAGCCCCAAAATAATCAAGTAAGTCAGTGATAACAGTTATTTTTTGTTATTTATTGTAGAAGATTTTGCTAAATGTACAAGATATAAATATGTATTTTAGTTTTTTATTTAAAAGATAAATTCCCTTCAAAAAAATGTTCTTACAACAAGCGGCATTAAACTTTAAAGAAAATGGAATAATTCTGGCAGTAGAGTAACTAAAACCATGCAACCACCGTATCACTGTGAGTTTCTGAAACTATTTCTTCAAAATTGAATCCAGATGTTGGATCAAATAATATGGAATCAGAAAGGAGGAACAAAATTAAAGTAGCAGAGGTGTAATCCCATTGGTCACCACCAGCAGGAGCTGTTTCTGTATCTAAAAAAGCCCCAGCAGAATAGGATGAAGCTCCTGAACATTAGCTAAATCCTCTTAGCTCGTTCCTTAAGCCCTCCGCCTCCACAGACAGCAAATCACACACACACCTCACACACACCTCAGCCGGAGTGCAAGTCGCCACCATGTACAAAAACACGCAGTGGGACGACGACGAGAGCGACGATGACAAGAATTCTCTCGCTTCCTCTTTTTGGTCTGATGGAGAGCGTCAGGTGGATGAGGAGGAAGATGAGAAGGTGGAGATGAAACAAGTGATCAGTGAGAAAGACTCCAAACCTGTTGGCAAAGCAGAGGACTCCGTCCAGGAGGCCTCAGAGGAGAAAAGACCAGAACTGAACAACGAGGACAACCAAGGCCGAAGGGACGATGATGATAGTGATAAAAATGAAGATGAAGATGACGAGGAAAGTGAAGATGAAGATGAAGATAATGAAAACGAAGATGATGAAAATAAAGTTGGAGATGTAAGTGAAGATGATGATGAAAATGAAGATGATGATGATGAAAATGAAGATGATGAGGAAAGTGAAAATGATGATGATGAAAATGAAGATGATCTTGATGAAAATGAAGTTGACGATATGAAAAATGAAGATGAGGATAATGAAAATGAAAATGCTGTCAATGATGAAAACGTAGATGAGGAAAATAATGATGACGATGCTGAAAATGGAGATGATAATGTTGAAGATGAAGATAACGAAGATGAAGATGATCTTGATAAAAATGAAAATGTAGTTGAGGAAAATGAAGATGAAAATGAAGGATATCTTGACAAAAATGAAAACGGAGTCGATAAAATTAAGGACAACGATAATAAAAATGAAGATGAGGAAAATAGAGATGATGATGATGAAAACTATGAAAATGAAGAAGATGATGAAGATAAAAGCTGTTATAGCAGTTCTGACAGTCCAGCTCCGAGTCTGATGACCTCCGGCTACGGCACCTACAGACCGGAGGAGCAGGATGGAGGAGACTACAGAGATGACCACACCATAACGGAGTTCGATCAGGACAGTCGAGCAGATCTGTCTGAGATGAGAGACGATGAAGATGTCGATCAGTCACTTTACAGCTTTGGCGGCTTTGACGTTGAACCAACAGAGTTCGACTGCAGCGAGACGCTTTCATCCAGCTTCTTAGCAGACACCGAGCCTGAAGCCAGAGAGGACTTTGGTAGAGATGTTGGTCTCCATGAAGGGATGAACCTCACAGACTTGACACCAGAAGATAAAGAGCAAACATATGAGGAGAAACTTGATGAAGATCTGCATGCAGCGTGTGAAAATGAAGTGATTAACACGACGTTGGATGAACAACAGCACGAAGCTGCTGAAAGGAAAGACACATTCATGTTAGATGAGAAGCAGCTGGAAGGTGGGAGTGTTAACGTTGAAGAGAGGAAACAGAATGAAAGGCCAGAAGAAGCAGTGCAGGACCTTCAGACAGAGAATAAAATTAAGAAAGAGGAGAAAGTGGAGTCTGGAGAATCAGACGAGTCTTCAAGCAACAAAGACATCAAGTTCATCGACTCCAAACTGGATTTCAGCAAGATGGCGTTCGACAAGATGTGTGAGGACTGGGAGGGAAACCTCAGAGCGGCGACGGGTAAACATGTCCTGTTTGAAATAAGGTGTCAATATCAGACGGATTAGAGGATAAAATCTGAAAAATTATTTCTTCATCCTAAAATACCTGATTAAAGTTCAACCTTTAAAGTTCAACCTTTTAAAAAACAATCACCTGCCTTCTGAGAGGAAGTTACTGCTGATCTGCATCCGTCTAATATAAGCAAGCACAGAGTCGATAAACCCTAACTGAGCCTTGAATTTTACATTTGAATTGTGTAAATGCACTTAAACAGACTAAAAGATTCTTCCAGATGATTTATTTCTGCTTCTGAGGGATTCACAACGTTCAGCTTTTTGAATTCTTGTCATTTGAAACTTGTTAAAGTTAAACATGTTGTGTTTCATCGCACTTTAACTTTGATCTGATGGAAGTTTTACACTGAAACTTCACTCAGGTGCTTTGTGTTTAGTTAATAGATGTTACATCTTCAATGTAAAGATCTATTTATAAATTGTATTAACATACTTTTAAAAACAATTAAAGGCAGTTTGATCTAGAAATTAAAATAGTTTAGATAATTTTTGATATGAAATAAACTTCAGAGGTGACCAGTGTGATATCAGAAGACAGTTATCAATGATTCGACTTATTGTCAGTCAGAATTAGCCATTAAAAATGAATTCTTTCTTACTTTATGCAGATTGAGATTATCACAGATTCAGCAGCAGACTGAACATCAGAGGAGGCTTCAGATTGACCAAGTTTTGTTCTCTGTTAAATGTAATGTTTTGCCTGAAAACAAACCCAGTAAAACCTGGGATATTTTCTCTGAATCTGATGTTCGGTTTGTCTTTGCAGATGTTGACAGTCGTCTGGAGGAACGACTAGCAGAACTGAACTTGTTGACATCAGCTCGACCCGATTTTGAGAGCGAAGATGCAACAAGTCAGAGCTCGACCAAGAGCTCACGGACCGGAGAACTCTCCATGAGCGCTTTTGAGTCCTACATAAGAGGCATGGTGGGTAATGTAGTCTGCCAGAATGTTGTGGCAGACGAGGTTTTACTCTGTTTGATGTTACAAAGAACAAAAGTGAAGCTGCTAAATACAAATGACTGCGTTTATCTCAGAATTCACTTCACTGTTGTTTCATTTTGCAGACTCAGGATCAGCGTGACAGCTACATCAGACCCAAACCCAAATCCTGTAAGTCAACAGCGACCTGCTTCATAAGATTGATTTTATTAGACTAAAACATTTGTAATCTAATAAATCTTTTCATTTCCAGTCATCCGACCGGTGATGAGTCAACAAGCCATAAAAAAGACAGATCCAGTGGCCAAGTGAGTTCAGATCTGAAGAGTTACTGCATGCACCAAGAAATAAAACTAAACCAGGAGAAACTGAAACGTTTTATTCTGTTTAGAAACAGAACAGTTGTATCATTTGTTTGTGTGATTTTCTGGTTTCTGCAGATATTTCAGGTATAAGCAGTTCTGGGAAATGTTCAAACTCCCTGGAGAGAGAGACAGGAGAGCCCTCCGCCTGGAGATAAAGGTATGAAGACATAACTTCATTGGAAAAAATAAAAAAACGCCCTTTAGCTTTTATAAAATGTCAAAGTATTTACATTTAAGATTACTTATTACACGTCTGTTTTTACTGCTCTGTGCCTTTTTAAATCCAGTTTGTGTAACGTGGCTTCAGTCGTTGGACATGTTCACCTTCATCTGAGTGATCAGAGAAACTGAAGTATGTTGAATATTTGTGCTGTCTTGTATTTTGCTTAAACAAGTTTTGCTTTTGTCTTCAGGAGCGCCTTACGTACCAGCCTCCACCGGTAAGTCTTCTTCCAAACTTTTTTCATAAAGCTGCACTTCCTATGTTTTGTATGAGATGTTTTTATGGTGTCAGAGGCCATTAACATCTCAAAAACCCCAGTTATGTTCTCACTGTTTCATACAGCATCACTGTTTGACCTCACAACTTCAAAGCTAAAAGATGCTGTTTCTCACTGCTGTTCAGTAACACTTACCTGTGTTTTCTATAATGCGCTCATATTGAAAAACATCTTCTCTTTAATGTGATTAAATGCCAGTTTGGGGTCAAGATGTCACATTAGTTAAAATCTGAGGCTTAAAAAAACAAAACATAAAACTTTAACTTATCAGCACAAACTTTTTTTTGTCACCTCCAGCTCTCAGAGGAGCAGATTTGTATAATCAACCATGGTAATTGTAATTGAGACATCTTAGTTGCAACCTCTGCACTCATATTAAACAGCTATTTGACCAAGATTCTCTGTTCTAACCTTTAAAAACTGGTACAGAAAGAAAAGTCGGCAGTAATAAAACTAAAAGTCCCTCCAGCCGCCGTCCATGCAGTGCTGGTTGCTAACAGGACTCTTTACATGTTGACACGTAAATTTTCATGTATTTAACTCCATAACATCTAACAACACATTGGTTGGTCTGGTCAAAACCTCAGGATGTAATTAGCCGACATGTAACAGCTTTTTCAGGGCTCTGATTGGCCACTGTGGCTTTACAGTTAGAGCTTCACCACTTCCTGTTGGTTCGGCTCAGCAGTCAGGTTGTGTTTTTCAGTTTTTCAGTAAAAGATTTATTTAAAACAGCTTGTTTGAACATGATGCTTTTAATGCAGCAAAAAACCCCGTTTTTAAAAAAAATACCCATGTAAATGTGCATAGTTTCCAGAAGGGATCCATGTTGGTGTTTTGGTAAATTAAATCTTACTCTGCTGTGTGTTGCAGCCGAAACCTCGGAGAGTTTATGTACCAAACGACTACATCGTGCCAACGGAGAAGAAGCGTTCGGCTCTGCGCTGGGAGATCAGGAACGACTTGGCCAACAGACTGATGCCGTGCAAATACAGCTACTAACTTCAAGGCCTTTTGTGTCTCACACGCCTTTTAGACTCTTTGTAAAACTTTGCATCTTTTTTTTTTAATCATTGGCATTATTTATTGATGAATTTTTTGTGAAATACAATAAACATAAAAAAACATATGTCTCGCGCTGCAGTCAGTGAATATATTAAAGTCCATTCTGTGTCTATGGGAAGTCAGAGTAGGGCAGCTTAAACGGGTATAAAGGGGAATAACGCTGGTCGTGCCACAGCAGCTTGTCTTCTAGGAACTTGATGGTCTCCAGCGTGAGGACGATCACTTCGTGCTTCAGCATGCTGTGGACGTTCAGACCTGACAGAGAAAAGACAAAAACACATCTGCTACTAACAGATTCTGTCTGTTTCAGTCTGTAAAAATCATTTAAAACACAAGAAACACTCGATTCGTTTATGAATATCTGCAAAGACTAATGTGGCTGCAAACATACAGAAGTTATAAATAAAGTTATGTTGCAGCAGTTTTTAAGAGAGTGAGAGTAGATCCACTGTATGATGAAGCTAATTATGCCAATAAGTTGTTTGCAAAATTACAATTCTGTCAAATTACAGATTTAATTATGTAAAAAAACATTCTAAATTTTATTCTAAGTCCTTTTTGTCGAACAAGAAATCAGTTTAAATCTGGAACAAAGTGACAACAAAAACGTCCTTATAGATTATTCATGATATTTTAGTTTCTTTTCTTATCTGCATTACAATAAAATGGTGAATAACATTGCTTTACTATAAAAGATGTGACATCTTCTGAGCGTGGCGGCAGGAAAAGCTTTTGCATTTTGTCACCTTTAAATGGAAACTTACCGATAGCAGGAATAATGTTCACTGTCTTCAAATCTGCTGTTGCCTGAAGGATGTTATCAGGAATATCTTCACCTCTGAAAACAACAAGAGCAACTTCAACACAGAGAAAACCAAAAGAGAAAGTAAAGGTTTGATTTAGGCTCCACAGAACTGATGCTGACGATACTCACACATCAACTATTAACACAGACTGTCCCCAGTGTCTGTGTTTGATGAGCTCCAGCAGGTACTGAGGGTCAGGTGTGGGGATGTTCAGAGAGTCCACTATGTGAAGGTAGTCCTGGGAAAAAAGAAATAATCATTCAAAATGGGATTAAGAAGATAAAAACTGTCAATCAGCAGCTATTTTAGCCATTGTCTCAGGCCTTAGTTTGCTAAACGTGGCCTTGGTTGGTCCCAAAAGGAGGACAAGGACTTGCTTTCATGAAGAGGTTTTGGTTACCTGAGCCATCTTGGAGCTCAGAGCCACTTTGAGTCCTTGCACTCGAACCTTCATGGGTAACATGTAGTAGTAACTGGTCGGACCTCTGGGCCCATGAGACACCCCGCCTGAGAGAAACACACCGCGCGTTAAAATTCATCCAGTTTCCAACCTGTGAATCACTGATGATCAAACTCTGAAGATGTAAAGATCAGACGATCAAACGGATGGAGCTTAAACATTAAACATGCAGAGTTCAGAGGAGCAGTCACCTCCTCTCCACAGCGGTGAGCGGATGCTTCCATGACGTGCTCTTCCACTTCCCTTCTGTCTCCATGGCTTCTTGCCTCCACCTCTGACCTCTGACCTCACCTTTGTGTGAGCATGGCTCTAAAAACAAAACAAAAAAAAAATCAGAACAACCATCAGTTGAGTAAATGTTTGCTCTTGTTGGTCACGTTTGTTTCTGTTTGTTCAGCCATGATTTTTACTGCTCACACTGACTGATGTCATGACACAGAACATCAGAAAGACATTTAGGAATAAAAATACATAACTGTATTTAATAAAACTGATATTTAATGTAAAACTAACAGCTTAATGTAGAAAAGTAACATCTCTGTTTAGCTCATGCAAAATGACGAGTGTTGCTGTTGCTCAAATGCTTTGATAACTGATCATTAATGTACATGCTGATCTTTCTGTCCCCATTCAAAAATCTGTGCTTTTGTTATTTTTGTAAAAATATCTGAAGTTTTTTATCCAACAGTTCACACAAGTTACAACATCAAGCCGTCTAATGACACACAGGATCAGTTGAACCTGTAACTTACAATTCTTTTGTAGTTTCTCTGCCACGTTTCCACCTGATGGAGAATATCGAGCCTGAGTGGAGAGAAAACACACAACTGATTAACACAGGATTCATATTATGCACTTCACTTTTGTGACTGGACTTAAAGATTTTAATAGAAAACTGTGTGGAGAGTTTGTGTCGATTGCTGTTTTGAATTTCGATGAAATAAAAAGGTCCTCAGTAACATGTGACCTTAAGCTCAGTGTTGAGGCTTTAAGCGTCTGAGCAGCTTTACCTCGGAGGAACCCCAAAGACATCCGGGTGGAGATGAGCCAAACCCAACGGCTCGCTGTCCTGCTTCTCCAGAGTCTCCACCCACGTCTGAAGGGGACTCAGGTGAGCAGGAACGACGGCATCGCACCTTCTCAGAACAGGCAGGGAGCAGTCTGAAGGAGGAGGAGGACGCTCTGCAGGAGTAAAGACCAGTCAGCGACGGAGATCTTTGATACGATGAACGCAGACGGTGAATGTTAACAAAATTAAATCTGAGCAGAATGAAATCATTCTAGTTTTTCATACAAGAGTTTTACCTCAGTTTGTCAACTTTCACATTAAAAGTATTAGATAATGACACAAAGTCTGCGTGCACTATAAGGTGACATTTATAAGTACTGGAGAGTGGTATAAAATATCAGGCAAAATGAGAAAAAGAAAGACTTCAAGCATTAAAGCAGCCTAATTGCAATAACAGCAACATACAGATGTCAAATTTAGATTCAATCCATTCAAAAGCCAAAAGGTTTGACTCACTTAATCTGGCAGGATCCACAAGGTTTGAAGGCAGGAGCAGATTAGGAGGCAGAACGCTCTCACTGGAGAACGATGAGGTGAACTAAGGAGGAGAAAACTTTGAGTGAAGCAGCATGAGGCTAAAACACAAGAAAAAGACTGATATCTGTTAACATTATTAAGTTAACATAAAGAACTGCAAAGGTTTTTGACCAGTTAAATATCAGAATTAGGATTAGAGCTCATGTCTAATCATATTTTTTCTCATTTTCATATACACTGATTACAAATATATATTGATATTGTTTTGCATTTAAGATATTTTTAAAAAATTTTGGATATCTTTTCGTAACTGAATTTGTTTAACACTGTACTAAACCACAGTTAATTATAATTAATATTACTATAACTGCATAGCACTTAAAACAAGGCTGCACATTTTGTCTTTGTCTCTTCTGTTTAGCACTTAATAAACTTAGATTTTAAGTATAAATCATTAATGTTACTCGTAAATTGTCGGAAAATAACTGTCAGCAACGTTTTTAGACGGATATAAGGTTCAGTGTTGTTTGATAGCTGTGCAATGTGAAGCTAACATGGCTACAGCAGGTTACACGTTACTCACTCTTTTAGCGACTCCTCTGCCACAGATGACCAGAGAACAACGAAGCATCTCGGTTCGGTTTTCTTACACACTCATACACGCAAAAAAACACTTAATTTATTCTATATTCGTCTGGCATTCACATTATAGACGGAACTGCAGAGTGTTTGCTGCCTAGAAGGTCGTGATGGTTCATCCGTGTGGTGTATTGGCGCGCATTGATGACGTAATGAAACGGTTGCGCGATCTGGAGGCGAAGCGGAAGTTGCCCTGCAGCCGGCGCGGATGTGCAATGAGAACTTATGATACAGTACAACTTATATTGAGTTTAAATACATCCTTGGCAGCCAGCAGTTCATGAAAGATATTTAAAGAGAAATTAGGCAAATTTTAAATGAAAATTTTCTTGAAGAAAAAACTTAAAAAGTAAGGTAATTATTTATTGTAGTCATATTTAAAAACTGTCCAAATGCTTAAATATTAAAACTTGTTACACATCAAGAAACAGTGAAGAATTTTTTTTAATTTTTATTATTGTTATTACTATTATGTAGTTCTTTATCTGACTTGAGGAACTGCTTTAGAGCAAAACAAATGCAAACTTAAGGGAACGGAGTTTGTGTTTTCTTCCTTTTAATAAAGTGTCACAACATGCGTTAGAAAACAGGGATTTAATTTTTTTTTTATGTACAATACTCAAACAAAATGGTAAATGATGTGTCCACTGTAGCCAATTTGAAGGCATGTAATGTAGTCTTTAAAAACAAAAACATTGGCTTTAGGAATGAGGCAGGGTGACATCTTAAAGAATGTATTTTCTATAAATCATACAATAACACACCACAGCTTGAGCCATGATAATTTACATTTGTGCCTGAAGGGGGAACACAGTGACAGAATGTATCTGTACTATCAGGTTCTGTTATTCCTGCAATTTGATGTAACAGCTTACATGTTCTCTCTCCATAAAGTTGCACAACATTTACAAAGGTTTGCATTTTTATTTTCTTTTGTACAGTACTAAAGCAAAAATGGTATATGTATGTCCATTTCAATCGTTATTTATAACTAATGATTACATTTAAAATAGCTGTACGTTTTGATAGTAAGAAAATAAATTCATTTTCATTCAGTGTATTATTGCTAAAAGTAAAATAAAATAAAGTGGGTGTTTTAATGTACATTACAAACATACATGCAAATCTTAGTATTTCAAAATTCATTGACAACTATACAGCAACAATCAAAAAGTAAAACAAACAAAATTAAATTCTGCAATAGTAACTTAACAACAACATTTTTTGTCTTTACTTTCATCATGACTTTTAAACTTCAGATAATATTTGATAATTTTGGAATGTTTAGGTGCCATAACTTTTTAATGTACACAGAAAGAATATCTACATGTTTTAAAGTGTTATATAGTGCAAAATATTAGTACTTACAAATGCGAAAAGTCTGGTTGTACATATTAATCAAGTGCAAGAATACTACATTGTTATGTCAATTAATCATTACAAAGCAATGAGGCTGGGTCTATATAGAAATACGAAATAATACACAATAATAATAATAATACAAATACAAAAAAAAATAGAAATAGACCTTGACTTGGCCAGGAAATTATATTGTTTGAAAGAAATGATGAGTAATAAATTAAACATCAGCCTATGTCATAATAAATAAACCCAGTACAAAAAACAGACTAAGAGAAATATGCTGTACTACTTTTGTAAACATTCATGGATATAAACCTATACAAGGTTCGAGAAAACAAACGTTGACCCTTTTAATTCATTTTCACTTGGAACTTCAAGATCCATGCCTCTTGGATAAAAGTTAGGCCACCCAAGTGTGTTATGTTTACGGTTTGGCATTGTTTGATTTTGCCCATGAGAGGGAAAAACAGTGACATAGTATCC
The DNA here is from genome assembly GCA_029814765.1 of Acanthurus leucopareius. Lineage (NCBI taxonomy): Eukaryota > Metazoa > Chordata > Actinopteri > Acanthuriformes > Acanthuridae > Acanthurus > Acanthurus leucopareius. The sequence goes on along the minus strand of JAQMCX010000043.1, from coordinate 10,731,708 downwards.
ATCTGTACTGTCAGGTGCTGTTGTTCTAAAACCTTGAGAAGAATGTGCCAAATGTGCACTAGATATCGGTTGCATTTTTCTCTGAGGCTTTGCATATATGTCAGTGTTACCAGAAGGGTTATATCTGGCATGTCTGGGGCCCCGCATATCAATATTAACACCTGACGGTGAGACCACCTGTCCATAGTTATATGATGACTGGTGGTTCATATTGGAACCTCTGGCCCTGAGCACATGATCTTTACCTGTGAAATCATCAATGTTGAGATCTGTGCGGTTAAAATTAATATTGTGACCTAGGTGACCTAAGTGAGCATCCATCAGAGGGTAGTTGGGCCTTAGGCCTTTGGTCCTTAGTGGCTTAGTACCAGTGTTACTAAGGTTTACAGCTCCATCTATATCCAGGGCAGGCATTTTCATGTTTGCCCCTGTGATATCTGACCTACGATTCTTATATGAGGGTCCTCTGAAATTAAGTGAGTGATGATCAATGTTGAGATCTGGACTTTTTAAATGTAGCTGCGGATTCCGCATTGCTGCGTTCGGCATGCTTACATTTATGTTTGGGGCGCTGACTTTTGGACCTGTGATATTCCCCTTTAACCCTGGTGGTTTCATGTTCAGTTTTGCATTTGGAGGAGATATATCCACATCTTTTGGTCTCAGAGAGGCCCCAAAATCAATATCAGACCCTGTCCTACTAAGGTCTGGGCTTGCAAACTGAGGCAGCTTAAAAGAAGGGAGCTTCATTTTTTTGTCTCCCATATCAAGATCAGTCTGAGGGCCCTGTATGTTTCCCGAGGGAATATTTATGTCGAAGTTTGGACCTCCTAACTCTCCTTTGATTTGAGGGGCAGTCAAGCCCATGTCAGGTTTTCCCATGTCACCGTTTATTCCTAGATCAGGACACTTTGCACTGAGGTCTAGCTTGGGATCTTTAAGCCTGGCATCAGGCAAATCAGGGATACTTAATGCAGGGCCTTGCAGTTTAGGTCCTGAAAGATCAATGTCAGGTTTTTTTACCCTAGGTCCAGAAATACTAAGGTCTGGTGCATTTATATTTGGCATTTTTAATTTTCCTTTTGGCCCACTTATATCTAAATTTGGTACATTCAGATCAGGGTGCTGTAGGTCCCCATTTATGTCAACATTTGGGCCTTTTGGCATTTTGGGCATTTTGAAGTTTGCATCTGGGAAACCGATATTGACATCTGGGTTATTCAAATCTAACTTGGGTGCTTTAAGGTCCATGTTTGGTAAGCCCAACGTAGAGGAGTCAAATCCACCTGTTATCTTTGGAGTTTTAAGATTAAAATCTGAAGTTGTCAGATCTGGATTTACGTTTAAATTTGGTCCTTTGGGTAACTTGGCATTAAGATTTGGTGACTTTAAGTCAAAGTTTGGGCCATCTAATTTTGGACTTGAAAATCCAACATCAGGCATTTTCAAATGTGGCTTTTTTAGTTTTCCCGACGGGCTGCCAAAATCAACATCTGGCATTTCAAAGCCGGGTTTGGACCCTCTGAGATTAACATTGGGTGCACTGAAGTCAACATCTGGAGCATCAAAACTGCCATCAATCTCAGGTCCTTTTAGGCTTGGAAGACCAATTTTAGGCATCTTTAGTTTCGGCATCTTTATTTTTGTTTTGGGTGATCCTAGGTTGACATCTGGAGTATCCACATTGAACTTGGGAGCTTTGAGATCCATGTTTGGTAAGTCCAAGCTTGGGGCATCAAGTCCACCCTTTATCTTTGGGGTTTTAAGACTAAAATCTGGAGTCTTAATATCTGTGTTCAGGTCCAAATTTGGTCCTTTTGGTAATGTACCTGAGGACTTTAATGTAGGCAACTTAAACTTGCCTGATGGAGCATTGATGTCCCAGTCTGGAGTATGAAGCTCTGGCATTTTCAGTTTACCAGATGGCATGTCTAAGTTTAGCTTTGGGCTATTGAGGTCCAGTTTGGGACTATTGATATCAACCTTGGGCATATTTATGTCTGGCGCATTTATTCCACCTTCAAGGTTTGGACCAGAAATATCTAGGTCAGGTGATTTGAGGTCTAAATTAGGCCCATCCAACTTTGGAGCAGAAAGCCCCCAGTCAGGCATTTTCAAGTTTGGCTTCTTGAATTTTCCTGATAGACCAGACATGTCAGCATCTGGCATACTGAAATCAGCTTTGGGACCTTTGAGGTTGAGATTGGGTGAACTGATGTCCAGATCTGGACTGTCTAAGTTTCCATGAATCTCAAGCCCCTTTAGCCCTGCTAAATCTCCACTGATTTGTGGAACTTGAATTTCTGGTAAATCAAATTTAGGCATTGTAAACTTTGGAGCCTTGTATTTTCCAGATGGACCTTTAATGCCAATTGATGGAGCATCAGTGGCTGAATTTGGTCCTTTTAGGTGAGATTTTGGTAGATTTACATCTTGTACCTGAAAACCACCTTTTATCCTAGGTTTTTTGAGACTTACATCAGATGATTTAACCATGAGTTTACCAGATGAGGCATCCACATCTAAATCTGGGGACTTAAGATCAATTTTTGGCACTTTGACTGCACTTGAAGGCATTTCAATATCTGGCCCATGAAGGTCAAGTTGTTGTCTTACATTTGGCATTTCCAGGTTTAAGTCAGGAGATCTTCCGGAAAGCCTGAGCTTTGGTAATTCTGCATAACCGGAGGGATCATCCACATTCAGATCTGGGTTTTTCAGTCTCTTGGACAACTTGAGACTGTGTTTACCTAAGGGAACATCCGGGGTTCCCACATCGAATGTCTTAATCTCAGATTGTTGTCCATTAAAAGAGGGCCCAGAGATATCTAGGTTTGACAATTTGAATGGCATTTTAAGTTCTTTGTCTGTTTCTTCAATGGTCACCTCAGGAACATCAGTGTCAAAGGATGGACCAGTGATACTTTCTGGAGTTTTAAGACCTCTTACATCAACCTTCAGTTTTGGTACCTGAGCTTCAAGTGGAACAGTCCCATTCGAGCTGAGACTCAACGGTGGAAGGTTCAGATTGCTGCCATATGTTAATTCTCCAGCGTCATCAGATTGTGAATCAACATTGACATCTGTGCCGAAAGTCTTGGTCTTCGGAAGTCCAAAGTCAACACCCAGGCGAGGCAACCCCATATTGTGTTTTAAGTTTACTGTGGATGAGCTTGGTACATTTGTCTCGGCAGTTGCCTCCCCATTCACATTTATCTCTTCGGTATCAAGTAGGTCCCCTTTCATAAACCTCTTGATTTTAGCATTGTAAAGTTTGCTGTAGGAGTCCTTCAGCATCTAGAAATATAAACCACACATTGGGGGTTGTAATGCATTATATTAAGGCGTCTTGTAATTATTGTCCAACAGGTTTGGCATTGTTTGCATGACTAATGCAGATTTCAGAAAAAAGACAGCTCTTAGTTAAGCATTATAAAAATGTTATCAGAATGAATTCCCTTAAATTTAAAGTAAACCAAGTAAGAACGTTTGTTTTAATGGAACATGCATTCTAATCTTTAGCAGAATATTGCAGCACCTGAGTTAAGTTGATGACCGATGTCCCATGAAGATAGAAGTACATTATTCTACGTAAAGCAGTTAAATAAATCAGTTGACTTAAAAATACTGGTATTCCACCTACCGCCTCAGGATCCTTGGCAGACTGGTCCAGATTACCAAGGCTCTTGCTCAGGTTGCTCCTTGTGAGCACTTGGATTTTGTCATTATATGGCTCTATCAGCTTTAGTACATCTAACACCTCATCTTTTGATAGCTGATCAAAATTAATAGTCGCCCCCAAAACTTCATCCCCTGCAAAAGACAAAAATCAAGTGTTTGCATAAAATAATAGCTTGGCAACTGTTGAAACTCTAAAAGCTAAGAAAAAGCTTCAGTGGCAAGTCAAGTGTTATACCTTCCCTCACACCCTGATTGGCTGAGGCATTATCGCTGATGCTGGATACAACCAGCCGTCCCTCCTCTGATTGCTCCAGGGTCAAAGCCTCGGAGAGACTTCTTCCCCTACGGTGTGACAGCTGCAAAACAAAGGCATTTCATGAGGTGGTCAAAACAGAGGCACACTCAAACAGGTAGACCACTTGAAAGCAATATGAAAAAAGAAACTTTAATATTGAAGAAAGTGAAACATTTTAACACAGAACTAAAACAACATTTTAATGTCTCTTACCATTATTTCGTTTTTCTGTCACGTTTCTGGCGTTGAAAAAATTAAACCTATAGAAGAAAATAATTTAGTAATTAATTTTGATAATATTGAAACATCATATACACCAGTTCTTCACACATGAGCAACAAAAAGCAAGCTTAGTAAAAGTAAAGTAAAAAGTAAGTTTAAATCTTGTTAAAGCTCACCAACAAAGCAGCAGGAGCATCAGTTAGCCTTAAGTTTAACAGATGAACTAGAAGAATCCAGCAACCAGCCGTGATCATATGATTTGCATTATACATGATCATAGTTTCATCAGTCTTAACAGCTTAAACCACTGAGGTAAAGGAAGACAACACAGGATGTTTGTGCACATAAGATGCTACAACTGGTAATCAGGTGGCTAAAGACGCACACAGAAGATTTAAAAGACAGAGTTTCCATACTATCTGTAGTTATTGGCGGAAAATACAAACATCCTTGGCACTGCAGTGCTGAGAATTTAATCAATCCATGGCAGAAGACTCAGACTTAGGAGACTCAGACTTCAGCCCTGAGTTACATTCACTGACAACTCAATAAAAGCAGTAAACGTCACTTTTAGCGTAGCTACCCAGGTACCTCCACAGGTGCATTGTTCAGGTATTTGAGTTATGGCCTCGGAGCTATTGGGACATAATTGAGGAAAAGCGACAACAGGTTTATCGAGAGTGCTGGGAAGGGTTTTGTTGTTGGGTGTTTCCTCTTTTTTAAGTGTATAATGTTATATGTAACCACACCCGCCACTTAATGGACCAGAAAACTTTTGCAGAACACTGGCAGGCCTCCAGTAAATCTAGACACGCCATGTTCTACAAAGATGATGGGAGATGATGTTCAAAAATGAGCTCGATTAATGAGACTGTGATTCATCACCTAACTACCATTTATACAGCCTCATATATCAAAATTAAAATCTGTATATCAAAATTAAAAAAACCCTATGATTTGATGATCACATGTAAAATTCAAACTCTGATTTTAAAAGCAGATATATGCAGGATTTATTCATTATTTACTGTGAAGCATTAAAGCAGCAAGTAAATAATGTAATCAGACAATAAGTACCAGATAGATTTTACAGTAATTTTTAATGGATTATCTCAATTAAAAGGTGATATCAACAGAAAAAACATTTTTTTGGTAAATAAAAAATTAATATTTATCCATATTCAAACAAAAGCAAATCAAAACAAAACGTACTTTCTCAGTCTGTCTGTTTTCTGAATGAACGATAAAAATCTTCACCTTTACACAACAAATGCCTGTGTGTTTATTTTGAGAAACCAAGCATTAACATCAATTACATTTTTAGCTATTAGCTTATTTCTTTCATGTTTTAGAGCACCTGGTTTACTTCTTTTAAGTTCAAAGCTTTTTTTTTTTTTTACTTTTTACAAGTTAGTCAAAGTGCATGTACCTGTAGTTTAAAAAACAAAATGTTCAGCCCAGAGGCACTGAGTGCACAGTGGGGCCAGGAATTTTGCCATAGCAAAAGATTTGTAGTTTTAAATAAAACAAGGATACAAACACATCAAGGTGCAGATCAGTAAACGATGTAAGTTTATCCAAATAATTTGACATGGCTTTTAAAATAAAAGCAGATTGGTTGAATGGAAATACAGGTGTTCTCTTTTAGAAAATGTAAATTGTGAGAATTTAGTCATAAATTCAAACAGCTTTGAGAACAGAAAGCTGAAAATGAGTTGAGCTCCACAAGAACTTAAACCTCCAACAGAAGCATATTGTCTGCTGGTTGAACAGCAGACAATTTAATTTTAAAGAAACCATAACAAAAAGCAAAATATGTTAACACTTTCTCAAATAAATCGAGATTAACAGCACAGGAGCTTAGAGTTGACAGAAACTACCCGCATGATGAAAGATTAGCTGAAAGATTAAACAGCCAACTGTCAGCTAAAACCTGAAACCTCATAAGGATCAGCACCACACTGGAAGAAACCAACAGAAAAAAGACAACTCATTCATAAAACTGACCTCAGGCTCCATCAGGTAGGTGTTCTGACAGGTGTCTGGCCTCTGTGTGGTTGAAGTTGTGTCTGAGTGTCACAGCACAGAGTTCAGTCAGTCCATGCTGTGTGATCTGCAGGCTGCAACTGAGGAGAGGTGCGACTGTCAGGTGGACCAATACTCGACTTCAAGTAGACAAACCTGTTCCACCTTAAATGTCCCGCCTCTATTATCTGTCAACAGACGTAAATACACACACTCGCACATTCACATCACACGCCCTGATCCAACACACCCTGATTACCACATGCCTGTGGCTAATATACATACAAACACACACCGCAACAGACAATAACACAACTTGAATATGTCAAGTGCTTTTTTGCTCATATGTAAACAGATATGTTCCCACATGCACACTTATGCAGTCTGAAACATGAACACACCCACACACATATCAAACCAGAGCTATGACCGAAACCTTGACTTTCAGGAACCCAGACGGAGCAACAACAACAAAAAAATCATAATAAAGCAAACACACCCCCTGACAACATGAGAAAAATGCTGATCTGTGCCAAGGGAGCGGCAGGCGTATACGGTGTGAGTCACTCTGACTGCAGTTACCTGTTGGTCACGAAGACTGTATGTGTGTGTGTGTGTGTGAATCTGGACCGAAAAAAGAGCACAGTGACATTCACACAGTCATTGTCTTACCTGAAAGGAACGGCTGTGGCTTAAAACTGGATTTGACGTTACATAAGTCAGTTATGATTTTTTTCAAACATAAAAACAATCATAACTGATCTATTTTTGATGGCAGTGAGTGGATTTGCAACATTTGGTTTTGAAGTGACACAGATTTGAGAATCAACAGCAAACATTATCTTTAAACTGCAGAGGGCCAAAGCAGCCTCCCTGAGGGACACCAAAATACTTATGTACTTATAACACTTATGTAAATTCCCTGTAAAACAAATGATTCAAGAAATGTTGCAATAAATTTACATCAAATAATGCACTTTAATCGAGATGAAGCTGAACTGAGGCTTTATTGGAATACAAAGAATCCTCTGAGCTGTTATCAACACTGAAATTAGTCTTTCATGTCTCCAGAATATTTCTTTCAGCTGTAACAACTCCCTGCCTGCCTCAGAGCTGAGGTGTTTTTAAGCAGATCTTTGGTCAGTCTGCTGTTAATTATATTCTTTTTCTTCCCAACAAATGGATAAAAGCCCTTCTAAACCACAAAGTGTAATTTCTTACCATGTAGTCCTTCATTTAATCCTCATTTAACATAAAAAAATTAAAGTGTTTGCACAGAAAAACTTGCTCCCACACCCACTTCTAAGTTTGACATAGAAATTTCACATTCTTATGTCAGATTGGTGCTGCTTCATTCCAAGCAGCAACTATAAATACAGAAACTAAACCTGCAGCAACAATGATGATAATTTACACCAAACTTCTTATTTACATACATGTCAGTGATGTTTTCTTAATTTTTATACAAAAAGAGCCTACTAGAATTTATTACCACAGTCCTGGATTTGGTGACAACTGTTCAAAAACTGAATAAAGCAGGATAAAAGTTTTACAAGACTGGGAGGAAAGAAAAGATTTTTAGTAGTAGCTGAAATTGATATGATTTTTACTTTTTCTTTAACCATTTTATTTCCAAAATAATAAAACATTGAGTGCAAGCATCCACCTGCAGCCACTGTAGCCGTTTTTTATGAGCATTTGAGTGATGCAGAAGGAAACATGCATCTACTCCAGAGCGAAAGTTTTGTGCTCCTGACAGCGAGGGAATTGGAGACAGAGTGAAGTTCTCCTTGGCCTCCTTGGTTAGCTGGTTAGCTACTTTAGCGATGCTTGGTGCACCAGCAGTAGATGCACGCCTCCTGTTGCACAATAATATGGTTGGTGGGCGTAGTTTGGTGGAAAGAAGACAGTTTTTAAATGAAACTGATCTTAACAAAGTCTTTGAATTACACAAACTCACAAAATGTACATGGATAAATATTGTTACATTTGTTGTGCAAAAAAAGTTTAATTTTTGTGGTAAACTATCAGTGTATGTATGTGCAAAAAGTAGGTGAAGAAGAACGGAGCTGAAAAAGGCACTGAGTTCTCAGCAAACATAAAACAGAGTTCTTCGGATTAAAATATAAAAATAAATCTGTCAGTGTCCCTTTTTTTTCCTTCACTCTCCTCTCCCACCAACCAGCCTGTGGAATATAGAGTGATCATTTTGGCAGAGAGCAGCCGGCGTGTTGAACTCCACCACCTTCCCAGCATGCATCACCAGCACCCGATCACAGTCCATGATGGTGTTGATCCTGGTGACACAAACAAAAACAACCAAAAAAATTAAAAAAACCCTCTTCAAATAACCATGTAAAGTTAAAGAATAAGCCAATAGTTTATTTTAAAGGTTTCATTCCCAAATTAAGCTATTAATTATATGACAACTAGAGTATGAAATGAGAACTTAATGATGTCCAATCAGTCAATAGTTGATTGTAATATGACATTCTGAAAAACAAACAAAATTTTTCATAGAAAATCCCAAAGGAAACGTTTTACCTGTGTGCAATAGTAAGGACGGTCTTGTCCTGAAACCTCTCTCTGATGGTGCGTTGCAGCAGTTTGTCCGTCTTCTGGTCCACACTCGCCGTGGCTTCATCAATACACAGGAGCTACATGATGAGAAAACAGTGTCTTATATTCCACTGCTGTGATTTAGAGCTCAGCACATTCATTAAAAACATTAGAGTAATTACATCACAATGTAAAATGTGAGAAAATGTGAGCAGCTGATCTGCGTTGGTCTCACCTTGGCCTGAGTCAGCAGAGCTCTGGCCAAACACAGCAGCTGTTTCTGTCCAACAGAGAAGGATTTTCCTCTGTCCCCAACATCAGCATCCAAACCACCTGACACACACACACACACACACACACACACACACACACGAAAGACATTAGAGAAGTTATCTCAATCTGACAGCTTAATCATCTCTCATTTATGCAAAACATCACTTGAAGTCTTTGGATAAAACTGGGTGAGATGCTGTGTGTTAAACAAACAGCAGAAATAAACTTGAGGTTGCAGCAAGTTTTGTTTTTAACTTTATGTTAAAATCAAAACAGCTATTTTTCCTGCATCTGTGATTAAATCCTACATGTCTAGAGTTCCTCTTGTTCCCTTTCCTCCTCCTTTCAAGTGCCAAGATAGTTAAATATACATAGGAGAGGAGAACAAAGATGAAAAGAAAAGACAAAGATGATCAGTCATATAAAGACCATATCTTATTAGGAACTTATTTTAACTTATTTTAATTATTCTGAACAAAAAACAGGTGAAGGGAAAATCAACTAAGCAGTGGATTTACCTCCGTAAACCGTTCAGTTCATCAGATGATCTGAATCAACTATTATTTTCTCAGAGGTGAACAAAGTCTCTTCAACCAGTAGGATTTAAGAAGATGGTGAAGACAGGAAAGCTGAAGTGAACTTCATCAAGTAGGACTCTGACTGTGTTTATCGGCATCATTCAGCACTTCAATCTAATAATCTGTTTTAATCTCAGACTTCCTCATTAAACACTTTCATCTGTCTGAGTCTCTCACCTATCCTGTCGACCACAGAGCTGAGGTGGCACTGGTCCAGCACGTCCAGCAGGACCTGGTCTGAGTGTTGCCCACGAGGGTCCAGATTCTCCCTGACAGTCCCGCTGAACAGGAAGGGGTCCTGAGGAATAATGGCCAACCTGGACCTGCAGAGGACCAACCACAACACACAGAACTTTGTCTTGTTACTGACCACTTTTACTAAACTTCACGACATGAAAAGAGGAGATTAAACTGAATTTTAAACAGAGACATCTGGCAGCTTCTGGATACATCAACAAAAATGAAAATCCAGCTGTTTTGCAGGTAAAGCTTGACCCCTGTTTGACATACCTGAGCTGAGCCAGGCCCACGGTGCTGATGTCCAGCCCGTCCAGAAGGATCTGACCTTGGTTCAGTTCCACCATGCGGAACAGAGCCAGGAACAGGGTGGATTTGCCAGAACCGGTTCGTCCCACGATGCCCACCTTCTCCCCCGGTTGCACAACCAGACTGACCCCATCCAGAGCGTTGGGAAGCCCGTTCCTGTAGGCCAGAACCACGGCACGAAACTCCAACCTGCCCTGCTCCGGCCACGACGAGGACAGCTGATGTTAGAGCAAGAGATTAAAGATGTTTTATTACAAATGAAGTAAATGCACCTTAAATTTTTATTTTTAAGGGAAAATCGCTCACAAAATGGTAAAAATAAAGGAAATCTTACATATATTTTGCATTTTGTTAGAGATTTGATTGAGTTGATTCTCTTCTTCCAATGGATATTCAAGCTTAAACAAGATTCATAGCAGGGTCATTATGAAGTTTGTATATATATATTACCCTATATATAGGAGTTTGAATATTTCAGCTTCATGCGTCAACAGAACTTAAATATGAATTTTAACTACAAAAAGCCTTCAAAATGTTTCAGGATGGGATCCATCATTAAGTTGTTAATTGGGTCAACTTTGTCATGAAGGTCATGAATTTTTGGAGCAGAATGTTTCTCCTGCTTGTGAGCTGCAACTGAATTATGAGGAAGGCAGCGTCTGTATCTGAGTTTCTTAGGCTTTATTTCTGTACTTTGAGAGTCAGTGGAGATGTAATTTATCTTTATTTACAGTTGCTGGCTTAGATTAAGGTCTTGCTTGAAAATGTACTTTTTTTTTGTTTTTCTGTAATCTTTATTTCACCTATTTCCATGTTAGACCTTTAAAACTCTTAAAAAAGCTTGAATAAATCTGCACAAGGTGTCACTGCTATCGTAAATGTTTTGACATGTTTCATTTTTACATTAGTTTAAGGCTGGACTTTCTTGCTGCAATATTTCCAGTTGTGTTGAGTTTGATGTTTTAAGTTCAAGTCTGGTTATTTGAGTTTGCATTTTCTGAAATTAAATTAAAGAGGGGCAGTCCAGTGGTTAGCATCGCTTTCTTAAAGCAAGAAGGTTCTGTGTTTGAATTTACTGACAGGAAATTAACTAAAATGTCGACATTTATGTTGACCGTGATCCAGTCAGGGAGAGAGAAAGAAAAACAGACTCGTCTCAGAGTAACAGAGTTCAATTCACCTGGTTAACACTCCTGTTTTGTTAACCTCAAAAACAAAAAACAGTTCAGTTTGCTCTAAATCGCTGCAAAGAACCATCAAGACCTGCAGCTCCTGAAGAAGCAGGACAACTACCAGATTATTTCACCTACTGCAGAGACAAGGTGTGTGTTTTATCCTGAGTTATATGTTGCAATGATTAAATATGGCTGTTAAAAAATCTCTCCACACACCTGGACCGTGTCAGAGCAGCAGCTGGTCTCACCTGTGAGTTCTGGTCCTGAGGCTCGGTTGGAAGGCTGGTGGAGTACTCCTCAGTCCTCTCCACACTCACCAGCTCCATCTCCGTCTGAGTGAAGGAGGAGATGAGGCCGGACAGCAGCGATGTGATGGACAGGGCGTAAGAGAGGGACAGACCCACCAGACCTGACAGAGACGAGCAAAACACATCACAGAGCTGATCTTCTCACGACACGTGGCCACCAAACCAGGAAGTGGACTCACCCGGATCGACAGACTTGAACTGATGCTGGATGACTGCGAGAGCCCCGAGGCCGGTTATCACGGCGACGCCGATCAGCTGCAGGCGGATGTCCAACCACTGCATGGCGGCTTTGCTGAGGAACCGGCAGCGTTGGTTCTGCTCCAGACGCCTGGCGTTCTCCTCCACAAACCTGCAGCAACGAAACTGAGCTCTTCAGTCACACATGAGGAGAACAAACCTCGACTGAGCTTAAAGGGAGGATTTTAAGCTGGTTAGCCTGTAGCCTCTGTAACGTGATGGAAAAAGAGTGTGATGTGGATTTAATTATAATGTTGAATGATTAAGTTTCTCAGCAGTATGGAGTCTTTAGAGCGACACACAGGTGTTTGATGAACGCTGAAATAGTATTTGAAACAGTAAAAATGGAAATCATCTCAAAGTTTAATAACTCAACATGCGTGCACAAATATCTGAGTGAAAATAAACATTTATAACTATTAAAAAAACTCAGTTTAGATTCTCAAAGTTGACAGCACTCCTTCAGCTTTAACAAGGCAACATTTTTTTCCTTTAAGCACTTAAAGGTTTGTTCAGTAAAATAAACACCAAATAACCTCAGTTGGTTAGAAAGCTTGATAAGATTAAATAACTAGCAAACTAAATTGAACCAATTTAATGTATGTTTTTCACAAAACATTAATGCTAATCTAAGCTAAGTGTGGGCATGTTTACCTAAATATAAATGTTATTAAAAAAAATGAGTGAAAATTAATTGCAGTAAAACCTTCAAAAATATAAAATAAGGTCCTGAACTTAACAGATGAAATGAGCAGTTGAATATCAGTGGTGAATTTTCACAGATAGTTTTTTTATGAGTGTCTTTTTGGGCCAATAAGTCAAAACAAAAACGCAGTACAAGGTTGTTTTTTAATGGAAAAATGTCCTGCTAAACATAAGTTTGCATCAAAATTCTTAAGTCATCACATTTAAGGTTTAATAAATGCTTTTGCTGCATATTAAGTGATCTAATCTTATGATATATTTCTCGTCTGTAAAGAAAAATCAGTATCTGCTATAAGAGTCCAGTGTGTTTTAAGCTCCAGAAAGGTTTTCCAGTCTCTCACCTGGCAGAGCTGCCGCTGGCCCGAATGGTTCCCAGTCCGGTGAGCGTCTCAGAGAAGTGCGAGTAGAGCGGCGACAGCGTGAGGCTGCACAGGCGCCTCAACTCCCTGGACGTGTGTCGGTAGAAGCGCTGCGTTCGGTAGTAAAACACAGCCAGGGGCAGCAGGGGCACAAGAAACCAGGGGAGGCCGTAACTTATCATCACCAGGATGCCCAGCAGGTTGAACACGGTCGCCAGCAGGATGTTCAGGATGAACGGCAGGCTGTCGTCCACGAGGTAAAGGTCGGAGGAGAAACGGTTGAGGATGCGGCCCATCGGGGTCGTGTCAAAGAAGGTGGATGTGGCCTTGAGGAGGATGTTAACAGAAAGTTTAGAGTCATATGTGACATCCACAATAAATCAATACTTTTATAATAACAAGCAAACAGACAATCACATGACTACTTTTATATAAAAAATGTTGCTTATAGTGATGAACCAACAGCGATTTAAGAGACTCAGCAGCTCTGCTTCGTTCTGAGGAGCATCATTGATGGTTTTGCTGCCTGCAGATTTGCTGGTCTGATTCAATTCAAAGTCAGAACCCGGTTGGTGAAGAAGGTGAAACTTCTTTCAACTTCTATAAAAAATATTTCTCTAAGGTTGATTTATTAGAGGTCAAGTTGGTGAAAACCAACCAAAACTGAGTAAAAGGAGAATAAATACTGGACTTTCGTGCTAAAGGAGGCCAAAAACTGGACTGTAAATAGATGATAATGTTACCTGAAACTACAGGATGAATAAATAAGCAACTGTTAATAACATTTGTGACATTTTTTAAAATGATAAAATGTTTACACCACAGACAGTATGACCAATGGAGGATGGAACCACCTTAACGTCATATATTTATCTGCAAAGAGCCGCTTTAAACCGTTAAGTTTGGCATTATGGTGTTCGCCGTTTTTTATAGTTATGGCTCAGTCGAAAAAAACATTTGTGCATGAAATTCAAGGATATTTGGGGCTGAGAGCAGATTGTAATATAGTAATGTCCTCCTAGCAACCTCTCTAGCCTTCATCTGCTGTTGCAAAATATTACTAACTCTTAATCCGACAGTTTTGTGGGGACTCAAAGCTTGGACACACCTTCAGGACTCGGTCCAGAAGTCTGTTGTGGATGGCTGTGGCAGCGCAGATTGTCCCGAAGGCGAAGAGAAAAGCTCGGAGGGCGGTGAAGACGGTGTTTGCCGCAGCAATGGAGCTGTACACCACCAGGTAAAACTTGACATCAGAGCTGATGTTACTCGAAGGCAAAGTTTGCACAGAGGAGGACGGAGGAGATCTGGGAGGGTGAATGTGAAAATAATATTAAGATTTTGTTAAAAGGGTTGCATACCTGCCTAATCTGAGCTGTGCTGACATGTTACAGAATAAATTTGAATTTAAAAGAGTTTAAAAGTTAAATTTGGTGCTTTTTTTGCATGTTTATTTGACTGTCTGATGCCTGAAACCTAAATTGTTCTCATTCAGTTAAAAATCATATAAAGTGCGAGCTTACATTAACCCTCCAGGTGAGAAGAGAAGCAGGTGAGGCGAGATGAAGGAACCAGAAGAAGAACCATTTGTTTGGGCAGAGCTGTTTTTTTTCAGCTCTGAGATCCAGTGAGAGAGCCACCAATCAGAGATGTTCTTAGAGGCTGAAGGACAAAAATAACACAAAAACAGTTTTGTTTTTTTAATTCAGTGTGAAAAGTGTTAATTTATCTGCTTTTTTTTAGATTAAATACAACGAAGTCAGATGATAAAAGTAGCATCTGAGGCATCAGTGATTGTTTTTCACCTAAACTCTTAAGTATTGGATAAAAAAAACAGCATTATGATGATTCACAGCAGAAATAAATCTCTTCAAGTCATTTATGCAGGAAACCACTTTCATCCAAGCTGTCACGATGCCTCGATGTGGCTAGTTTTGAATCACTAATCTAATAGTGTTTTTTTGTTTTGTGTTTCATTGTTGGTAATTCAGATTTACTCAATCCTTAAAGATAAACCTGTTACAGACATAAATTAATGTTGGAAAAACAATTTAAGAATAAAAACAATGAACAAAATTGACCTGACATATTTATATTAGAATATAAAAATGAGAATTATATCATTTCAGAGTTGGTTGGTCCAAACCTTGCATGAGGAACAGAGACATCAGGATGGATGTGGCCAGCACTCCGCCCACAGAGGCCCAGTAGGTCTTGTAAACTGTCCACGCTAACGCGCCCGCCTGCTTTTGCTCCTCCCCCAACATCTCAGGGTCGTCATCCACACGTAGATCAGGAGATGAAGATGGCTCCTCTTCCTCCTGTTCTATGCCATCTGGATAAAACCAAGAGGGGACATGAATATATATACATTTTTAATTTTCTGTGACTGAATAAATGAGCAATAGCTGGTTAAAACACTGTGCATGAGAACTTATATGGAAGTTTTTAAGATAATAAGACATCGTCTGAACTGAACAAATGATATTTATGTTTTTAAAACCTCAATTTTTTTTAAAAGTTCTAAGTAAAAAGTGAATGTTGACAGTATTTCTTGAAAAAAAGGAGTCCAGTTGGCATTAAGTGTTCTGCGTTCATGCTAACATCTCTAAATGCCAACACCAATTCACAATAACAATGCTTATATAATATTTGTAAAATTAATCATGTTTTTCATGCTTAACCTCTTAGTTTTACCTGTTGACATTCTTAAGTTTTCTAATTTGCCTCAAACTTTTAAGTGTTGCTATAATAGATGAGTCATTTGTTTTGAATTATACATGTAAGTATTGGACATATTTATATTAATTAAATCAGTAATTAAAATAAGTCCATGGAAAACCTCCAATGTCAACAGTTGGTGCTGGATCCTATCAAGTAAAAGTTGAGATATTTCACTGGATAAACAGCCGACAAATAAAAATAATGATAACAAAAGAAGATTTATCTTCTGGGCACCACTGATGTCAGTGTAAAGTCTTGGGTTTTGAGTTTTGTTGAGTAATATCAGTCTGAAAAAAGTGGTGGAATGAAGCAGTAATGAAGCAGTTTCATACCTTTCTCTTTCCTGTTGAGGTCATTTTTCTGTTTTTTCGGCACTGCCTCGACCAAAGGAAGGACTTCAGCCGGTGTGCCTGTTTAAACAATAAAAAAAAAAGGCATGTCTTTGAAAAACACTGTGCTGAGCAGGAACCATTGTCTATGAACTTTAAAACAGCTTTTACAGGTTCTACAACAAAGAATTTCTTTAAGAACATTTAACATAAATCCAACTCGTTAGCGAAGCAAACTTAAGACATGACTGCTGGTTTCCTCTTTCATGAAGTGCTCAGTGTTTATTTATGAGGAGTAAGAAGATATTTTAATAGCTGATAAAAACCTGTATGTGCACACACTCCTTGGTAAAACAGACACACAGACCTGCAGCTAATAACAGACGGACCACACAGGTGTGTTACCTGGTCACTACGTTTTTATGGAGTCCAACCTCGGCTACATATAACTGCCCAGAGGCTTAACGCCCAGAAATCTCCTAAACACAGTAAAATATGAGTAAAATAAGAAAATACAGGCAGAGTTCAGCGGCTTTCGTGTACAAAAAAGCCACCAGACTCTTCTAGTGTGTCATAAGTGATGACTGATAGTGATTAATGTGTCTAATATCCTCTATAAATCCTTCAGATTAAGTGTTCCAAGTCTTAAAACTAAATAATCATTATGAAATAATTAAAATTAATGCTGATAATTAGTTTACTTTTCTTTAGTTAAATCGACAGGAAATATTTTTAATGTGCTATAATCTAAAAGTTGTAGGAAATCTACAATTTGGAAAGTACTTTTTACCCTGCAGTAAAGTAAAGTAAAGTAAAGTAAAGTAAAGTAAAGTAAAGTAAAGTAAAGTAAAGTAAAGTAAATTTTGTTAAATTTCATTTTATCAAAGCAAAGTTTAAAGTAAAGTAAAGTAAAGTAAAGTAAAGTAAAGTAAAGAGTAAAATAAAGTAAAGTAAGGTAAGGTAAGGTGAAGTGAACTTAAATAAAGTAAAATAAGGTTAAGTTAAGTTAAGTTAAGTTAAGTTAAGTTAAGTTAAGTTAAGTTAAGTTAAGTTAAGTTAAGTTAAGTTATATCTGCCTTAGCCATCTTTGATTAATGATAAACAATAGATTTGCTTCTTAGCCTTAACAAGCCAGCTGACGCTCCTGTACCTGTTTTAACGATCGTTCCGTTGTCCATGAGGACCATCATGTCAGCTTTGTCCACGAACTCTATGCGGTGTGTGCAGAGGATCCTGGTCTTTCCCTTCAGGAGCTCCATGATGCATTTCTTCATGAGGTGTTCGGCCACATCGGTATCGACTGCTGCCAGCGGATCATCCAGAAGGTAGATGTCTTTGTCCTGAGGTGGTAAGATGGAGGAGAAATGAGCATCACATGATTTTCAGCTGATTATACAAAAACACTTAACATTTGACCAACACTACCATTCAGAATGACTATCTTACATGAATACAGCAGAGCTAAAACGGGGTTTAAACCACTGACCTCTCAACAACATAATTTCTTCATAAAAATCTAATAAAATCTCCATAAAAATCAACCTGTAATATCATTACATGTGCATGTAAGTTACTATGTTTCTTAACATCAGCAAAATCAATGCAATTCACGAAATAAAAATGAATGTATAATTAAATTCTGAAGAGGTTTTATCCTCTTTCATCTTTTCTGCAGACTAACACTTGTTTGTGTGTAATATGTCTCTCGTGTGTGTCTGTGCTGAGAGCAGGCGGTGGGTTTTGTGCAGACGACTGACCATGTAAACGGCCCTGGCGAGGGTCAGTCGAGCCTTCTGTCCTCCACTCAGAGTCACGCCGTTCTCTCCCACTTCTGTCTTATCACCATTTGGCAAAACCTGAAGAGACATTTTAGAACAAGTTTACTATAAAAGTGTAAAAACTTTCTCTTGTTTACAGTCGTGATGCAGTAATCTGTATTGATGATATCAGGCTCAATTGCATTACTTTGGCCTTAAGAGGAAGAGTTCTTGTCAAAGGGTCACATTAATCAATCTTGGGTCAAAGAAGATCTAAATATAACAGGTTTCTATAGTGGTGGGAGGTAACTGAGTACATTTACTTAAGTCTTGTGCTTAAGTACAGTTTTGAAACGCTGGTACTTTAATTGAAGATTTTTATTATCTGCAATTTTATATTTTTACTTCATCACATCTTGGAGGAAACACTAATTTCTGCAACATTTATTTGATAACTTTAGTAACTTTGCAGATTTGGACTGATAAGACCAAATCCAATCAACATTTAAATCATAATGTGTTATTAGAGGTTTAAATTTAAAGATATTATAGGGTAAAAAATATCTGAATCAGCATCCAAACGCAGGTTTATTACGCAGCTCTTTTGATGATCTGAGCTGTATTTTATTAAATAACAGATATGAATACTAATAATCGAGGGATAAGCTAGCAATTCAGAAAAGGAAAAAAATTGCTCATCATTTATTATCTGCAACTATAAATTGATGATTAATAAAGGTCCATTTGGCATTAAGAGTATTTCTTCTGCTGATGCATTAAGTGTTTCTTGGTGGTGATACTTTTGAAAGCCAGACTTTTTCTTCTAACAGAGTTTTTTTACAATGCGGTATTGCTACTTTTATTCAACTAATGCTGATAACCCGAAGAATCAATAACAGACAGTGATGTGCAGAGATATCAAGTGTAAGACGTAAACAGGCATGAAAAGACGTTACATTGAGGTCGTCTGAGAGAGCACAGGCCTCGATTACAGCCTGGTAGAAGGCGGGATCGTAGTCTTTGCCAAACAGGATGTTGTCCCGCACTGTTGCATGTTGGATCCACGGCTCCTGGCAGGCCAAACCGAAGCCGGCCTCTCTGTCTGCGACGTACACAACTCCACTCAGCCTGCAGAGACGGAAGGAAGACTGGTGACGCTCACTCTGTGTTGACATGCTGTCATTTTAATTTTTGTCTGAACGCAACAACAAAGAGTGCTATGATTTTTGTGGTCAGTTCTTATGACTCAAGAGATTTTCTAAGACCCGAAAGTTCTTTGCTGAACTATTAAAGTTGCTTCTATAAGAGGAAAAAAAACTTTCATAAATAATAAAAAAGATGCTAAAAAATGGATTCCTGCCTTATTTTAAAGACTTGAAACACTTGCTGTTTACTGGCTTCCTGAAAAAAAGAAAAACTTTATACTCATTCAAAGTTTTGCAGCTTAAAAAAAACACAGCTTCCTGGTTCTGAATCATGTTAAATCGATTTCAATAATGTCTCCCTTGTTTATTATTTGTCTCAAAGGACACTAGGATCATCTGAAGCTAAATTTTTGGAAGTTTCCACAAACAACTAAATAAAATCTGAGATGAGGCTATGAAGCTATGAAGCATGTTACCTACAGATATCTAAAAGAGCCAGGCTGCTGAAAGAAAGAAGAAAACTTAACTTTTTAAAACCAGTCTTTATAAAGGTCTATAACTCTTATTACTTCTCTTGTATTCTGCATTTTCTGTATTACTTTTCATCATTTTTAAATCTTATTTTCATGTGTATTATAAGGGGAGTTTTATTCTCAATCTTTTTTTGTATTTTAATGACTTTTTTTATCCTATGTCTTATTCTATGCCTTGTTTGCACCTCTAGCTGCCTTTCTGAATGAAAAGTTTTTGACAAAAAGAGTCTATAGCAACAGGAATCCATCATAGTGAAAAAAATCAAATACATACCTGTACATGAGTTTGCAAAGTTTAACAAAAGTTAAAATTTCCTCCTAATTTCCTCAAGAATATGAGCTCAAAACTCCACAACCTTATACATTATATTCGCTCCACTCCATTATAATATTCTTTAAGAGGTTTCACAGGTGGTTTACCTGCTGAGTTCTCCAGTCAGAGCAGCCAATAAGGAACTTTTCCCACAGCCGACCTTCCCCACCACAACAACCAGGGAGCCCTGAGTGGACAGAAGTCAGCACTGTTACTGATCTCATCTGTCAAAAACTGACCCAAAATAAAACACTGAAAACTACTACTGCTGTATAAACTCACTACCACTACTTATACACTCTCTTTGTTAGCAGACAGTTTGTACCTTGGATACGTGTAGATTGAGGCTGTGCAGCAGCAGACTCCCTTTGGCAGCTCCACTTTCACCTTCCTCCTCTTTGGATCCTTTGGGATCCTGCCAGGAAAATGTCCCTTGGTTCAACAGGACTGATGTCTGACTGTCTTCAGGCGACACTGGAGCGAATACGATAAATCACAGCATTGGAAATATATAGGATTAACTATAACTTTTAACAATAACTTTTGTTTTAAAAGGAAATAAGCAGGATCAAAAGCTGCATGTTGAAGTTTCTGACATCAAAAGTGTTTGCAGGTACCTGTGAACGGTCCATGAGGTACACCTAATGACGGACATAACTGTAATACAGCTAGTATGTAACTTTACTGCCAAGCAAATCTTGCTGTATATTCATCATCATGAAGACATTAAAATCAATAGAAAATGTTGATTATTTAGGCTTTAGCTTTAGCTCACCATAAATCAAACACTTGAGCAGCAATGTGAGCTACATGTTTACTTTGTTTCAGCATTATATCACCACTATTAATCTTACAGCCAGAAACTGATTCAGAACTTCATCTCTATTGATCCTGCAAACAGCAATTTAATATCAGATATAAGTTGCATCTTTTTTTAGTTGCATTCAAAATTCGAAACCACCTTTTTCTGCAGGGAAAACCAAAATCAACACAAAATGTATAGCTACATTAAATGCAACAGTTCTGGTTGTGGTGATGCATAATTTATCTCCAGTTGTGAATGAAAAAATGAGCTACTTCACGTTTGCATAAAGTTGTTTTATGCCTAAACTGATCCTTGTAAACATTTAGATAACCTGCTCTTTTACTTGTCAGAGATGATTAAATAGGACCAAATAAACACCACAACCTGTGATTAAACATAAAAACACTGACACACAAACTTCAGAGCAGCAGCAGCAGGAACATACTCAGGGCGTAGTACGCCTGCAGGTCCTGGTTGGTCAGTTTGAAGAAACGCTGGATTCGTTCCAGAGACACTTTGGCCTCCAGGATGCCGTTGAGCACCCAGGGGAAAGAGTTAAGAGGGATGATCAACTTTCCCACCAGAGCGAGCGTGGTGAACACCTACAGGAGAAAACACCAACTATAGTAAACACTGAGTCTGAGCTTCATTTAATACATGATTAACTACAAAAAGGAGAAAAACAGACGGCAAGAATCCTCCATTAAACAGTTTTAATAAGTTGACTAGAGAGCAGAAAACCTTGTGCTGTTTCTATATTTTTAGATTTCTGTTTTTGAATTATAGAAACATTAATTTACAACAAAACTTGATGCCTACGAATAAACATTTTTGTGTGTGTTTTGTTCTGTTGTTGTAAGAGAGGAATAGTGATGATAAATCATGATGGACTGACTGTTTTAATTCCAACAAAACCTACAAAATGTGTTATTTAACATCTGTAACCAGCGAGGGAAAATATAAAATGAACATAAATAACACCTTTACTCATTCAGATGTATATTTCTGAAAAATAAAAACCAAAGTCTAGGAACAACATTTCGTCCAGGGTCACAGTTTGAATCAACAGAGTTCAGGTTCAAAGCATCTAAAAGGTTTCCCACCTTGGCTGCAGTCAGCTGGTGTCCAAGCAGCACGTACGTGACGAAGGTGAGGATGGAGATGACCACGGGCAGCGCGGCCCAGGTGTAAACACACATGGCATCCAGGTACTTGACGGCCTTGAGGTGCAACAGCTCTTTCATTCGGCAATTGGCGACTTTTTGAGTAAAATGAGGCTCCCAGTTGTAGAACTTAATGACTCGAATGCCGAAGAGAATCTCTGTCATTAACTGGGAGAGAAAAGTCACAAACTGAAGAAAGTCATCTGAAACTCAACCTTCTTTAAAGCCTCAACAAGGACTAAAAAGAAACAGGGTGATTTAAAAGTTATGTATAAGTGCTCTGATAACCATAAGCTTTACTGATTTCAACATGGACACTGAAAACACATTAATAAAAGGTGCAAATTATGAATCAGTTCACAACATATATTGATAAAACTAATTTTAATGCAAAATATAGGACAAACCAACCAAAACTGTTACATGTAGGTGAAAGTAGCATGAGGGCTGCTCTTTACAGGACACTAATAAGACATTTTCCATATATGTGCCAAAGATCTGTTTTAGATTAAAATTTTAACCACTTCTTATTTGCAGACTGCAGTTTATTTGTCACACTGTATATAAAGATGCAAATATGATGATATAAACAGTTCTTACCTTGACACGGATGTCCTTGTACTTGAGCATCAGCTTGTTGTTGCTAAGGATACGGGAAGCAAGAAACTTGTTGAATGGCACCAGCAGAAGCGCCACAACCAGCCCTCCGAGGAAAGCCACTCCCACCTGCAGGTACAGCAGGTAGAGGGTGATAATAAACCGGAAGGGCAAGCTCCACAGCTCGTGGAAACTGTTGATGAAATTCCCCACGCGGTCGGTGTCCGTGCTCATCAGGTTCACCAGCTCTCCGAGACTGAAGCCAGCCAGGCTGCTGCCGCTGACCTGCAGGGCTTTGCTGTAGATGGCCGACACAAGGGCGGCGCGTACTGAAAGCTCCACTTTAACAAGTGCAAAGACGTAGATGTTTCGGAGGACAGAGGAGAGAAGAGTGGTGACAAAGAGCCCCAGAGCGCACCAGACACCCGTGCTTACAGGAGCTCCTTCCTCCTCCATGAAGTTCACGAGACTGCTGAGAAGCAGGGGACCCGCAAAGATCAGCATGTTGACCGACAACTTCAATACACCAATGCTGTAGTACCACAGCCCAAACGCCTTGTGCAGCACCTGCAGCAGACTGACATCACCGTCCAGTTCCAGAGGGTCCTCCTCCTGGTAGTGTGAACTCCAGGAGCCACCAAGGAGGTTTCTGCTGACCGGTCTGGGCCACTGATCCTGCCTGGAGCTGACTGATGTCCCTCCTCGACAGGCCTCCCAGCACTGGTGGAAGTATCGACAAACCACACTAGTCCTCAGTTTACGAGGAAGGTGATAAACATCCCCCGGTCTGTCCAGCTCTCCTCGCTGCCCTCGTCTGAGGAGAGGAGTCAACCACAGGTAGAAGAGCCTTGAGATGCAACCGCTCCCGTCCTCGGCCACCATCTCACCTGTGTCCGGCTGGGTGCTGTCCGAGATGAGAGGAGATCCATCCACACTATTGATAAACAAAGTGTATCTGGCGTCCCTGATGCAGGGGAATGTAAATGCCAAAAGATAAACCAGGAGGAGCAGAGTTCGAACCGAGGCAAGCACAAAGCGAGCCATTTCAAGAGGCTGTGTGAAGTCCTTGTATTCCTGATTGTCACAGTACATCAGCAAGGTGATGACCACGTTTGGGACAGACAGAAGAACAAGCAGAAGCAGCACTGGAGGTCCTCTGGTCCTCCTGTATGCGCTCCTCTGGAGCACAGCGATGGCACTGAAGTGGACCAGCCAGCCCAGGATGCCACAGCTGTCAGCCAAGACGTCGAGGTACATGCCCGCCTGCTGACGGACGCTGACCAGGATGACATCTGCAGTGTAGAGCAACGACGTCAGCACAGCCGACACCAACCTGATGGTCCAACCACAGGGAGGAGATGTCTGCAGGAGGCTGCATCTGCGTGGACACAAGTCTGCATTACTTTATCAGTTTTACATTTAAATCTCTTCTATATGACCTGAAGTCTGGGTCTGGTTTATCAGCGTTACAGAATTCTTCCCTTTTTGTGTCCCCGATAACATCTTGGACTCACAGATGAATATTTAACATATTTACAATGTGAATTAATATTTATAATGTGTCTAACATTTACAGCATCATAAAGTAATTAATAATATTGCAGGACCTGTGTGTGTAGAGGTGTTTAGATCCAAAACAGAACAAAGTATAAATGCAAAAGGTGATTACACTTTATGAATTGGCTATGTTCCTATCTGACATGATGGATAAACTGTCTACAGATCAGCAAACCTTGGCATGCTGAGGTAGAAAGCACTGACAATGGCCACTCCTGCATGAGGCAAGACTCCGAGGATGAGCTGGTTAAAACAGGGACTGATGTGTCCATTCTGCCAAACAGGAAATGGATTCTGCTCGTCTGTATGACAGAGGCCGGCCAGCAGCTCTGCCGGCTCAAAGTCCCTCATCCTTCCCTTTATTTGACTGCTGTCATTCTAATAAACATCTGTAAGGCAAAAAAGAAAATGAATATTAGTTGTATAAGATAAGAGAATCATTATATAGAGTCAATACAGATGCTAGTTACTCTTCTAACCTGCATTATGAAAACAGCATTATCTCCCTTAGGTGTGTCTCTGCCTTGAAGGCCAAGATTTGACTTACAGCGATAAGATAAGGTGGAATACCAAACACATTAAAGGTGTCAGACTACACTTAGTGTTAAACTACACCACTAAACCAGAATATGACCTTCGAACAGAGAGTTGAAACCAGACTTTGTAGATGGCATCAAAGTCTGGTCAGATTAATGTTTTGTTTACTTGTTCTTCTTTAATCTAACATCAATAACCTTCCTCTTTGCTTAACCGGTGTTATTTAAACAATGTTCTTGGGTAACAGATTGTGTAAGAACAATATTGTACACAGCTGCAATGAAAACTCATTTGGTTCAAGTAAAAAAAAAAAGATTTGTAGGAGCAGATTTTAATGTTACACAGAGAAAACTTTGCAGAATGACAAGGATTTTAGCACGAAATGTCTTTGGTTGACTGTGTCTCTTTAATAAGACATGAGATCAAACATTGTAGTTTTTTATGAAATGGATGAATTCAAAAAAGAAAATTTCAATGTTGTGATGATTTCAAAACTTTGCTTCGTGGCAAAATTGCGTTATTCTCTTAAAACGAGACACGCAGAGAGCAGGGGGTTAATCTGCTGCTCATAACCTGCTGAATGTACTACTGTAAACAAATCAGGCTAGCTAACTAGCTTAGCTTAGAAAATGTCAAACAGTTTGTATTATTCAAACGGCACTGCAATTCTGACACAAATATGTTATTACGTGAATAAAAACTTATCGATACAGATCTGTTTATATCTCTAAACCACGAGAGCAACCATGCAACAAAAATGAAATAATAAACCTGTCACCAACTTGCATTCAGCGGGCAGGAAGTATTTCTGTCGCTTTCTGATGACGTACGGCTCAAGCATTTCAAAATAAACGTCGAACGCATAAATGAACTAGGCAAAATAAAATGAATACAATAGTGATTTGCTTCTATATATCTGTTTTCGCTTCTATTTTTTCTTTAAACAAAGTTAGATCCATTTTAATATCAATTTTTATTTTTTTTTTGCAAAGTAAATTTAGACAAATGAAAAGCTTGGATGTTAAGAAAAAAGTACACTTGTATTTTCCAAAATTTTGCTGGTGTAAAATTTTTATTAATTTCAAAAATATTTATGTTAATATTACTGTACTGAAAAAAAGACAATACGTTTCTGTTGTCCAGGAACTGATATAATTGATGGCAAACAGATGTTAAGTTCCTCATTGATATTTCATGCTGATCAATGTCATACAAGCAATTTATGATGAAATTTTTTTATTATCTTTTATTTTAAAGCTTGACTGACTCCTTAAACAGCAGTGACAATAAAACCTCCAGCACTTTGAAAATATATCCCTGAAAAAGTCTGAAAAATCTAAAGACTTACTCCGCAATTACCTAATTACCAAGTGTTTTTAACTGACCCCAAGATGGAAGTAGGGACAAATAAAAGAAGCAGCAAGCAGTTTGAATTCCTTTATTTAGAGGGTGACTGTAGAAAAGGAGCAAACTTTATGTTTTAAGCACCTTTATACAAGTTATAAAATAAATTGCTGGTTCTCTGGGTTCTCCTGATAAACAAAACAATAGGCTGCAGAACATTATGCAACAAATAGGCTTGGAGGAGTAAAAGCATTTGATTTATAGAAACCAAGCGATAGAAATGTCTTAATTTGGAAAATCTCATTATATTTAGATACAATTAAGATTAAATGTACAAATTTTGGAACCTGGGATTTTAAATCAGTGCAGATTACATTAGAATGTAACATAAGTTAAAAACACAATTTTACAAATGTTGTTACCTGGAATTAGAAAAAAAACCATCTTTAAATACTGGGTGCAGCTGTCTAAGGCATCTTTAATTCAATAGAAAAAAGATCTAGCAGTCTTATACAAAGCAGGAATGAAGCTATACAATGTCACATTATATTTTATTCCTTACACACTGTACAAAGTCCACTTCCTTCAGGGCTGACCAAGCCAACCACAACACTAGGCAGCTTAACTTTTGTTTTCTAATATCCTACATTTACCGTGTCTACCAGACACACACTGTATTTACATATTCAAACATGTAATACAAACATAAATATGAGCAGGCTCTGTCAATGCATCCAAATGGCATCACTTCAGACACATTCTTGAAAAAATACACCAAATATTGGCCACCTAAGCTTTATGTCATCTGCTGCCCCATGAAGCACTTTGATAAAAAAACGTTCAAGGTGCTTTAAAATAATTCTGACTTAAACTTTTTGGTCAAATATTTCTATTGTAAGAGGAGATGTTGCTCTTGGATGATTTTTAGCAAAGCAGCACCATCCGTTACACATGTACGTCACAGTGTAAAACACACCACAATGGAAAATGGACACAGAGGTGAAGCTGCTACCTGCTGTTTGAAGGCATCACCCAAATTTGACCAAAAAATTTTTGACAGTGAGTTAGTGTATTTTCATGAAAGAAACTCCCATACAAACTGACTGATGACCTGTTAAAGAAAGATCAGTACATTTCCATTATATTAAAAATAATATAAGCAACAGTATGTTTCCTGTAAAGCAAAAGATGTTAAAATAACTTGTGTGAATATTGTACATTAGGCCTAATGCTGGTAATCTGTTATTTCAGCAAAAACTCCCTCAGTGTTAATTCAGAATTAAAGCTATGACATAACTGGAAAAAAATAATGTACAAAGTAATAGATTAAGGGCCTGAGAATATTCTTTTTTCATCTAGAGACATGATTGTCAAGTCAGGCCAAATAATTTGAAAACTTTTCATATATACAGCAATGCATAGGCTGCAACTCATTGAATCAAAAATGATACTGTAAGTAAAGCAGAATAGCAGTTACCCTGGAACTGAATTATTATTTAATAGTACACAAATGTGTAAGTACAGCTGAGTATTATTTGGTACAGGTACCAAATTTGGGATTTTTTTTTTATTCTTTTCTTCAAGAAGTATAAACATGTTTTTTTCTAAAATATATGCCATAATAACAACTCAAACCTCTCAGAACAAAAAAAACATATCTTTAGTCAACATAAGAAAAAGTTTTAAGTTGTTATTAAAATAAAATTGTTGTCTAAAAACAACAGTTCGAGAACTTTATTTAAACAAAGAAATACTTAAAACTTGAAGTTTTCAGAATCAGGATTTAAAGGAACTATGTGATAAAAAAGAAGTGTGAATTAGGCCAAACATACTTAAAAGTATTGGGCGAAGAAATTATTTCAGTACCAGTCAATACAAAAAAAAATAAGTTTCACACTCAGCCGTAGATGGAAGCGTACCTGTGGTGATATTTGAGAAGGACAACCAAGTTTATATGCTCAAATTAAAAACAGTACAAAGAAATTATACCTTCACCTTTACCGTCACTGATGTTCGTAAATATTAGCATTCTGAATCTGATTTCAGTAACACACTTTAAACAAGTTGGGGCAGGAGCAACTAAAGACTGGGAAAGTTGTGGAAAAGCTCAAAATCACTTAAAGAGAACATTCCTCAGGTAAACAGGTTAATTGGTATTAGGTGGTGAATGTATAATAATGGATATAACTACTCACTCTTAGTAAAGCTAAAACAACAACTGATGGGACAAGGGCAAATCTAAAGAAAAAATCATGTTAAACAATTTTTATCAAAGCAGTTTTCCATCAATTTTAATAGTTCTTTTCATGCCTGGGTACGTTTGAGTGTTCATTTTTTTTGATAATCTTGTTTTTAATTAGTCATTTGGTGCTTAAAGAGGGGATGAAACATCATAAATTACAGTTAACTAAAGTTAGTTGGACAGTTAACCCAAGTCAGGACACTGCCTCATTTCAATACAGTAAAGGAAATAGGAGTGTCTACTATCTCAATTGAGTCAATTGTAACAGATAATGGCATCATCACTGGGTATGAAAGGGGCCCCCATGAAAGGCTCAGTGACTCACAACCAGGATGGGACAAGGGTTACCAATTTTACACTTTGTTAAAATGTTATTGGAACACACAGGTCCATTACAAGTGATTCTATTTTTATTCATGTTTAACATATTATCCTAACTTATCGGAATGGAGTCTGTAGATGTGACATCCGGCTTCAGCTTCCCCACTTTATAGCCTATAACATGAATGTTAAGTTCCATAAAGCTTGATAACTCAGTAGGGTAGGTCAAATTTATATGTTGTTCAGTCTGGTGTTCCACAAGGATCAATCCTGGGTCCTTTATTGTTCCCAATTTAATTTCTTTGTACTTTGTGTCATTACGCTAATAATATATTTTGATATTTAGAATGAGCATTTGATGTACCTCCAAAAATCACAAACTCAATTCTTATCCAAAACCTTATCGATGAGCTTTTGGAACGACTATTTTTCCTTAATGATTATTAACACTTGATAATGCTGTCCCTGCCCACTGAAATACTTCAGCTAGATGCTTGAGAAGATTTAAAATCTTACTAAGCTTAACACAGTTTGACTGTAGGGCAATTTAAATTTGTTTTGAATACTATGACTTCGAAATTGGTCTTCACCTTGTTCCATTAGGACACCTTATGTATACTTTTTACAGCAGGAATCACCACCATCATCATAATACCAATTTACTTAAATTTCAGCAATGTTTACTTTTTGCCTTTTTATTGGAAATCAATTTCAAAATTTTAATGACAGCTTTTAGAGACCAGCTCCAATCAAAATCAAGTTTTTAACTTTGTTTACATGTTTATATGGTCTTGTGCATAAGGTACAAGACATCATTTGGAAAATAGTAATAAATGCCAACTCAGGACTGCAGTGTAATGGCTTTCTATAACAGTAAGTCATTGCACCAACGAGTCTCACTCACATTACAGTGGTCTTTTTTTGAGAGCACTGTTAAGCCAAAATAAATTAGCTCAATGCTGTTGATATATTTCTCCTGGGGACACACTGAGTCTGAGCAAACATGTCAGTCCGCTAGACAGTTTTTTTTTGTGTGTGTTTTATTAGTTGATTGTGTCCAAACAAATCTGCAGTGGGTTGGATCACTCTAGCTAACATTGGCCTGTAAAAATGCATAATAATTCAAGTCAAACTCCGATGTTTAATATGGCTTGGGGTTGATGACAAAGAAAAATATAGCAAACACAACTACAGCTTGTCAGATAGTGAAGCTGCTGATGAGGTTTATTGATTAATTGGCAGATTTAAAGCTGCAGGCAGGAGCTGCAGAGTGGGCGAAGATAAAGGTATAAAGATGTGGTAGATGCACATGAAGACCAAGGTGAAGTTACATCCAAGCCAATATAAGGAATGAAAGGATTTTTATTAAAGAAACTTAAATATGTCATTTTGATAAACAAAAAATTTTTAGGGGTTTAATCAATGCCTTGGGCAGAACTTTTAAGGCAGTGACTTCTGGTCTTGAACTGCATATTAAACTACATCTAAGACTTTCATCGTCAGAGATGCCAGGCCTTGAGATGCTCAGCTGGAGGAGCTCAAGCCAGTCTGCTCAGTGTCCTTGAAGCAAACTTGTTCATGTGAAAAAATGTGACGTACTCTTTGTAAAATTTTAGGCCTCCTGTTTTGTTTCACTTTGAGTTTTCATTTGTTTTACTTATGTGTAGATCAATTTGTAACAATTGTATGGAAAAAATTATAAATAGTTTATTACCATAATTAATACTATTTATAATACTTTGCATATACACACTAAAAATAGCTGATGTAAACTTCTAAAGATTTGCAAAAGTCTTATAAGGGGAG
This sequence comes from Acanthurus leucopareius, assembly GCA_029814765.1. Classification (NCBI taxonomy): domain Eukaryota; kingdom Metazoa; phylum Chordata; class Actinopteri; order Acanthuriformes; family Acanthuridae; genus Acanthurus; species Acanthurus leucopareius. The sequence goes on along the minus strand of JAQMCX010000043.1, from coordinate 10,701,575 downwards.
TTTTACGCAATCGTCCCCATCTTTTTTGGGTGTACAGGCTTTAAAACAGCAGAGACTTCTGCTGACACACAATAGCTTAAAAGTAAATTTCCATTCCATGTAGGTAAAACAAATTTCTGGTAAATGTACAAAACATGGCGTTCATTTTTTCCTTTTATGTGGGAACTCCCAATCTTCCACTTTAAAACTTAAAAAAAACAAAACAAGAAGAAGTGGGATTTGGGTGAAGGAAAACAAAACAAAACAAAAGAGAAGGAAACTTTGGAGTCCTGTGGTCTTGGTGTTGGCGTCTGAACAATATTATGTACTTTCCTCCTTTATAGCAGTTCATAAATAAGCAAGCAGAGTCAAGCATCTGTGTCTGAAGCCTCACCATCTCATAAATTTATCTTCAGGAGCGTTCCATTGGAGCAGTGTCCGTCCTCCACTCAGGCCAGATGAAAAACACCTCTTTTTTAATAAATTTGCTGGGTGTTTCTGACGTCCCCTAGGAAGGATTTCTTTGTACACAACACTACAGTGTCCTAGAGGAGTGACAGAGGATATAGAGACTTTTTCGGAGCATTTTCCATATTGGGAAAAGTCACAGACACTTCCTTGGTATTGTCTCCTGTGCCCGTCCTTCCTCTAATACTGTCTTTAGTTAAAGAGAGTTTGTCTGTGTATACGCTCGGCATACAGGCAGCTCACAGGTTCTTGGTGTTTATGTGAGTCTTGTAATGCTTGGTCAGGTGGTCACTCCTCATGAAGCGTTTCTGACACTGGCTACACTCGAAGCGTTTGTCTCCTGTTGGTGACACAAAACAGAAAGTGAACGTTTTTTTAAATGTTCTTTAATGTCAAGCACAAGAGTATTTTTATAACAGGCATGGGCCAACACAACTTCATTGGCTTGAAAACTGAAGTATTTATCAAAGCCTTTGTGTGGGGGAAATAATCAATACTAGTGTCATGATAATTGCAGAGAATTACAAGTTAGAATTTAAAAAATTCTGTACTCTAAATATATATTCAAACACCAGTTGTGCTCTTTTAACTTTATTTCCTAAGGTTTTCCAGGGTTGGGCCATATGGTCCTAAAATAAATACCTAGGCATAATATTTCAGTTTTCTATCATACAGATATTTTTGCATAATACACAGTGCATTCAGAAAATATTCAGACCCCCTTCACTTTTTCCATATTTTTTATTTTGCAGCTTTCTGCTAAAATCAATTAAATGCATTTTTCTTAATCAATCTACACTTAATAACCCCAGTAGAGTTTAGAGACAGTATTGTGTCAAGGCAAAGATCTGGGAAAAGCTACAGGGTTCCCAAGATGTTAGAACTATAAAAGGATGATCTATAAGTTAATGACTTCAAATGACAGTGTGAGGTCACTGAAATATTTGTTCATTAAGTAGCCATTTTGATGTTTTTTGAAGACTGTGGGGATTTTGAAATGAAACCCTCAACAATGTGTGTATGTGTGTTTCCATGTGTATCAGCAGACAGACCTGTGTGCGTCCTGGCGTGTCGCTGCAGCTCGTCACTGCGTGTGAAACGTTTCCCACAGAAAACCCAGTTGCAGACGAAGGGTCTTTCGCCAGTATGCAGTCGGACGTGAGCTCTAAGCAACGACGTTTTTCTGAATGTCTTCTCACAGCCGGGAACATGGCAGATGTGCTTCCTTTTCCCAACCTCCCCAGGCCTGAGTTGCATACATACACACAAACATCAACGGTGAGATATGCAGAGTTCATAATAAACTATGTTTTTCGAGTGAATTTATTAAAAATCTCAAACTGTTGGGCTCATGCAAAAACCTTTTTTTTGGTCTATGAGCAGGTAACTCATTTGAAATTTCAGCAACTGATGAAAAAACTCTCCACCATAGCCATTTCATTTGATAATATTCTCTTCCAGTCTTTAAATTTTATGTTCTTGTCTCTTTATTTAATGCTTCACTCTGTACAATATCAGGAAATGTTTGTCCATCTCTTGACAAACTCACCTCTTGTCGGCATCTTTACAGTTGGGGCAGGTGCAAGCCATTCGTCGCTTCTTCTCTCCTGGCTGGCCGGGTAGCTCCAGAGTTAGGGTCTGGTCTACCTGGATGGCTGGTTGGCCCTGTGTTGTTGCCAGCTGGAGACCTCCACCCTGCATCGTCTGGACCGTGAGGTGTTGCTGGCCTGACAAACACAGAGATGGACACACTGTAAGAGACACAGCAGGGCCCAACACAGCAGCCAAGTTCCTCTGAAACTCTAATCAAACTAACAGCCGACTGCCGAGAGTAAAACTGAAGCGATACTCTAATGAGTGATTAATGGTAACATTAAAGTAATGTCAACACATAAAAGCAAAAAGGGCTGACAAGATGTTACAAACAGAAGGGGTTTTGAGGTTGATTGGGAGTGTGCTGTTATATCCACTTTTGAAAGTGTCCACTAATGGAGATATTTTTGCTCAGAGGACTCAAAACAACTTAAACAGTCCAATCTTCATAGCTGGTATTTTCTGCACATTTTGCACAACCGAGTGCTATCATTTTTGATTTTTAGTTAAATTGTATCCTGGTTATAGGCCCACAAAATATATCATTAGTAATTTCTAACAAATATTAATAAAGAAAATAACAAAACATGTTATTAAGATTTTAGTCCAACATTGTTTAAGAGCAACCTCAAACCTGATATATGCTGTTGTTACTTACATATAATTAGAGTGTGCTCCTAGTTTTCAGTTTTTGTCCGTTTTCTTTGGTTGTTTGCTAATATTTATGATTTTTTAAATTTCTACTGTGTGTCCTCGTGTTGTTCTTGTTTAGTGATACTCTGTATACTTTTTAGTTCACTAACCTGGGACTCTTTCGTTGTAAACCAACACTGACTCACCCCCTGCATTGGTGATGGTGACAGGAACTCCCTGAACTTGGACCCCATTGATGCTGATCGTCTGCACTGCCTGAGCTGCTGAGGAGAGCTGCGACGTATTCAATGCAATCATTCCCCCAGCTGGAGCAATTTTTGCCAGAGTCCGCTCCTTACGTCCCCCCGCCAGCATTCTCTTAGTGCTGGCCGGTGGCGAGGTCGGGGTGGCCGCGACCGAAGTGGTTGGGGTTGTTGCCGTGGAGACTGAGTCCTGGAGCTGAACAGACTGCCACTCACCCGATGCTGTTTTGAAGATGATCTGAGGAAGAAAAAAGACAGAATAATCTCAGAAGTTTTACTTGAAATTGATGTGTAATTGGGGTTTGAGCTCATTGAGAACAGGTTATAATGATTCAGACAGCAGGTTTGCTAAAAATGCTTTATTACACTGTAGTTTTGAGGTCAGAGTGTATCTGATTGGATACCTGTGTAGGTGCTGGATCTGCTTGTGTGACCTGCAGGCTTGAGGGCGCCGTCTGTCTCTGTGGGACAGGCGGTAGTGTCGCAGAGGCGGCCTGCACCACCTTTAAGGCCTGCTGAGGGATCTGAACCACCTGAGACTCTGGTTTGGACTGGACCAGCTGGACCTGCTGCACCACAGCTGGTTGCCCGGGGCTCTGTACGATCAGTAGGTTGTTACCTGCCTGTAAATACACCAACATACGCTCTTTAGCTTCGACATTTTCTTCACAACACATGTATTCTGTTGCTTGCAGAATCCACTTGATATACCTGAATGATGTTGTCACCAGCCTCTATCAGGATGGTCTCCATCTGCTCGGGGGGTGGGGAGGCAGCCTGTGCAGGTGGAGGAGGGGGAGGGGGAGGAGGCGGTGGAGGCTGAGCTGCAAGAACAGCTTTCTTTTTCCTCCCTCGTCGTCCCTTACCTGGGGTGGGCAGGGCTGCTGCCGTCTCTGTGATAATTTGAGTCCCACCGACCTCTCCGGTCGCCACATTGAGGGGCAGCGTGAGCCCGCTGGGTAGCTGCACCACATTTGCAGCAGAGTTGTTTGGCTTGCGCAACTTGGGTGAGGGCTTGATGGCAACAGTCTTCTGCGGTGTGACTGGAGTGGTGGCGGCCACGGGGGCCGGGACGGTCACAGGAGTGGTGATGATTGCCTGGTTGGTGCCAGGAATGAGCTGAATCTGACCACCCTGTGGCATCACCTGGATAGTCTGAGCACCCTGGATTTGTGGCACCACCTGGTACTGGATGTTGGCAGGGGCCGCGGTGTTGGTGCGTGCCGGGCTCTGCTGGATTGTGAGCACGATGGGACTGCCAGGGGTTGAGGAGCCCAGGCCAGCAGGGAGCTGGATCACATTGCCCTTGGCTGACAGGAAACCCAGGTTTTTGGGTGGAGCAGGGGCGATTGGAGCTGGTTTTATGGGGAGGAGCCTGCGAGGCTGGGGCTGTGCTGGAGGAGAGGTGACAGGAGCCTGAGCAGCAGGAGGGCCAATTTTACTACAAGTTGCAGCCAAGAGGGCCAGAGGAGAGGGCTGGGTGTCCTGCAAGGAGAAACACAGTCAAACACAGCAAGTCAGATTCATGGCTGATATTGTATTTCCATCCGTTATATCTCATATCACAATATTGACTTCATATTGACAACTCTTGATTGTTAAGGGGTTAGGATAAGGGTTAAAATTAATGACAAATAGAGGTTTGTTCATTCTAAATGCAGTAAAAAAAAATGTGGTTTCAGTGAGAAAAAAAGTTGGATTATACAAAATTTCAGAGAGAAACAGCTCAACCAAAGAAAGAGTGATGGGACTCTACATGCAAATGTTACTTACTTGTGTAGAGGCGGTGGAAGGCTGAAGGTATTCACTGGGACTCACAGCAACAGTGGTGGCCATACTGTCCTGTTGTTCTGGAAAACACACAGACAAAGCAGAGTCAGACTCTTGCTGCCTAAGGCATCTATTTTCCAGCAGTTAGGTTGTTCATTGACGTCAAAGGATGTTCTAATAAAAAAAGAAACAGATCTATGATCTATGAAATGTGGAAACAATCATCATTAACCCATCAGTAACTGACGGGTCATGCTTTTCAAATTTTAAAAGAGTTGTTTAAATTTTTAAAAATCCAATATTTCCCTTCACTCTTGTCATATTTTGAACATTATGTTTTCTCATGTTATTTTTACTGGGGCAAGCAATAACACCAATGAGTAGTATCATGTCTTTACCAGGTACTAGTTTAACTTTTGTAGCACGTACTTTTTGAAATACAAAAAGCAGTATCGTACTTGGTCCTGTGAGGTGACTAGATGCCAGTTTACAAACAGGAGAAACAAGCTGAGACCTCCACAGCCATCAAAAACTTCTGTATGGAAGCACTTAAATTAAAAACTAATCAAAAACGAGGTACAGTGCAGACTCTGAAGCCAGCGAATCACAAATCAACAACAACTTAGTGCATATATGAGGAAACAGTTAAAACTATTTTGCAAATTGTACTTCTGTTAAGACAGTCAGCATTATTACATTTAGGGCATGCTGATCAATAGTTTAAAAAGTGGCACTTGAACACAATGCAAAGACTGCAGCCAGCTGTCAACCAGCACATAAGTTCTGTGCCTGTATAGCAGATAATTCTTCAGAGCAGCAGGTGAAGGTTGTCTGCATCCAAGAAGACCAAAGGACTGGGAATGTGTATTTATAACCTGTTGTTATGATAAAGTAGCTTTTGATAACCTTCAGATGGATCTCACCCATTTCTTAGAAAGTAGTGTTATATAACATTAATTGCCTCTAATCAGAAATATGTCTGATTAATAATTGCAGATGACACTGGCCTTGTTAGCCCTTCATCTTTTGGTTAAGATTAGAAGAAAAATAAGGAGAAACAGCACTTGAGAGGGAAATCATTAATATTATGGATACTACAGCAAAAAGCCATAGGACTTTCTGGGACCTGTGTTAAGAGCTTAAGTTAAATGAAAGTTCAGATTTTAAAAAATTCATGTTGCTCTTTCCTTTTTAAGCTCCAGATGTTGAAGGTATTTGCTAGTCCAGTCATCCAGAGGCAAAACACTAACTACCAGGACTGCATTTCAGACCAGCCAATCAGAGAGTATCACTTGTCCTTGATATCTGCCAGCAATTCAAGTTACTGATATGGGCAAAAAGCCGCCAGCAAAGGCCAACTTGAGTCAAAAGTGTGAGACAGACACTCACCAAAGTTACAGAAGAACAATCATTCACATCAATAAGCTTAAACAATGTTTTAACACCCAAAATGGGGAACAAAACATAATAGCTGAAGTTTATTTTATCACACTGAACAGAGGGAACAAACAGCCTGATGGCCAACCATCAGCTTGGCATGACAAGGCCAAAGGGACTTTTTGTATGTGGTTTTGGTTTAATGCACTAGAAGCGCTGTGGTCGTATTTGCAAGGTGAATTCAGCATCTGTCATCATTCATGAAAGTGCAAAACAAATTGAAATAATGATAATAGTGGTGTTTGATTTAATCAGTTTAACTTCAGGCATGTCAGCTGACAACAACTTAAAAAAAAAAATCACACAGCAAGTGACACGTAAACACAAGACAGCCAAGTTAGCAGCCTGTTGGAAAAGAACTTATTCACCATAGATCTACTCTAACTGCAAGAGATGCTGTTGCATAACTTATGTAACAGCAGTGCATGAAAGTCATAAACTAGGGTTTCAATATAACCACAGTGAAATTCAAATCATTCAAGGGACAAAAGTTTGTTGTTTGCCATTAGGAAGTCCTCTAAAACACAAATAAACTCATATCAGCAGTATTAACTGTGATAATTCAGCCAGCTTCTCTTGAAAAACAGAACTTAACCCTGACAAAAATAAACTCAAACTGTGTGCTGTGGCTGCTGAACAGCAGACCAAACAGGAACTGTTTCCTGTCTAAACAGCTGCCTGTCTCATTAAGTGAAAGTGTTTCACATTCATCTGCACATTATGGTGCTTCAACTTTGCTGCTGTTCCCAAAAAAACCCCCAAACTTTTATATAAGGATATCAGAAACTGTTTAACCATTAATCTCCCTTGGCTTAGATACATCTTTGTAAATACCAGTGTGGATGTTTGAGTGCAGAACTGCTGCAATTGGTAGGCGGAGAGCTTCACAACAATAACCGCTGTTCTTGCAATTTTACAACCAACACCACTTCTGCGATTGTGTCTTTAAACCCCCGCCAGTAATGCACAAACATAAAAAAAATAAAAAATACAGCGCGGCCTCAAAATAGCGCCGCCATCAAACACATACTGATGGTTTGGTTTTGCTGTGAACGTTAGCGATCTACTTAACTAGCATTGCGACTAACCGGAGTAGGGTGAAGTGGCTAGTAGCTAGCTTAAGCTGATTTGATCCGTGTGCAGCTTAGTTTCTACTAATAAACTAACCAAGATGGGCCTGTTACTTGCACAGTCTACACAACTTTGTATTTTATTGTGGAAATAATGATTCGGGGAAATGCATGGTCAAATATGAAGAAAAAGAAACAAGTAAAGGACTAACGTTAGCCATATAGCTCAACGTTACACTAGCATATTTGGCTAGCTGACGCGTAGCTAGCAAGTCAAACTCTCTTTGATAACGTTACAGAAAAAAGGCAGCCCTTTTCCGGAAGTGCATTGCTTATGTTGATTCACACAACTGCTCAAGTCCTCCTAAAACATACTTATTCATACCACATAATGTCCAGGGCTTTTCCGTTCAACACAAATATAATGTTTTACGAAGTAGAATGTAATATAAACACCAATGTTTTAATTCCTACCCACCGCTCATGACGACATTCGCTCTCCGCGAGCCTTGGAGACCGAGCCCATGGAGGAATCGCCCGCGCTGCTGCACCAATCCAAGGACAATGGACCGTTGAACGACGGCTGCACGGACCAATCAGCTTCAGATGTCTTTGTGATTGAAAGTCGGCTGAGCCAATCAGTGCGTGATGTCGTTTTACGTCTGTCGATGGATGACATTTTATCCAATGGGATGCTGGTATTGTGCTCGGCAGGGGCGTTACAAGGAATAAACCTCGAACAAGCTTGTGCCCTATTACAGCGGGGATATAGTTTCACTGACGTCCCCGACGACCAATGTGGGTAATCGGGGGCAGTTCGGTCAAAACAAGAATGACAAGCGTGTTGATCAATGAGCTTCGAGTCACAGGCGTGTGACCTGTTTAAATTGCCCTTTATTTCAACATAAAGAGCATTTTGTTCGTGGGATGACACAGGCTACACTTAGACAGTGGAAATGAATTATAAATTTATTTTAATTTTGCGGCTTTGTCATCACACAATACTGTATTTCTTGGCCTCTTAGTCACTTGATAATTGTTATATAGTAAGTTAAACCTTCAAAAAGATGCCCCTGACTGTTCATATAGAGAGCGAATTTATAATAGATAAATCTAATTTAAAAATATACAGAAAGTAAGGTGTTAAATTCTGTTGTTATTAAATACAAACTGACCAACAGGTTGTTGACTGTAAATAGTGTTTTGCCCTATAATTTGGCTCTATGCTCTTATGATAACAGCAAGTTTGGTAGTAAATATAACATTTCAGTAAATAATTCAGAGAGATAAATGAGTTCTAAAGCCTAAATAATTATTTTGTAATAAAACTGCATAAGTAGTTGTTGTGATTGGTCGACATAAAGCTAGTTTGAAACACATTTATATATTTTCACCTTTAACTATTTTAATTATTTTTTCAGTTTTTTCTGCCCTTGTCTTTAGTTGTGTTGGTGGTTTTAAAATTTTTTGGACTTTTCTCAAATGTTTTCAACTTGAATGAAACATAAGGTTATTTTATTTCTTTCGGAAGTTAATATTTAAATTAAACCATCTGATAAGTTTAACAGGGAAATCTGCATTTGGTGCAACTGTCAACAACTCACAGACTCTGTTCTTTTGTTAGCTACATCATGCCAAAAATATAAGATTTACTTTTTAGATGTGCATGTCATGTATCAAAATCTTTGTTTTTGATATAAACACTCTGACACTGTATTACACAAAAAAAAGAGAGCATCTCAGTCTGAAATGTGGTGGAGTAAAAATATTAAGAGCATCAAATGGAACCTCGCAAATTATGTCAATGAGACAAAGTGCATTTTTCTCTACTTTTTGGTCACAACATGATCCAAAAAGCTGACGTAAGAATCTAAAAAACAACTTAAACAGAGGTTTTTTTTGTTCTCTCATAGGTTTATTGACTCAAACTAGATTTGAAGGCTGAAGACTTGGTACTTGTTTGTTTTGGTGTTTGGCAACAACCCAAGAAGAAAAGCTGACATGAGCTTTTTCCACCGCAGGCCTCCCACCCTTCAGAGGAAACGTTCCAGTTGTGACTGTCAGTCCGATCCGTCGTCAGCATCCACTGAATTGGCCCGCAGCACTTTTAGCCAACATGCAGGCTACGCTGAGCAGTCGCTCTTTCTTAACGGATCACTCCCCGTGACTCCTTTCACATTCACAATGCATGCGGTCACTTTCATATAGGCTTTTTCCAAGAGTGCACTTGACCTTATTTACATGGGCCTCTCTGTCTCTCCCCGCTGCATCCTCTCCCTGTATCACTGCGAGGGTTTTTTTTTTAAAGTGCTTGGGAAATGAGAGTCCTGCTTTTAGCCAAACCACTTCATCCCTCTCCACCTCAAGTGAGCTGTGGTTGGCGGTGGAGGATGCAGATACTGTCTATCACCTCCTCCCCAGGCACCTCTTTGGAGAGCCTCAGAGAGAAAGAGCTGCATAATTTAACTGGAATATCTCACTTTTTTTTTTTTCTTTTTTCACTTAACAGGCCTCATGAGCAAGCCCGAAGCATTAGCTGGAGAGTTTTCAGCCTTAAACATTTCACAGTGAAAAGCAGACATTAAAAAATTAGAAACACTCTCTATGGGTTAAAACCTCCACCTGTGACGGTGAAGCATCTTCACAGAGGTTACCTGCAACAGCTGCATTCATAATGTCACACGTCCACCTCCATGTTTCCTGCTAAAAGGTGCATTAACTTGGATTTGCATGGAAAGTAAATGTACAAGAGCTGAAAAGATTCACTGGCAAAAGAAATAATTGCCAGTGATTGATAATAAATAATTTAAGTCTTTTTTCTAATGAAATGTGCAAAAGTTGTTTGCTGTTTTCAGCTTCTGAAATGTGAATATTTTTGGTTTTGTATGTAACTCAGAACATTCGGTCAAAAACTAAAGCAAAGTACAACTTTTGAGGCTGTTTTATTTGAGTTTTAACATTTAAACTTCACTGTTTAAATGTCAGTGGACAACCTGCTAAATCATGTTTCCCTTTAAGCAAGAAAGGAGGTCTGGTACATGAATGAAGGATTCCTGTGAGGGTTTATATTTGACAAACGTTAGTGCAAAAAATTTCCTATTTCAAGCTAATAAATAAAACAAGGATTCAACATTTCTGTTTACTTTATTCTCTGCAAACAGAGTCCTTGTTTCTCCTGCAGCTTTAGTTTTCTTACCTCTAAGGCTGAAATAACACGTCAAAAACCTGTTTGAATGTTTATAACTTAACAGTTAAGAAGGTAATTATTTGTTAAACTTCAGAAAAATAAAATAACTACAACATTTTTAACTTTGACTCAGTTTCCTAAAACTTTCCTGCTGGGACTGATCTAAAACTTTATTTTCTTGAATCATATTTTTCTGTGATGAGGATTATTATTGGGATAAAAATAGCAGAGTTTGGAACATTTAGACAAAAGTTTGGACTCATTTTTCCTCAAGGATCATTTAATAATATTGAAATTAAAAAAAAATCAAGCGAGACACAAGTGTTTATTCTTCTTCATTTTTTTACTGAAAAGTCTGAGCCAGTAGCCAGCTTCAGGATTTTGAGAAACAGAATGAGCAAAATACACCTGGGCATTTCAACAACTTAAACCGACAGATAGAGACGAGTCACGGCAGGTATACACACCTTGAGGCAGGGCATCATGGGAAAAATGAGGCATCTTAGTATAACCTCATACCACACACTTAATATCCCGGTGCAGTGATGCCAAATTCACACGATTGTTATGCTAATGCAAGTAAACAACTCGTTAGTATTATCTCTACTTGCAAAGCTCTTTTATCTTTTATTATCAGCATAAGGTCATTAATCACAAACATGAACCTGATGCTAAAACCACAGGTGGACCCACAGTGAAGAAAAAGCAACATGGCTCCTTTTTTCATTCTTTTGCCTTCAATTCCGATAATTAATTTGAAATAAAACAATATTCTGTTAAAACCAGCTGTTTGTAGTGTAAAGATAGTTTTTCTTTGGTGTATTTTTCCTTATTCCTGTAAATATCTGTTTAAATGTAAACAGCATTTAAATGTGGTGAAATTATACAGTTGATATTAATCTTATTTATCCACCATCAGGAGCCTCAAAAGACCAGAATGCAATGCAACTCCAGGACGTGTTGTGCTATGAGTTTCACAAACAAGCTGGCAACAAGCTAGCTATGTTCACTTTTTAATAAACAAAACTTATTTAAGGTTGTCAAGAGGCATTCTGGGAATTGTAGGACATCATGATCACTGATATTTACTGCACAGCGTTGATATCAGAAAGTGTTTTAAGGTGGAATTTTTGCCTTTTTGAAGAAAAACAAAGCAACAAGACATTTTAGTCAGTTAGTCAGTTACATTATGACAACAAGAATGATCATGATCTACTTTTTTAAAGTTTAACAGAGCGCTGATATTGTGAGGAACGTTTAGCTCCTGAATCTATAATGAATTTAAAATCCACCATGTCAGAGGAGTGACAGTCTAAACAAAAGAAACCAAAACAAAATGCCAGATTTCTGTGACCCGATCGGACGTGTCGTTAAAGTAAAACAAAGGTGAAGCTCCCGGATGTGATTGTCATTTAAATCAGCGACGAGGAAACCACAAGAAAACAGGCTGCAGTTGTGTAAACAAACCGGTGACCTCTGTGGCTGAAACCGTCTCACATGTTGCACATCTGGCTCGGCTTTCTGCAGCTGGGAAATTTCTCTTTGCAAGCAGATCGAAACCCCTCCTGTGACATCAAAGGTTTGAGGGAGGCCAAAAGTGTCGCATGTTCGCAGGTGTCAACCCACTGAGGGCAGGAAGGACGTGATTACAGATGTGTGACTGCCTGCGGAGGCAGAATTCATGTGGGCAGAACGATGTAGTGACAGTCAAGCAGAGTCACACACACAGACTTGTTTCCTTTTGGCTGCAACTTCGCTGGTCAAAGTTCACTGAAATTAAACATGTGAAGTGAAGATAGGAATTTGCTTTGCTAGTTTGCCGGTAAAAGTTTTATTTGCCCTTCAGTCACACAGACTACCTTAGTTAATTTTGTGCATGTGGAAACTACAATGATGTCTGTTTTTTAAGCATCTGAATCAACACTTACATCCCCCGTTTGTTAGAGGATTCACATAAATCTGGTGTTTTGCTTATTGAAAGCTGATTCTGCCAACTGGAGAAACAATAAAAGAGTCAAAACTGAATGGGTGAGATGAAGAAAAGGGAAGGTAAAATGACAAAGGTGGGACAGAAAAGTCACTTAATATATAAATTCACATATTCTGACTCCCAGCTGATCACAAACTGTGATAGTTCATGACTTTTAATTACTCCGGTTATCCCTTTTTTAATCCATGTGCGACGTGTGAAGCCTTCCCTCCAAAAGCCTTTCTGACATGTGTTTACTGCACTCTTTAGGCTGTATGCATCCAAAATTACCTTAAATAGGTTTAAATTATTGTTAGATGGAGGCGTTTAAAGGTCATCCAAAGGGGTCTTGACCTCTTGAATAGACTCACTTATTTTTTAGAGGGTCATGATTGAAGGAGCTGATCCCAGCTGACACTGGGTATAAATAAAGGTTCACCTTGTAGTCGAGTCGATCCTAACTGTTCGCACAACGATTAATTAAATTATTTGAGTGAAACAAAGTGTAATTTCTTGCTTATTTTCATGATTAAAACGTTCAACTGTTGAGATGCTTTTGTTGTCGTCATGATAAAACTAAGAGTCTGTGACGTTTTCATCAAATCTGTCCACAAAACAAACACCTGCAGTGAAACAGACAAGGTCTTGAATTAAATTTGAAGCTAATTTTATGTTTAAAGTCCATTAGCATCACAGTAGCACTGCAGCTTACGTTTGTTTCCAGGCAAAAAAATCCCCGAAATAATATCATAGGTCCTCCAACATGGTGGCCTGTTTTTCTTTAACACGTCATCTTTAAGAAATACTTGGAGATCTGCCTCAGCTGCCCTGCCTCTGTGTGTATATCTGCCCCAAGGGCAACTTTAAATCCAAAAAAACCCTCATTGTGACAGACTAGAAGGAAAAACAAGGAAACGGCAGCAAACAACAGTACAAATTGACTAGTGCATTGTGTTTTTTCAAGAGTCCAGTTCAGCACGTTCAGGAAATTTTGCAAATGAAGTTCATAATTCACGTTCTCTTTTCCTTACAAACCATCAGGTTCTGCGTGTGAGAACATCTCTGCAGTCCCTCTGAAGACCAGGCCGAGTCCTCTGCACCCGAACTCCTCACTGACAGTTTTTCAGACGTCCCGCTGCAAACACTCATCCCTCTTTTTGTTTTTTCTCTTCGTAGTCCAAATCAAAAAAGAGAGGTGGGTCCATCCAAGTCCGCCTGGACACAGAGATTTCCAGGGACTCTGATTGGCCGATGCTGGCAGACCAGAACAGAGACCTGAGCAGAGATTCAATGAAAGTTAAAGTAAAAAT
>JAQMCX010000043.1:10676546-10687796 GCA_029814765.1 Acanthurus leucopareius | reverse complement strand
TTCCCACGAGGTCAGATAACAAATCACATGATCGAGTTCTTATCAAGAAAAACCCGACACACACTCACTTGAGCTGAAAGTTCGCTGCTGCTACGTCTGCGACTCGGCCTCCTGCTCTGCTCCCGCCACCCGCCGGATGCTCTTGATTGACAGGTACATCTCCTCCTCCGGGTCGTAGTAATAAAACTTACTCAGGTAGGATATTAGTGGTCTGGAGAGTGAAAACAAAGATCAGTCAAGTTTCCCTGCATTTGCTGTTTCTAATCTTTGTACTCTGAATCATCCTCACTTAGCGAAGCATTATGCCTTTAGCATGAGGCTAATTTAGCACAACTGTCCCACCTTTAAAACCGTGAACATCTGGACAAAGTCTCACCATAAATAAATGTTTTAATGTTCTTAGGAAGCTTCCTGGCAGAGCATTCAATTTGAAAATGTCCCAGAAACGGTTCTCATGTTTAATTTTAATCAGATACAAACAAATTCACATGAAGGTAACTAGATATATTGATGGATGATGGATCAGCAGCCAAGCATCTATACTAAAATACTAAGACAAAAAACCCCAACAATTATAAATAAATTAGACTGTGCATGTCTGCAAAGCAGCATGTTTAAGAGCAGATTTTAAAAGATACAGTTATTACAATTATAAACTCATGAAAGATACTTATATCACATTAAAAAAACAGCATGTTGAAACTTAATGTGTAATTTTAAGCATCACAACAAGTCGACTGTCCTTCCTGATTTATATCAAATTTCAAACTTGTCTCTGTGGCACAACATGTACAGAACAGAATAGTTATAAAAAAAAAAACTTAAAAACTTTGATTAACTTTGAGCAAAGAGGCCAACGTTTAATCTCATTTATTAAAACCAAAGTTGCCTTCAAACTTTGGATGACATCTGAGCCATTACTGCTAAAATGGTGCAGTGCTTTGTGTTTGTTATGTCAGGATTTATGGTACGACAGGTGGATGTTTCAACAGGTGGATGTTTCAACAGGTGGATGTTTAAATGAGTCATGAGCACCTGGGCAGTGGAAGCTCCTGGATGTGGTCGATACGGACTATTTGTCGGATGCAGAAGCGACAGAGATGTTGTAGTGACTTCACGTTGCTGAAGCGAGATACAGGATACAGCAGCTGGACCGGAGTGGGAGGAAGCCCTGCAAAGACACGAACACACACCTCGTCTTAGTGTCTTATTTAATATTATGTTGTGTCCAAGGACAAAGCTGGTGTTTCTCTATTAAATTTGTTTCATTATGGGCAACAAATTCCACGTAGATCTGAAAAGACATGGTTTTCTGTTAGTAAATCTTTAAAAACATATCAGGAAAAACAAAGTGTGAGTCTCTCAGAGCCAGTAACTGTAGATTTTAAATGTAATTAAGCTAAAAATTTCCCCAAACTATAATCTTTCTCTGATAGTTTCATGATTCTTTGCATATGTTGTGTAATTTTGTTGTTTCTGTTGCTGTTTTGTTTTCAGTTCAGTGTCAGATTTTCATCATTCACAATAAAAACACAGTTTCTTCATAAATCCCTCCTTTGTTTGATGATGTTGCAGCACTCAGCACATGTAAAAACAGCCAAAAACTTTCTGCCTTTGAGGGAAAAACTGGAGGGTCACAAGCTAAAAGCAAAAACATTTTTGTATTCTATAGTTAAGATGCAAAACTTTACCAAGACGCCTCCTTATAATTAGCCATCTTCCTTTACAAAACAATACAATGCACACTTGAAAAGACTATAAAAAATATATAATAATGAGTAATCCCACATATTTAAACAGCGTAAATGGCTGAATATATTATGATGTTTTAAGATCATTTTTAATTTTCTATGTGCAAGAAACATTTTTTAAGCCTTATCAAACCTCATGGGGCTGCCCTGTTGCACAAAGTATGACTTTATATGGTATATAAACAAACACTGCAGAAAACATAAAAGATCTAGCTGGTACATACAACCTTAAATGAATAGTTACATCGTACTAATATTTTTTAATGGTTAATATGAACCTAATTTAATTTAACTGTCACTCAAATCGAACCCTGAAACAAGGCACTAAGTCATTGAAAACCTTTAATTCTCTGGGGAGGATGTTTAGTCACTGTGAATGTCTATTTATATATTTCCTGTATGTAAAAAGTGGCTTGCGGTTCTTTGTGTCACGGTTGTTATTTATGTGTGTATGAAAATATTATCTCTATTTTTAAAGCGGTAGCATAAGAGGAGAGCCCATGAAAAAATGTCCCACCATGAAAGACAATAATGTTAATATTAAATCTAAATTCAACAACACACACTCACATATACTTTGAAGAAAAACGCACAAGACAGATATACGTGAACAAAACTCAAGCAGTATTTTCTATACTTACATGAATACAAACCACACACACACACACACACACACACACACACATGCATCCTCGCAGTCATAAATGATGCACATGCTGAATGCAGACATACAGACATACAGACGGTCGTATACGTTCCTCCTCCTCTCCGTCTCTCAGGCACTTCTCACTAAGTGGCAGTTTGCATCCATTTTTGATCAACTCAGCTTGTGTTCAGATATATGACCCATATTTTACCTGGGACTCTGGAGCGCAGGAAGTAGAGGAATTTGCCGTTCTTGGAGTGCATGATGGCTCGCTCGATGAACTCCACCACAGAGTGACAACGGTCTTCAAACTTCGGGTGACACCACAAGCTGAACGTCCCTGCAGGTGGAGAGAAATGTTTTTATTTTTATAAATCACATGAAGCATTTTATTATCTATAAATCATAAACTTAGTTATGAAACATTGTGTAATTACAGTAAACATGTCAGTCTGTATAAGATATCTGCCTTTATTAGCTTTTCAGGACTCTTTTTGATGGTTTTTATAAGTTTTCAAAGTCCTGAAGTTTACTCTTGCATGCATAATCTAATAAGAATCATAATTCAGATCGGCTGAGCAGTGAAAACCTGCACAATGCGTGATAGAAATGCACATACAGAGACATTATTGATGGGTTATTAATGTAATTGTGTGAAGCTTTAGGTTGAAACAGCAAAGTTTGACTTTAACCTCTGGGAAAATGTAACTTCTGGAAAAACAATGCATCATTAATGTTGACCTCATGATGCAAATGTTGGCATTAATAGTAAATTAAATATACTTTTCTTCTTTCCATGCCATGTTTCCCACCAGAGTGAATTATACTGGCAAGTTTTTTACAATTGTAAAATGCTCTGATCAATGCACAATCCTCTAGTTATACAGAGAACTCTACCCTTTTCAGTAACTGTTGCAAAAAAAGGGCTATTTTTTATTATTTTTGTGCACAATTAGTCACTTTTATTGCACTTTTCAGAAACTTTACCTGTTTTTTTGATTAATTATGGTCAGTGATCTTGTTTGTCTCATGAGTGATGCCTGTTTCTCTTTTCTCCTCTGTCAAATATCTCCACATCTCTTATATTCATTCAGATTAACTTACTAATAATAAAGCTAACCCCTTTGTTCATATTTTTAGGAATGAATTTGTAGTTTATTTACTCAAAAAGATCCTGTAGTTCTGCACAAACAACCTTATACCACATTTTCCTCCTGTCATGCCTCCTGTAGCCGAACAGTCAGAGGAATTTCATTCATGAACAAAATGCTGAATTGATCCAAAAAAACATGACGAGGATCAGTACTATGATACTAAACAGTGTTCAGACAGACAACCTGCTGCCTTTGTGGCCTTAGTTAGTAATTCTGCAATCAGCTGTTTTTTGTACTTTAATTCCAAAATAGTAAAATATCAGAGGATGAAGTCATTAATGAATAAATTTAAGAGCCATGATAGAAGTCATCCTGAAGGGACTGAACGTCTGTAGCAGATTTCAGGGCAATAAATCCAACTACCGCCCCGGTTATTTCACTCAGAAACAAAAATGTCAACCTGATGGTGGAACTAAAGTGAATGTCAGAATATATCACATAAGTCAGCAGGATCGTTCCTGTTAAGAAATCACTTATCTATCTTTAATCTAACTGCAATCCATCCGTCCAAATGTCATCCCTGAAGCCACGACTCCAACGTGGCTAAAAACTGCATGAATTAATGTCAGTAAAAGCATGATTTTAAAAATAAAAAAAGCCTCTAATTTGCACAGAAAGTCCACTTTGTGCAACCGTCTGATCTCTGATTACACACATGCGGAGTTAAATCTGAACGAGTTGGTGTGAGTTAACTTCCTGTTGAATGCTCAGCGGTTGTTTATATCCGAAAGCCCGTCTGCCCTCGATTCACGTCAGGCCACGAAGCGTTCATGCACACATGATCGTGCTGATGCGGATGCGGTTTGTCAGTCGGGGGGCTGCACATCTGAATAATGAATGTGTTCCCAGGCATGACTCCATAGCTTTATAATGGTGACTCATTAATGTAGAGCCTCATTTATATATGTATGTCTGTGTTTGTGTGTGTGTGTGTGTGTGTGTGTGTGTTTGGGTGTGTGTCAGCCCACATGTATCTTCCATGAGTCACCTTGTTGGTTTGTCACATATGGGGTGTGTGTGTGTGTGTGAGTAAATATGCATGTGGTGTTAAGTTATTTATGCTTCAGTATAGTTTTGGATCTCTGGAGTGTTTGAGCTCATTTTTAATTTTGTTGTGCTTATGCTGTGATGTTTTTCTTAAATCTATCTTGTTCTCAGTGTTTTGTGTCCTATTTTAATGTTATTGTTTTTGCTAGAGTGGAAAATACAGTAAAGGGCTTATGATAAAAGAAATGCAACAGTATATTTTTAATAAAAAATATTTGAAAATATACAAGTTCATTTTGAGAAAAAGAGACATTTTCTTCAATTTTGAAAGTTTATGCCTGTGATTTTAAATAACAAAGTATTCTGATTTTAATCAGGAATATCTAGATTGTCTTCTCACATTAGAAGTTGTTTCTGTTATTTTCCTCAAATTTTCCTCAGTTTTCCATCTTGTTTCTGTACATTAATGGACAGATTTAAATTTTTCAAGCCTGTCTTATTGTATTTTGCCTTTTAAAATAAAATGTTAATGCTTTCTTAATGTCTCATTTTTAATGTATTTTTATGCGTCTCCAAAGCACTTTGAATTGCCTTGTGTATGAACAGTGCTCTATGAATAAACTTATCTTGCCTTTAAAATCTGGGAAAAATTTGAAAGCTGATGTTCCAACATTTCACTCGACTAATAAGTTATTTGTTGACTAATGATGTAAATTTACACAAGTTTGATAAACACCTCTGATTTCCCAGAGGGATTAAAGATTAGCTAGAAAAATTTAAAATATATTTTTAGACACTAAATTTGATCCACAGATTGAGACTCGTTTGAAAGTTCTGGAAGAGAAAATGAGTTGAGTTGTTCAAAACACAACAGATTTTAAAATGTTACTCTCCATTTTATGTTGTATTACATGTCGTGTGAAGTGTTGAAGGACCAGTGTATGGATGCATGTGTGTCTGTAGGCATTATGTTTGTGTGTGTGTGTGTGTGTGTGTTGCTCGAACATACATTACGCTTGCATGCTTGCACACATAATCAAGCATAATGCAGGTTACACAGGAAAATGTGTGTGTATAAGTGTGCACACTGTTGTACTTTCATCTTTGTGAGCTTTAGATTTAGAGTCAAAACACTCAGGAAAATAAGAAAAACGCATCCTTGTTGTCAGGTTTGATGTTATAATCGGGTTTACATAAAGGCATGTGGCATATGGATTATGCTAAATTTATTCCATCCCTTCTAACAACATGTAAATTTTGTCATCTTACTCCGGTGGCGACATTCAGAAAACACAAAAATCTGTGTCTGTTGTGTGTGTGGTCATGTGCTGAGACTATAGAGACGCACAACTTGATTCATTTTGAATGGGACTCTATGTGGTGATTCGTAACGCCAAGATGGCGGTTACAGATACGTATCCCGCTCCTCCAAACTTGAGACTAATCATTTACTCTGTAAAAGTTGAACCGATAACCTTATAAGCCAATCGGGACTTACGCATTCACAGAGTAGAGCTTTATGACAGTTCGATTCAACTAACGGCCTGAAAACAAAGTGTTTATCATCCTTTTGTAGCCTCAGTAAACAGTGTTAGCAACGTAGCATTTAGGTTAGCAAAAACTTTCTCACATATATGCTGATGATGGTGTACAGTTTCTCTCTCAACAGTTCGGTCTGGATTTAACCGTAAGAGTGCAGTTAGGTATCTCCCTATTCATTTAGATAGGACCTGGTTTTGTTAACCCAAAATAACTGCATGGAGGAATTACCAAGATGACTCATTTATACGGACTTTGGTGTGTGTGTGTGTGTGTGTGTGTGTGTGTGTGTGTGTGTGTGTGTGGCGTCTCACCTCGGTAGTGCTCCATGCGTGTGTGGTGTGTGACTCCCTGCGACCTGAAGCTGAGGCTCAGGATGTATCGGGGGTCTGAACTGTCTCGAACCAGAAAAGATCCGTCTGGTTTCCCCTTCAGCTTCATTTCTGCGTCCTCCCAGTTCATCGGACCCCAGTACCAACCACACTGAGGAGAAACCAACAAAACGGTCAGTAACCCTGCGAGAACCAGCCTCACTGCTGCTCCTCATCTCTCTGATTTTATTCTTTCCCTCTCAAACTTCTTCAAAAAGCTGACAGTTTTGCTGCATACACCTTGAAGAATGGACAAACCAAAGCTGCCCCAGAAACACACTCATCTCAGGGGATGCAGCTGGTTTTTCAAGCAAAAATCCAAAGCAATTTCTCACAGTCATGCAGTTTTGTTGTTTTTGGTCTTTGATGGTGAACTGAAACTTTGAATTTTGGACTGCAGATAGTTGGACAGACATGCCTCTTCAATGTGGGGCTTTAAAAAACTGAGATGAAGGAAAGAATTTGCTTTTTTAACTATTTTGTGACCAAAATAGTTATCTGTTAATTGAAAAATTAACAGCAAATGTATCAATAAAGAATTTGCTAATTAGCATTGTATTATGCTAATAAGAAAATGTAGGATAAAAGAATGTGTTTCTCTTTCTAATGTTAATTTCCTACCTTCTCCAGTTCTCTCAGACTGGCAGTGAAGTTGCTGGCTTCAGACCGACGCAGGGCGCACAGCATGGGGGGCGGGGCCTGTCTGGAAGGGGGTGGAGCATCGACCGGTGACGGGGTTGAATGAGGAAGTGCCCGAAGGAAGGCGTCTGAATAAAAGAAAGCACGTCAGACTGGTTAAAGGTGCAACATGAAATATTTTCAGAACTGTACTGAAATTGAATTTGATGCCACAGTAAGTGTGCATATTTTTCTTTTAAAAAAAACCAAAACTATAAAACCAGTTTTGTTAAAGTTTGGGACGCCTCACATGAAGCACCAATAAAAGAGAACAAACCATCTAGACTCTGAATGTTAATACAAAAGTTCTTTCACCTTTTTTAAAAATAAAAATCAACGTAGTGTTATCTGTCAGTTATTCAAGAATATGAGCAATATTTGGAAGAAGCTAATATGCTGCTAAGTTTGAATTCAACTGGTTAAATTTTGCTTTGAAAGTTATTTTAGAATATTTGTTATTGCACTGATCAAAGTAGTACAAACATCATCAGTCAGTATGAAAAAATTAATGGTAAGCACCGACGTAGGGGGCGCTATCAGGTAGGACAAAGTGAATAAACTGCAAAATTCTTCTAATTTGTATTTGCAATAAATTTTTTTCACAAAATAATTACACAAGTCAAACTAATCATTAATGATATATTACATTAACTAAGAAAAATGAATTGTTAAACTTTGACAGTATCTTAAAAAATATTTTAAAATGTATATTTAAGTGACGGTATGAAGAAAAAAGAAGACTGGTTGCCTCAGTAAATGACTTTTCCCATCAGCCTGTTGCTTGTATTTGTTGAAAGTAAATATTCTAAGTGTTTATTTGTTCCACATCATAATCTGTGTTTACATTATTTGCTTCACAGCAGCGCTAACTTCCTGTTTGGGATGCGATCGAGCAGATTCAGCATCACGTCTTACCATTGAGGCTGAGACTGTGCTGGATTGTGGCGTGGGAGGGAGGAGGAGGAGGAGGGAGAGGCAGGGGGAGGGACTGCAGGGAGGCGCCCATAACGCTCACTAGGAAAGGCCCAGGCTGAGGCCCGGCTATGTCATCTGGAGGAAGGACAGCAAGGAAAGGAAAGGAAAGGAAAGGAAAGGAAAGGAAAGGAAAGGAAAGGAGAGGAGAGGAAAGGAAGTGATAGGGCAGGAAAGGAAAGGAAAGGAAAGGAAAGAAAATGAGAGGAGAGGAGAGGAGAGGAAGGAAGGAAGGAAGGAAGGAAGGAAAGGAAAGGAAAGGAAAGGAAAGGACAGGACAGGACAGGACAGGACAGGAAAGGACAGGACAGGACAGGACAGGACAGGACAGGAAAGGAAAGGAAAGGAAAGGAAGTGATAGGACAGGAAAGGAAGGAAAAGGAAAGGAGAGGAAACGAGATGAAAGGAAAGGAAAGGAAAGGAAAGGAAAGGAAAGTAAAGGAAAGGAAATGAAATGAGAGGAAAGGAAAGGAAAGGAAAGGAAATGAGAGGGAAAGGAAAGGAAGGGAAAGGAAAGGAAAGGAAAGGAAAAGAAAGGAAAGGAAAGGAAATGAGAGGACAGGACAGGAAAGGAAAGGAGAGGGAGGAAGGTGGTGCAAAGATGTGATGGGAAGAAAACAAAAAGGAGAGTATATAAAGTGTTAAGAAGAATAAAAAAGAAGAAAAGGGAGAAAGAGGGCAAAGGAAAGAATAAAAGGAAAGGAAAAATTTAAGGAGGAAGGAAACATAAAGTTTTTCAGCACAGTCAGAAAAAAAAATCTCCTTCCACCAAATTAAAAGACATCACTTTGTCTTTTAATATTGATCATTAAATCACTCTACAGGTATCAATCTATATACTCGTATCCGTCTTTTTTCAATCTTGTCAAATAATCAAATATAAAAAACCAAAACTCAGAGTAAATGTATTTACTGACGAGTGTAGAGTCGGTTTTATAGCCTGATACACTGTTTTTTCCTTCCTCTGCGTTATAGAGCTCTATTGTTGTCCAAACACTGTTGGCAGACATGTTTCTTTATTACCATGAACACACACACACTGTAATTTATTTCGACTCAATCCCACACACACCATCCTGCTGCTGCCCCAAATACTCACCAGAGTACAAAACGGGGATTAAGCCGCCGATGAAAATAGTCCCCCAAAAAATATTATTGCCTCTTGTTTTGGTGAGGTTTGTTACAAACTAGATCAGCCAGCTGTTTTTGTTAAGTTTTGAGCCTTTTTTTAAAGTGAAACTATACATTTGTGAGGTCTTTTTAAGGGTAGATTCTTTAGTTTGAAACAACAAGGCTCAGAGCTTCGAGCCACCGGGAAGAGAAGTCAGAAAATACTGAGACACACATTGTTGGTTATATTGCCAAGTGTGTGTTTTATATGTGGGTCAGAAAATAACAACAGGCTCGGAGCAAAAACATGCATCTGAAAGGTCAGAGAATGGCCACGAAGCTAGAAATGAAGGGAAAAATGTCACAATTTAGAATAAGATTTATATTTTTCACTTTTAAGTAGGTGGAAACTTTTATGAATAATCAAAAATAAAACCTCAAAAAGTTATTTTAAGAGTTGTTGGAGTATAAACTATTTTCCTGTAAAGACATAAATTCTTATTTCTTATTTATTGAGTCGTTACACTCAGATTTCACCTTTAAGTTGTAGTTTATCGCTGCTGACCTTTAAGAGCTTCTCAAATCAGATTACAGCAGATTATAAGAAGTTGTCTGTGTCTATTTTTAGCAAAACACAGCAGAAAACACAGTGTATAAGTATTTGACTGAAACAAAAACGTTTAGAGAAACTGCCAGAGCTTCCTTCCTTTTTGGCCAAAACTAGAAGAAATAAAAACTCTGTGAAGATTAGAAAGCAAAACTTGGCTTTGAGTGCTTTCTTATTGCCATATCTTTATTTGCATTATTATGTTATTTAGTTTGTGTGTGTGTTAAATGAACAAGATGAGGAAACAAACAGGAGCGTAGACAGGAATAGGAGAGTGAAAGATACCTAACAAACTGAGACTTCGGCGTGGAGGAGGCGGAGGTGTGGGAGGGTGTGGCGTGTTCGCTCCTCGCCGCGAAATATCCACATCCACCAGGGAAACAGTCTCACCTGAAGCCAGAAAAGTGGCGAGGAAGAGGGAAAGCAAAAGCAAAGTGATATAATGATGCAGACAGAAACAGTAAAAAAAAACAGCCTCAATTTGTGTTTCTGTGCTTTTGTCTTGTTTTTGCTGCAGAGTGCCATTAAAGCCGCACCAGGCAGAATGTTTATGGGAAATTACACCCAAACTAATCAGCCTAAATCACTGCAATAAAGAGGAACATCCCCGTCCCGGCTAATTGAGATGCTGCAGATTCACTGTTTACCAAAGTGAAATTCTGCATTTGGGGATGGTTACTGGCAGGGAAAGAAACAAATTCAAATGTAAGAGCCAAAAAAAAAAAAAAAATCCCCCCACCGTGCCGTAAACAGCAGAAGAAGCCGGACTCGCCCACCTCAGATCTCTTCTTCTATCATCTCTTTTGGTTGCGAAACATCACAGACCAGCTGGGTTTGGTAAACACGAGCATGCTGTGCACATGACTTCTGGGTTTTTTTTTAAGTCCTGAAAGATTTGAAACAACTCACACGTGATCCTTTGGGGGCCAGAAACATGAAATGTTGCCTGCATGGTGCAGCTTTAATGTTTCTGTCTAATTGGTAGTTAGCCCTGTGCAGAGCATGTGTTCATTACACTATAAAAAAATACAAAAAAATCCTCATATTCAAGCAAATTCTGAGATCTACAATGTAGGACACCAGACTGAACCTCTGAGCCCTGCGGAGGTTGTGGACGAATTCTCAAAAAGTCAGCTAAATATTTTATTTTTTTATTTATTTTTTTGCCAGCTGAGCTGCAGACGCGCTCACCCTTCTTACCCATCGGCCTTTTGTGCTGAATCCTGTCTTATCTTATCTGGTGCGACAGCTACAATGTCTGAGTGGTAAAAACAATTAAAGGTTGCAGCTTTAGAAAATGTGAAGCTGAAATTCTGCTTCTGTTGTAACCAATTTACATTTTATTTTTCAATCCTTAACGGCAAAGTTTAGCATTTTGGGAAATATGCTGTTATGCTTTCCTGTCTGAGAATTAGATGTGAAGGTCGATGCAACA
>JAQMCX010000043.1:10630204-10666071 GCA_029814765.1 Acanthurus leucopareius | reverse complement strand
GTCCCAGGGTGGGTGGTGGGTGAGATGTTTGTGTGTGTGTGTGTGTGTGTGTGTGTGTGTGTGTGTGTGAATGTGTGTGTGTGTGTGTGTGTGTGTGTGTGTCTGAAGGGAGTTGGGGGGGTGATTCTCAGAAACCGGTTGCCATGGCCACCAAAACAAGGATTTCTTGCCTGCATCACTCCTCCCAGAGAGCATGCTTCATGCCCCCCCTCCGCCTTTCTTTCTTCCTTTTTTTTTTCTCACACTTTTCATGCGCTGTTTTCACTCAACCAGACTTTGGTGCATGCACACACACACACACACACACACACACCAACACACAAACATGAAGACAGTGTATGTAACACACAGCCACACACACACACACACACGCATGAGCGGGGAATTCCCTGACATTGCAAAAACTCACAAACGTTAATACGTTCAAATTCAGATCTCCTGTTGTTTTATCCGCAATCCACTAATGCAAACATGCTGCGTTTACGTCAAGTGTGTGCGCGTGCGTGTGTGCATGTGTGAGCGCATTCATGTGTGTGTGCAGGAAAAGGGCATCCTCTTTCCCATCTATTCTCTCTTTATACAAGGGGTTAATCTATCCATCCATCCATCCAGAAGGCAGGATTCTTAATGGAATACAGGAAGCTTAACCCTCATCTCTGACTGCATCATGCTGAACACACACACACACATACACACACACACACACACACACACACACACACACGCACACGCGCACGTACATAACGGATCTACCGCTGCCATCACCTTTCAGCACTGGTGAGTGCCCCATGTCGATATGGAGGCACAGAGTGAATGAAATGGAGGGAGGGGACGATATGAGAGGATGTGCGGGAGGACGTGCGGGAGGAGGGAGGATGGACGAGCATCACAAGGCTCAGTCAGATGGGCTGGAAGCTTTTCGGAGCAACAGATAGCAGAGCAGCAGACAGACGAGAGAGAGAGAAGAAGAAGAAGAAGAAGAGGAGGAAGAAATTGATTCTTCTCTCTCCACCTCTACATCACTTCAACGCAAGACTCTCCTCCCTCCTCCACCCTCCTCCTCCCACTTGACAGGGAGATCCCCCCCCCAACTTTGAGGCTTTTCCACCTTTCTCCTCCTCCTCCCCATCATCATCATCATCCTCATCCTCCCCGCCTCCTTCTTGCGCACGCTGTTTGCTTTGCTTTGGAGCCCCGCACACCGCAGGAGAAAACGGTGACGGAGCGGAGACCACTTGCAGAGATGCGGGGTTTGTTTTCTGCGACCTCAAATTCCCACGAGCCCCGGAGCCGCTAAGGACACGCAGATTTAATGATATATATTTTCGCACGAGCGCAGGATAATGCGTGCTTGTGTGCGTGCGGCGCACCGATGGAGCTCTGCGCTCCGAGTGTGAGCGCCGCAGACCGAGTGGCCGCGCTCGTCCAGGACACCTGATGCTGCTGCAGCGCCTCGCCAGTGTGTGAAGATGAGGAAATCCCGCGGAAAGTCCAAACCTACGCGATCATGTGACATTTTCTTTCCACACAAGGGAACTAAAGAAGACTTGAGCGCCAAAAAGAGACGGTGTTGTAGGTGTTTGACCCCCCCTTCCCATCTTTTTCTATAGAGAGGATTCAGGATGGGTCCCATTTGGCTTCTTCTTCTGCTCCCTTCCCTCCTCGGAGCGCAGGTGACTCCAGACTTCACACCAGGAGTCACAGCGGAGGCAGAAAACAGCACTGACTCTGTAACAAACAGCACAGGAACCTCAGGGATCTTCACAAGTCCCTCTAGTTCCTTCAGACCCCCAGAACCTACTGGGTTCGCTGTGATGCCTTCAGAAGCTCCCACAGAAGAGGAGGATGACTGGTCACCAGCAGAGACCTTCATGTACACCGGAGCACCATCCACGCTGGAGGTGGGCCGCTGTTCACGGGCGTACAGCCCACCAGGACAGGTGGGGTCTCTGCCCCTTAGTTTCGTCACCCCTCTTCGGCCGGCTCTTGATGCGTTGGCCAACACGGCCAACTTCCTCAACATGATCTTCCAGGCCAGCGACCTGCGGGAAAGTACAGTGCAGGAGGACATGGAGTGGTACCACGCCCTGGTTCGCGCCCTCCTGGAGGCCGACACCCTCATCCAGCGGGCCCTGCTCACCTTTGACGCTGACCCGACTTCCCAGGTGCCACAGCTGGTGCTCCGTGCTTCCCGTAACCTGACGGCCAAAGTGCAGACCATAATCCTCCAGGACTTATCCAAGGCCTGGAAAAGCCTGCACCCCCCTGCCCCAGCCCCGGACGACAGCTGGTTCAGAAGCTTAAAATTCCCGGAGTTCACTCAGCCAATGGCAGTTCTGTCCAAGCGGGTGCTCTTCAATGACCTCAGCACCTTGGACACACCCAAGTGGAAGCAGGGGGACAGCTACGTGACCAATCGCAGCGGGGTTCGCTGGGCCAGCGCCCCCTTCCTTGACTGCAAGGATGGGCGCTTTGTGCCTGGCTGGATGCTCACGCTGTCAACGTCCTTTTACGGCCTCAAGCCGGACCTGACGCCAGAGTTTAGGTTAGGGTCTGCACACACACCAAAACACACACACACACACACACAGAAAAAAACACTGTCTCAGGCTGATGATGTCACTAATATTGGATAGGTGTCTTGGTAAAACTGGTGACCAGAATCTGAAGGTCTCTGGTCTTGAGTGTTAGTTACTTTTGTCACATTAACAGTATTTATGTGCATTTTGCTTTCAACATACTGAACTACAACATCAGTCAACTCAAACCGTCCACATGATGATTTCATAAAGTCTCCTACATATTCTGAATGCTCTGGTAAATCTGACCCATTTTCTGCCACATCTGTTTTGAAAGTTTTCTGCAACTCCATAAAATTGCGTTTGTTGCTTTTTATTTCACGTTTGACATTTAGAAAGCTGGAAAACTGCAAAACTTGTCAGAATAAACACTTTTATTGACAGACTTGACACCAAACTGTCAGAAAGCGACCTGGACCACCAAGAGAGATTTACACATTCTGTCTCAGCTGATGTTGTCTGAGAAAACAGCATCTTGAGGCATCAATTTGAACAAGACAAATATCATTCTTAAGTTTGAGATACTTGAACTGTAGCTGAGTATTTCCATTTTCTACCACTTCGTACTGTACTGTTTACTTCATTATATTTATGTGATAACCTTAGATACTAGTCACGCTTTATGTTTAGATTGAAAAATCCAAATATAATAAATAAACTATGATGTAAAATTACAGAAAAAGAGGACGAGGTGAAATAAGGAGGAAATCACAAACAGCTATGCAGATATATTATGTAAAGTGGTTAAATTAGCTCCACCTTGACAAGTCTGAACATTAAAGTGAGCACATCTATGAATCAGTAACTATTATCGAGTTACAGCATCAACCATCGAATCGTTAGTTTGAAATGAATCAGTCTGCATAATGGGTACTAAAAGTATATTTTGCCCTTCAATACTTCAATAATGTTGTTAATTGCATGACTTTAAATTAAAACAGAGGATTTCCACACTGCATGTTGCTACTTTTGCTTATAACTTCGAACAAGATGTAAGTAACTCTTCCACTGTTGCCATAATGTGCAGAATGAGACGTCATAGTCTTGTCAGAAGCGACATCTCAGTGTGCTTCAGTTTGTTTCTGGGACTGAGACAACTTTAACAAATCATGATGCTGTTGAGCTCCTGATTATTTCATGCTAAAACTGGATCGACCTCACAGCGATGATGTGATTAAAAATGAACTTTGTGTGAGAAAACACCCTTAACTCCATTAACCTAACCCTGATTTTCATGCTCGAGTAAATGACCTTAACTTTACCGCCAGTAAAACATATTAAAACATAGGATAACATTTCAGAGATAATTTGAGGGTCTGAAATGTTTTATGCTCTAAAACCAAAGCAGCAGTATTCATCTTGTTCTGTATGTATTATCTTTAGATGAAATGCAGATCTTAAGGTGAAAAAAGCAGCTCACATTTAATGAATGAGATATTTTGAGTCGCTCTTGTTTCTTTAGTCTGACACACATCTGTCTCTGTTTGTATGTGTGTGTGTGTGTGTGTTAACGTGTCAGAGGTGTGATCCGTGTGGATGTCAACATACAAAACATCGACCTGGACCAGTGTGCAACGGGTGACGGCTGGTTTGCTGATACTCACATGTGCAACCGCACCACCATGGAGGTAAACAAAAGGATGAGATGACTTAATCCTCAGTTTCTTTAACCTGAGCCAGAATAAAAAAGTTTAGTTTCTCACACATTTGTATTGAGTTTACTTTGCATAAAGTACTCAAGAGGAACCAATGATTGCTAACAAAAGTCACAAGTAACTGTTTGATCACTGTTCTCAAAGAGGCCGTGTGTTCAGCTGTAACAGGTTGATGTCTCAAAAAGTATTTAACAGGTTTAAATGAGGCAAAGTTAGGAAAAGAAACAGTTTAGTTGTTTTTGGTGCAGATACAGATCAAACAGCAGTCCCATGAAGATATATTTAGTCATGCTAACAAATGGGACTCTGGAAAGGAAATCTCCATCTAATCACCACTTTGGTCCATTAACGAAACAACTACTTGATAGATTTTTAAACAATCTGGTACAAATGTTAAAGGCAGCCAGTAGATGAATCCTAGTGGTTTTGGTGACCCCTTGATTTTTCATTTTGAGCTACAAGTGACAACAATCCAGCATAATATGATGATACTTCTGATACTTCCCAACAGATTATTTTGAGAATTCGCACCAGTCGTTCTCCAGCATCAAGCCCACTCCTCTAACCTTTACACTGCCAACCAAAAGGGCAAACAAACAAAGAGCTATCTTACCTTTTAAGCAACGAAGCCAGTCTGCTTTTACTGAGACCAAGTGAATATCAGAGAAAAAGTTATGTTTAGGTGTTCAGTATTATCATTTAGGCCAGACTGAGGCACAAAACACCAGTTTTGTCTTTCAGTAGGGGTTGTGAGAAAATGAATAGCTTCTTTTAAAACATGCTCTGTCAGTCTATCAGTTTGCTCTGTTCATGATGCAGGAACAAAACAATGATATTCTTCAACTAAATAGGTTAAGTGTTGCTCAAACAATCAACCAATCAGAGCTTCGTATCATTGGCAAATTCAAATTAGGGATTATTGGTTGTTATGTCCAAGAAAATGATTGAAAACACTAACCTGATACAGGAGAAGTGAGGAAGACCTCACCTGAACCTGCTCCTGAGTCCCACTTTCTGCATAGTTTCTGCAAATGAAGACAGAAAATAAACCAAAAGACCTTCGAGATATTGATTCACTGTTCACCAAAAAACATGAAAACAGTGAATAAACACACTCATTAGGGCTTCATGGACATCACAGTTTGTTAATGTCCTAATACATTTTTTTCTCTGTGCACATTCTAGACTACTTGTCTATGTTTGCTTTGCAGAAAGCCATTGATAAAACAATCACACCACAACAAGCTGGTCTGCATCTTTAATGCACTGGAGAAGTCCTTGGAGTGCACAAAGAGAATAACACCAAAAACTACTTAAACATCTGTAATTTGCAGAAAACTAGACAACTTGATCTGCTGTGAAAGATCATGTCATAAAAAACTCAAAAACAGTCACTAAGTAAACTTAGTACCACCTTGTGGACACCAAACGGTGTGTTTAAAACATCATTGCTACGACTAAACTCAGATCTAAAAGGTAGACTAGTTGTTTAGTTACATCGCTCAGTTGCACTCCGAACTGTTTGCAACCTCTCAAAATGGTTTAAGCCCTTTTCTGTGTGCTCATTATTTCATTTTTTGTGGCCTTTTATCCTTTGTTCAAGCTTTTACCCAGTCACACTTTAACTCTTTTGTCTGCTCCCCAATCCACTCCACCTCCAAACCCTCTTTTAGCTTCAGTTTTCCCTTTTTCCCCGGCCAGCCTGTCTGTCCAGGTCCAATCCTCCAACTCTCATCTCAGCCATCTATTTAAGGATGGTTGCACTGGGTGGCGGGCTTCAGGATGATCTGATGGATTATGGCGATAATCCAGTCCGCTGACATACTTCCCCTTTATGCACTGCACTCAGAGAGGTTTGAAACACAAGAGAAGCACAGTCCTAAAAATCCCCAAATCCACATGGCACCCTTTGTCCCATCCTGTCTTACCTGGCTTTAGAGGATTCAAACCCTTTGGCTGAGCAGAGCATGTACTGGGTCACCTATTTCTTTTCCATGTGGTTCTTCAGCCTCTCATTTCTTTTTAAAAAAAAGATTTTTCACCTTTATTAGACAGCAGAAGCAGCTTGAGTCAAACCAGAGATGTTGCAAAGGCAGAGCAGCCATGTGACGTGCATGGTAACCATCGGCTTCCAGGGAGCTCCCA
Source organism: Acanthurus leucopareius (assembly GCA_029814765.1). Taxonomy (NCBI): domain Eukaryota; kingdom Metazoa; phylum Chordata; class Actinopteri; order Acanthuriformes; family Acanthuridae; genus Acanthurus; species Acanthurus leucopareius. The sequence continues at coordinate 10,659,692 of JAQMCX010000043.1, read as the reverse complement.
CCTCTGGTTTTTCGGTGTACTTTGTGGTGTATCTTTGTTTCTTTTTAAAAAATATTGTTCCATCTCTTCTCTTTTTTCCTGCCCTGTCTTTTCCCATCTTGTCATCTCATTTTGTCTCACCCTTTTTCATCTACTTGTCCATATTGATCCCTTCCATACCTTGTTTCAGTTTGTCTCATCATCTTGTCTTGCCTCATCTCTTCTCATTTCACTTTGTATTATCATCTATTTTCAATTCTCTTGTATTATTGTAAAGTGGACTTTTTTATTCATGCAGTCTCTTTTGTTCCTGGCCTGACTTTTCATGATTCCGTAATCATGTCATTTGTCTTGCCTAGTCTTTTCTCGTCCATCTCATGAAGTCATCTCATGCTTCTCAAGTCATCTCAGGTCTTGTCTAGCAATGGCCTATCTCTTCTCATCCTATTGTATCTCATCTCATCTCGTTTCCTATCATTTAATTTCATCTTTATCTCATGTAGTCTTGCCTCTTGTCCTCTTGTCCCTGATCTGTAAAATCTCATCTCATCTTTTCTCATTTCGTCTCATAAAGTTTTTTCCTACTTTCTTTTTTATCAACTATATTTTTATCATGTAATTTGATCTCATCTTGTGAAATCTTGCAGATGTTCTTTCAAAACATGTCGCCATCACGTTGTGTCTTATCATGCCCAACTTATCTCTAAAGGTTCCGGTAAAGTCCTTTTTTGATCTTTCTGCCTCACTGAGAAAATCTGCGGTTATCAATAACTGGGTTTGTGCTCCGGTGACAGATTGACTGGTGAAATATTAGCGTGCAATGGGAGGAAACATTTGGAAGATTCAGTCATATAGGACTGATATGTGTGACTCAGATGAGCACCAAAATTATTGACTACTGTAATGGATATAATCATAGCGGCTCTGTCTCAGGAGACAAAGTAGATCGTCCACCTATCAGAAAGTTGGTGTTTCCATCCTTGACTCCACCGGTTAGCATGCTAAAGTGTCTTTGGGCAAGAATCTGAAACAAAATAAATCCCTGCAGCTCTTCCTTTGTTTTGTGAATTTGTGTTTAAGTTTTTAAAAGACTAGAGTAGCACAGTTGAATGCAGTCCATATACGCTTAAGAATAATTGGCATCATTTATCTGTTTATGTTGTTCGTTAGCTTGTTAACTGGCATTCACTGATACATAGTTAGCAGTTGTGCTAATGCAAAATTTTCCTCTTTTTACGATCAAATCTGGGCTGTACTGGAGGTTTTTAGGTTTCTTTGCCAAAAAACTTTTAAATTTCTGAAACACCAAATCTAACTTTTCTTGAATACTTTGGCTCTCAGGCTCAGACATCGCCCCCCTCAGTTACAGAATGGAAAAACACCTCTGTGGTGACTAACTTTGCACAGCTCCATTGAATATAGTCCAGGTCTTTTCCCTTTAAATGTCATACTATTATAGTAATATATCAATAAATGATTAATACTCATGCATTACTTGATTGATATTGATTCATATAAAAGCAGGATTTTAGATTAGTTAGTGTATTTTAAGTTTTAGTAATTCATTATAAAGGGACATATCAATAAAATTTTTGAAAATATGCCAGATTTAGCCAAAATGACTCACTTTAATCCATAGTTCTTGGCAAGCCAATAGTTAAAAGTACACACATTACGAATAAAAGCAATAAAAAATATAAATAATCAAAAGATAAAGAATATCTAAAGTCTAATAACTAGTAACCAAGACTTTCAATTGAATGTATTAAAAAAACCCTTTATTTTCCTCTGATGTAGAATGGATTAAGACAGTTTAAGTGGTCCTTTAGTACAGTCCTTGAGTAAATCTATATATAGTTACATTTTTACACATAGTACATAGTAATACATATATATTAACATAGTAATTAGACAACACGAAGCAGCAGAGCATCCAAACTGTATCCAGATATTCATTCTTATTTAATTCTTTTGCAGCACTTTTTTGCAAACAAAACATATTGCATGACTAATTTTTGATCATTATTATATTGTTTAAAGGCTGAGTTGCTGCTTCAACTTTCCACTGCATTGATGTAAATAACAGGGTTTGAATCATGCATGAAGCGTTCAAAGTGGCCGATGTGGATTCAACTTAAACACAGCAATGACTGAATCCACTCGTTTACTACGACAATCTGAGATGTGACCATGGGGAGAATTAAGTTGACTGCTCTGTATAATCCATATCACATTAATGTTCAGCTCATGGCATTAGGTCTTTGAGCTTCTGATAAGGGGGTTGTGGGTTTGTATATACATACGTGAGGCGTGTGTGTGTGTGTGTGTGTGTGTGTTTGTGTTTGTGTGTGTGTGTGTTTGTGTACACGCTTGGGAACAGGATTTCTCTAGAAAAGGATAATACTCTCAGTCGAGGCATTATGTATCCATTTAGCTTTTAACTTAGATTAACACACAGACTATTTGTGTGTGTGTGTGTATGTGTGTGTGGGTGTGTGTGTTTGTGTGTGTGTGTGTGTGTGTGTGTGTGTGTGTGTGTGTGTGTGTGTGTGTGTGCAGACTGGCTAAATTAAAGCTAGCAACAGAGGGAAATAGAGTAAGAGAGAATAATGTGACCCCTTTTTCCTTGAGGCACTGTTCACTTCACAGCACCTGCTTCTTGTTTACACTGTTCAGTTTCTATTCAGTATTTTAGATCTTCATCAGTTTTTGTTACAGCAACTATTTTTTCTAAAAAAAGTTGTTTATGTCTGAATCTATCCTCAAACTACAGCTATGTAGATATGAGTGCCTTATATTTTAATTCCCTCTGATCAAACAGTGGAATTCTTGTCATGAACCTGAAAGCTGCACAGAACAGAAAAGACTGGTGTTTTTGGTTGTTTCTTCATTTGTTCATTGTTTTTTTCATTAATTTATTCATTCACTACTGGTGCTCTTAAAAAATATTTTTATTTACCTTTATATCCATTTAATTTTAAAATTTCATTTACCTTCATGTACCTTCTGTGATTACAAGTTATATTTTATTTGCAGGTTTCTGTTTTCTATTTGAAAAAAATAGATTCCTTATTAATGTAATACATTTTTACAAGAGAAATATCTGAAAAATATTGATCAACTATAAAGAAATAATGACCCTGTAAAGGAAAGTGTTATCCTTGCCTGTGTGACAAAATCTCAACATAATGTAGTAATATAATTATTAAGAGCTCTTTTATTGAACTGCATCATATTGTTGACTGTTTTTTGGTAAACTAGGTTAAACATTGTCTTGTTAGTTTGAATTAAACACAGTTTTAATAATGGATGATCCACCATGTAAAGGGGCACAAGGGTAAAATAAGTCAGTAAAGGAAAGATGGTTAGATTGCAATCGATATAAAAACATCTGTTGATAAATAACCAATCAAAGCTAGTAAAAAAAATAAAATAAGTACTTTATCAATTAGAAAGTTGTAGCACAATATGTTTTTGTTATCATTCCTCAAAAAACTGACAATCTAAAATATTTTAAACAAGAAAAATGTGATAAAAACATTTCTGAATAATCTTTCTGTTTCTTACAGTGTGTAGCAATTCCAGGCCGCGGTTTTCGACTTGGTCAGTACTGCTGCCGCTGTAAAGAGGGTTACTACGACCCCGAGTTCCCCTCTCTGGACTCAGGTAAGACTCACTTCTGTCCACGGCAGGTTAAACAACTGAGAGAGAGGCCCTCCAAAGGTTACAGGCTCAACTTTTGGTCTTTAAAGTCTGTTACATTATTTTCTTTCCATTTTAGCAAAGTCAAGACTAACAGAAAAAAAAATACGTTGAAATTGTTTTTGTTTTTGGAAAATAACAATTAAATTAGTCTTTTCCATTAAGATGTTAATGTGATCTTAAATTTATTATACTTTTTGTTATAATTTCTGCCTTTTGTTTTCCTTTAACTCTTAACTCTTATGTAATACAATATATTAACCTGCTCAAATCCACTGGAGGCAGATGTGCTTCTTCTGGCTCATGTTGTTGCTAGGTTTGTCCTTTTACACCTAATTTTCATATCCATTTCCAGAAGTCCATTAATTCCTAAAGCAACCTCCGTGATCGCTGATGTATTTGCAAGACTTTAACAAACTATTCAAACTATTTTATAAAGTCTGGAACAGCTGGCAGGCCAACCTTCTTACTTTCTACTGAAGCATTTTCCTGCAATGGCATCTTCAATATTTTATGTTGAATTACTGACAAGAAAAGGTCCAATGTCCAATGAAACAATTATCTGCAGCAATGAGCTTCATCAGGAGGTTGTAACATTCAGGCAGAGATACAGGTGCAACTCCCTACTTTACAAGCACTCTTATAAACTAGTAAAGTAGATTTCTTGCAGGTTTAACCTCTAAAAAACACAGGAAGTTGCAGCATGACAAGGTTTGTTGTGATGGTGGTGGGCTGGAAATGTACTTTCAGCTATTTGTGGCTATTTTATAACATAGCAGGAAATTTAATACTAATACTAATAAAGGAAACTCCTCTGTGTGCTCTATTGTTTTGTTTTTTTACTTTATTTTTGTAAGTCACATGTACTTGAGTTCTCCACATGCATTTGTGTAGGTGTAGATGCAGATGGTGCCCCTGTGAACGGGAGTGACGACGGCGGTGTGTGCTACCCGAACTTGCCCATCTGTCTCCCGTGCTGGCCGGGCTGTAAGAGCTGCCAGGATGGTGCCCCCTGCTGGGTGCAGGAGGCCTGGCTCCTCAGGGCCAGCGTGTTGGCTGTCCAGGGTGTCTTCATGCTCCTCATCTTTGTCAGCATGTTGGTGGCCTACAGACATCGTCGAAACCGGGTGAGTCAGGTCCTTCTGGCTCAGGAGCAGCAGCCATGATGCAGTTTGTGAAAAAATCTGCCGTTCATTTAGCAAAACATATTTCGTTTGGTCGTTAATGTAGCCTGTCGTGACAATAAACTTGACGTTCTAACTTTATGTTGTTAATGCATTTAAATCTTAATTTGCTGTGATGCTCCTACTTATGTTTCTTATGATTAATGTCTATTTTTTATTAATCTTTTTGATGGTGTCTCTGAAATTTGGTTGAAAAATTATGCAGAAATTAACTGAAATAGATCAAGAGCTGGAAGTATTAGTATAAGTGAGATAACACAGTTTACAAATATATTACTTTTATCATTCCTCCTAAAACAAAACATGTTTCTGTTTTCTAAGTCAGTGAGCTCCTCCCCTTGTTTTAATCATTGATAAAACACTTGTATTGTTATCAGAAAACATCCATAACACTGATTATTTGTTGATTGTGTGTCGTAAACTGGTTTAAAATAACAAAATAATCATTGGTTCATCTTGTTTGTAATAACAAAATAATTATTTCTGTTCAGTATAGTGGTGGTAAACTCTCAGCTGTAGTGAAAAGCCTGTTTTTAGATGCAGACAAAAAGTGCAAATTACAGAAAATTTGATTCTTCTTAATCTATCCTCTTTTTTAAATAAATGTCAGATTTGGATAGGATTGTGAAAGGTTAGGAACATTCAAAATTGGATATAAATTTTTGACCTGTTACTACTCCTGAGGGATTCAGATGGAACTTTTTTTTAAAAAAAGCAATTAAAGAACCATTGATGATAAAAAAATGGAAAAATCTTAAAATTTGTTATATGATCCAAAAGATGTTCAGCAGTAATGTGCATGTATTATATTTGTAGTAAACAGGTTATAATAAATACACTGGTGATGTCCTTTAATCGATATCATCATCACAACTTTCTAAATTTTATTGTTTTTCTACCACAACTTTCTAACTTTTATTGTTTTTCCACCACTTTCTCTTCCGTCAGAGGATCCGGGCGTCCGGCCTCCTGTTGCTGGAGACGATCCTGTTCGGCTCTCTGCTCCTCTACTTCCCGGTGAGTGTGTGGTTGAGCCGGCTGGCTGAGAGTGTCACAGATTAGAGCTCTTTACAGATCACTGCACAGTACAGCGCCACAGATTATATCATAATGGACCATTTGTGGGAGGGTGAATGGGTTTAAGGGTGTGTGTGTGTGTGTGTGTGTGTGTGTGTGTGTGTGTGTGAGGTTGCTGGGTGGGTAGTTGACATTTTTCATAACTGCTGTGTTTATAGATCGTCAATCAATCACTAGATTAATTTTACCAATTAAAGAGCCATTAACACACGTCAGCCATGACTTCCATCTGTCTAAAAGTGCCAGTCGACTCTGTGAATCTGTGAATCTGTGTGTGTGTTCTGCACAGCAGGTCATTGATCACTGATTCAATGTAATGTATGATGTGTGAACTTTGTAATGATCATGGCAGCCTAATTAACTGCACACTTGCGCATTAAAATGAACAAGATATGCAAGATATGTAATATTTTCTTATCAAGTGAGATCTCAATTTAAATTTATTGTTATTTTTAAATTTGTAATTTGTAATTTTTTATTTTTTAATACAGCAGTGATTCAGTTCATGAAATCTTTCATGTTTACTTGTTGCTGTTTCCCTGCACATGAAATGACCTGTAGTTTGTTTACAACAAGCTAAGCTGGTTTGGGGTTTTTGCATGAGCAGAGGTGACCAAACAGATTACAGATCATTGATAAAAACAAACACATATCCAAACAAAAAAAGTGTATAACATAGGACTTCTGAAGGAGAGAAAATACTTTTTCATTTGCCTAGACTAGGATTTTTTAGGGTTGATGATCAAGTTTGGGTGTAATTGAGGTGGTGTGTATGATAGATGAGACGCCTGTCGGTCAGACAAACAAGCTTGAAATATGCTAGCTTATTTTGCATATCTATCTTAAGCTAATGAAGTCTAAAACAGCCGTACACTAAATTCTGCTGTCCTGAAGATTATGATTTAAGATGAAGTCGTCTTAGTGAGATGTTTATTTGAAACTTCATGGTCATTTTAGGGATTTTGCTGTTAGTGGTTCTGTTAACTTGTGTTGTAATTTTCTGTTATGTGTTTGAAACACTAATCTTCAAATTAGCTAGCTGCTCTTGGGACATGAGGGTGAAATTGTCCTACTTCTAGTTTTACAAGGGATCTCCAGGTGTCATAATCTGATACATACCCTTAAGTTTTTCAAAAACCTTTCAGCAGTTTGAGCACCTGACTTTTAATCGAGCAGACACTTGTGGTTTTGAGATAAATGCAGCTATTTGATGCACCGTTGCATGAGTTTGTAGACACGTTAATGTTCCTCTTAGGACCAGTCTTAATAACCTTTAGCTTCCCATGTGGTGCCATCGTCAGGTTAAATTTTAAATAATACAATTCTTTGCTAATTTCCTGTAAAAATTTTAAAATTTTAAAATTCCAGCCTTAACTGTGCTTCATTTAGTGCTAATTGACTGATGTTTGCATGCTAACAAGCTAACCTAAAATGGCGGAAAATGGTTAGCATCTGTGTTAGCTCATTAGCATTTGGGTAAAGCATCACTTAGCTCATTCACTTCAATCTGATCCCAAACTCTGCTGAAAACACCTTGAATTCAGTAAACAAATGTTTGCTACTCAATTAAATCCCAAAACATTAAAATTATAAGACTGTAAGGGTGAAAACACTGTAATAAGGTTTATACTGTTAAACCATACGTCGTACAGCGGGGTCAGACAGAAGTGCAGAAAAAGGGCAAAATCTTTTCTTGGCATTTTGGGACGACGCTGCGAGAGATTTGTTTGATAAATTCAAAAGGGAAACTACAGCCCACAAACCTGACTGTAGTTCAGAAAGCCTCAGATGAAGAGTCACTCTGTCATCTTTCTGAGAGGTCACTGTGGTGGAGGTGTCCATTTGATCTACAAACACATCATTTACTGGAGGAGGGGGTGCACATGAGGAATAGTTTTAAAGCCAAAAAGCTTCTACAGACTGTCGCTAGATCAAAATTTATTCTGTTGATTTGGAAAAAGTTGTACATTTACTTGTGTTACTTAATTAAAATGAGATACATGTGCTACTTAAGTGACTCTTAAGCTTTATTTTGACTAATCAGATTACTTTTTTACTCTACTGCAGCTCCGCCCAAGACCACTATCCGCCTTTGAGTGCAGGTCTGATTAAAACAAGCTTTCCCCTGGTATTTTTTCTCCATGTCGTCTCCGATTGTTTATGGATTCACTCTGAGTGGTTTATGCTTTATGAGTGGTTTCAACACAACGATGTAAATTTGCATTCACATTTTAGGGCTTTAAGCTGATGCTCTTATCCAAAGTGACAGAGACCGACTGTCACAATACAATAAGCTTTAATTCCTGGATTACAGTCATCCACTCGACTGTTACATACTGAACAGAGACAAAGGTTCAATCTGCTGTTGACTGACTTCAGACATCAAGCTTTTTAAATAGGTTTTGTCTGTTAATACTGATGAAATGTGGTAGAAAGTGTCTGTTGGATACAAATGGTTCATATACACCAGGACTCAGTGGTATGGAGGTAGAATAAGTGGTAATAGAAGCAGTAACAGTTATAAAAAGAGTGCTGTAATAGCCACAATAGCAGTTGCAGTAGTAGTACTACCTCTGTAGTCACAGCTGTAGCTAGTGGTACATATTTAGATCCTGCACTTTGATAAAAGCACCAGTACAACATAATAAAACATACTCGGAAAGTAAAAGTTTTACATTAAAAGTCTTGCTGAAGTAAAAGTATGTAGGGGTATAAGTACTAATTCTGCAGAAAGTATTTTATTACTAATTTAATACTGTCCATACAATATTATGAGATTCTAACTATTAATGCATTCAAATGTGTAAGCATCACTAATATTAATTACTTTAATTTTAAGTAATAAAATATATGTCAAATTTATACTTTGCATATTTTGTAATAATAATTTAAAACTGAAAAGTAGCTAATGTCATCACATAAACATATTGGAGGAAAAACTAGAAATTAGTATAAAATGGAGATATTGAAGTGAGAAACAAGTAAATCAAAATTGTACTTGAATACAAATACTCATTGCATCCCACCACTGACAGTCGGGACAGTAGTAGAAGTTCTATTTATGTTGCTTTTGTCTAATAATACTACTAACATTCATACATTACTCAAAAAATGATAGTAGTAGGGGCAGTGATAGTACAGGTAACTAAAGTAGAGGTGCTGTGGTCGGTGACATATTTTATAAGTATAATCAGATAAGATAAACAAACAGAAAAAGTCTGTCACATTGCTGCTGTGGTTTCACTCACAGTGTCTCTCTGTCTCTGCAGGTCTTCATCATGTACTTCAAGCCAAGTACTTTCAGGTGTATTCTGCTCCGCTGGGTCCGAATGCTTGGCTTCTCCATCGTCTACGGCACAGTGACACTGAAAATGTACAGGTAGGTTAACATTTTTTAACTTACAGATCCATTAATAAACACAGGAAAGACCTTAAAACTCTAAAGGAAGCCATCAGCTGGTAAACCCTTGAGTTTTAGCTGCTTTTAGCTGCAGAAAGATGAGAGAAACATCCTGATGATCTAAATTCAGCCCAATACAAGCCACTTTTAAAATCTGAACAAAAAATACTTTACTGTCTTACTGTGCCTTTGGTTTCGTCTTCTTTTGTTTCCTTTGTTGCATTTGGGTCAACATAACCTATTACAGCTATACATATGTATTTCTGATCTCTTCAAACTGAATTAAATGTATTTTGTTTAACTTGATATGTTTTTTAAAATCTCATTTAGTCCACAATAATTTGGTTTTATTTCATTTATTGTTTTTACATGTAATTCTATTGCTTTTTTGTTTGCCTCAATATTACACGATGAATTGCCTTTGTTTTACAAAAGTAAATTATATAAAGCTGCCTTGTTTTTATGTTAAATATTAACAAAAATGAGTGCTAACGCTTATAGACACTAAAAATATTAAAACTTACTGGTTGACCAACTACAATCAACTGAAAAATAATCAAACTACATTGTTTGAAACTAAATGAATCTACTTGTTTTTTTATCTTGAACTGAGAATATGTAACTTTTGGAGGAAGAAATTGCACATTCTGCAATCACATTCCTTGTTGAGATTGCAAATCAATAAAAAAAATATATAAAGTACAAATTTAAGGATCCACAATGACCTTTTTAACACTTGTGAAAAAAATAGAAGAAATAAACATTGACCAGAATCATGTTTGTTGTTTGTTGAAAAAGTGGAAAAAGTCAACTGACTTTATCTTATTATTGTCCACATTTTGTCCTCAGCAGTTAAACATTAATTCATCTTGCATCTTCACAGGGTGCTGAAGGTTTTCCTCTCTCGTACGGCCCAGAGAATGCCCTACATGTCCAGCCTCCACCTGCTAAGGATTCTGGGAGTCATGCTGATGACAGTCAGCTGGTTTCTGTGTGCATGGACGGTGGGTGTCCTTCAGAACCGTGACAGGAACATCCCAGTGTTCATCACAACCACCACTTCAGATGGCCAGGGCTTCAACCTGTGTTACCTGGACCGCTGGGACTACATGATGGCTGTCGGTAAGTGATAGGAGACACAAAACGTGTTTTATCCTCTAAACTTAAAGATCACTTAACTCAAACAGTGTTAATATTTAAGGTAATAAAGTTACTGTTCATTTTACTTATGTAATTACCTTTGTTATATCTATTTAATATACTGACAACTTTTAAAGAATTAAAGTTTTTAAAACAGATATCGCCTCAATTTGCTCATATTTTGAAGTAAAATAAAAGCTAAGCACTTATTACACTAAAACCAATAATAACTTTAGTGACAACATATAGCAGCATGGAAAAGGGGCAGAGAACTTCAGAACATGCTGGAGAAATAATGACTGTACTGATAGGATAAGGATAATTCCAGTTTTTTACAATTTGGGCCCTTCTTATGTAGTTTTGACCATCATCTCAGTAATAAGAGCACTGAACTCATCAGAGTTACTGCTTGGATTAGTCAGCATGATTTTATCAATCAGTGATGGGGCCAGAAACATGACGAATTAAATTATTGGTCAGGTTGCAAACAAGTAAACAGCTTAGTGGGATTTTTAAGAAAACTGGGAATCATCATTTCCTTCTTTCCTGTCCTTACTTTGTTTTCCCAAAGCCGAGCTTCTGTTCCTGTGCTGGGGCAGCTCTTTGTGGACTGCCGTCAGGCCGGTTCCCTCAGCCTTCCACGAGCCTCGCTACATGGGCATCGCCATCCACAACGAGCTGCTTCTCTCCACCATGTTTCACTTATTTCGGTAACCAGCAGCCATTTTTCTGAGCATCTCAAGTGCCAAACAGAGCAGATTTATCATATATTTCACAGTATTAGCTCAGCGATGTGACATGACTTTGTTTTCTGTCTCCCTCAGGTTCACCTTTCCCTCTCTCCATCCTGATTGGATGTTGCTACTCTCCTTCACGCACACCCATGTGACCATCACTGTGACACTCGCCCTGCTTTTTATTCCTAAGGTAGTCAGCATTTTGTTATTATAGCACAAAAAAAAGAGTTCAATTTGAAGTAAACTGGATAAAAAGCTGAAAATGAAAGTTTGCAGTCCCTCCTACAAAAGAATAGGGTAATAGGAAATAAGAGCGATATATGCAGTTATTTACATACAATTTCCTATTATTTATTGTATATATTCAATAATTTTACTGAAGATATAGAATACAATCTAGTCATTCAGGATTTGAAGAAGCACCTTGTCAAGATACTTATCATCACACACCAGAAAACATATTGGCTGAGTGGACAAAAAATTAAGACACAACTTTATTTTTTCATCCTAAAAACTTAATGCTTGTCCTGCACCACAGAACAGGCCACTCTGCTTGATAAATGAGTATTCACCATCTTTACAGTGACAGGGGTCTGTTATGCAAGATTACTATGCCACCACAAGTAGTGTCAGGAATTACAAAACTCAAATGCAGGCAAAAATTCCAAGACTTCAGACAAAGCAAGGTTTATTGAGAAAAACAAGCTTGTGGTTCCAAAACTCAAAAATGCAGAGTTTAGCTGAGTAGAAAAATTAAAGAAGACAAAAAAACCCAAATGCTACCAACCAAGACAACGCAGGAAGAACAGGAACGATGACAAGACGGTGGGGATGACGAAAGCACAAGGAAACAACAACAGACAATCTGACAAGGACAAAGGGGAAACACAGAGATTATATACACACCAGGATAATGAGACACAGGAGGGGCAATCATCACAGGTGAAACACAACAGGGCAGGGCAGGTAATCACAAATTGAGGGAAACGTGACAGGACATGGGTAGAAAAGACACAGAACAGGTTTTACCAAAATATAACAGGAAACAACAACACTAGGATAACCAAAAACCAAGGAAACTTGACACTCAACTTAAAGAACTAACTGAACCAACACTACTTCAATGACAGATCATGACAAGTATATCAGCCTTTACTTCACTTCAGTTATCATTTGCTGCATAATGTTATGCTAGTTTAGAATCAGTGATTTAGTATTAAAACTTTTTGACATGTGTTTGTTAGCATGAAAATAAGATAATGATATAATGTTTATGTGATGTTCGATTATCGTGTTGGCATGCAAAACCCTGTGAATCATGAAAATTTTTGCAATATGAATTTGACAAAATGTCCAATATTTCATAGTGGACTAGTGCTGCAGGACCACAAGCCGAGTCCAAGACCAACACGCATTAAAGAATGTGCATGACTGCACACAATGTGTTTTCACGTTTGTGTTTGTGTGTGTGTGTGTGTGTGTGTCTGTTTCACAGTTTCTTCATGTGTCTAAGCCTGGGAAAGAAGAGATTGCAGCAGAGGTTTATGAAGATGAAGTAGACCTTCGTCGTTCTGGATCATACCTCAACAGCAGTTTTCACTCTGCTTGGAGTGAGCACAGTGTGGACCCGGATGACTTTCGGGTAAACTCTCTTGTCCCCTTAGAACGATGTTATCACTTTGAATTGGGACATTATTTACAAGACAGTGGAAATTCCAAAGATCACATTAAATAGTGTAAATAAATCCCTCTAAATTTCAGTTATGACCATATGTTATGAAACCTACTGATTACATGTAGACTCGTTAAACACATCTTAAATGTATTATAATTTACACCATAAATTAAGAGTAAATACAGTTAATTACAGAATGATCATGTTTACTGTATCACCTTATTCCCCTCTTTATGCTTTTCATATCCTAAATTTGAATTCTTCCTAAATTTTATTACTCTTCATATCTTTTCCTTTCCTCATTCATTTCAACCATTTCCTTAATCCCATCATTAATTTCCACCCTTCTTCATATGCACCAGGATGAACTGAAGAAGTTATATGCCCAATTAGAAGTCCACAAGACGAAGAAGATGACCGCAAACAATCCTCATCTGTCAAAGAAGCGAAGTTCTCGATATACATTGGGGAGATCAATCATTAAACGTATTGCCGAGATCCCAGAAACCATGAGCCGGCAGTGCAGCCGTGAGGAAAAAGATGGATCCTTTCGCAGCAGAGGTGTGAATCAGTCTGAGTCTTTCCGGAGGACCCCAGATACAGTATCCGTCAGTATTAGTTATAGAAGTTCAATGAGAACACCATCACCATCAATGCGCAAGTCCCAAAGTGATCATCACTATGTCAGGGAAAGAGACTCTTCTTTGTGTGACTCCATGTTAAAAGCCAATGATGTAAAGAGATCTTCACGGCGGTCTGAGACAGATTCCTTGGATATTCCACCAGGAGTCTGTAAGTCAGCCAGTGCTCAAAATCTGACAATTGATACCAATCTCCTGCATCCTGATCACACTAGGCTTCATAAGTCCTGGAGTTTAACCTCAACTACTACCCATTCTATGGAGAACATACCCAAGGTTAACAGAGCCAGTACAGTACTAACAAGGTCAAGGCAGAGCATATCTATTAGTGACCAGACTAGGAGTGCTCTCCAGTCAGAGTCATATGACAAGGCTGAGGTCTGTCCTTGGGAGGTGGAGCCAGAACAATCAGGGGACAAAAACCAGAAGCATGTCACCTACGCACAATCTGAAGCTGATGAAGAAAAAGGGCCACCTTCTCCACAGGCAATTATCTGTCCGTGGGACCACTTACCACCTGTACAAAATACTCCTTCAGAGGATAAGGGAATACAAGGTGAAACCGAGTCCCCCAAACCACAGGCTCCTGTTTCTGCAAGTGCTCCAGGCTCTCCGAGACCAAAAATCACAAAAGATCAACGTGTTTTCTCCTTCCGCACAGCAACCACTAAGTGGCTCTCTGTGAAATCATTTATGGGATCCATGGATGCGGGAAGCAAGTCAAGTAGGGATGGAGGTTTACATAAAGAGGATTCTGTTTCACAGAAAAGTCAGGAAAGTGCTTCCACAACACCAAGATCAGGAACATCAAGTAGACGTCCAAGCATGGAAAAGAGGTCATTGTATAAAAGAAGTATGACAACGACAGAGGGAAAACCATGCCTTGTGAAGCAGAATGCCATCAGACTGTCCTCTGGAGATTCTTCCGACAGAAGCCCAAGAAGGCTTGTAATTGTAAAATCTGCTGTTTACCCTTGGGACGTGGATGATATGCAAAAAGATGGCCCCTATGAAAATGTATTTTTATCAAGACAGAACAGCAAACGCAGTAGCATAAGTTCTTGGGAAACTGCCAGCAGCTGTAGAACTCCTTCAACTCACAGAAGAGGTAGTAATCGAATTACACCAGTTCGTAATGTTTCCCATACAGATGTGTGTCCATGGGATGTCACTAGTACTGTCCTGGAAGGAGAAGGACCAAAGAAGCAGCAGAGCATTAAAGCAGATGTCTGCCCTTGGGAATCCCAAGTATCTGAACCATCTAATGTATGTCCATGGGAATCTCAAGAGCAAGGGAACCTGAGAAGACAAGGAAGTGCCCAAGGTAATGTTTGCCCTTGGGAATCACAGGATATCCCTGTTATTTATCAAGCAAAGACCCAACAGTCACAACAGTCTCTGAAACAAGCAGCAGACATATGTCCCTGGGAAACTGCAGAAAGTCCCCAACCTGTAATAAGGCAAGATAGTGAGTATGCTAATGTTTGCCCTTGGGATATTCAAGATAAGGCTGAAGTTGTGTATGAAAACCTGAATCCTTTGGAGATCAAGGGAAAGCTGACAGTGCCACTTCGCCAAGAAGTTATGAAACCTGCTGTCTATCCAAGTACATCAAAAGAAAGTGATGAGCAACAAAGCCTGGCAAAATACCCTGTCCAAACATTGGGTAGACAAAAAAACAAGACAGTAGAGAGTTGTCCATGGGATTTCCCTGATCCCCCTACAATCATTGAAAACATTTGCCCATGGGAAGAGGGGAACACAGAGACAGCAAACAAAGATTGTACTTCAAAAATGACCATTAAGGTAGATATTTGTCCCTGGGAGACTGGAGATCAGGACAAACTAGAAGACTCTCAAAAAGATGTCTCATCTCTGACAGCTGCTTCAGAACAGCCTGAAGGGAACGACAACCACAGGGTGAATGTGTGTCCCTGGGAAACTGAGCCTCATGAAAAAACTGTAACCGCCAACACTGTGTCACAAGGACTGGAAAGACTGGCAGATGTTTGTCCATGGGATAGTAGCGAAGCAGAATCAGGAAAGCCAGAAATCCACAAAACATCAGAGAGTCATGTAAGGCAGGACACAGCACATGCAAACATTTGTCCATGGGATACAGAGGAAGCAAGGTCAGTAACACCTGAAGGATCAAAAGTAGCATCAAAAAAGCTGCAATTACAGGAAAGTTCCAAAAATGATGTCTGTCCATGGGACACAGAAGAGCCAAAAGTTCTTACAAAGCAAGATAGTCCCCGGGCAGATGTTTGTCCTTGGGAAACAGCAGAGCCAAAAGTTCTTAAAAAGCAAGAAAGTGTCCGCGCAGATGTTTGTCCTTGGGACACAGAAGAGCCAAAAGTTCTTACAAAGCAAGATAGTCCCCGGGCAGATGTTTGTCCATGGGACACAGAAGAGCCAAAAGTTCTTACAAAGCAAGATAGTGTCCGTGCAGATGTTTGTCCTTGGGACACAGAAGAGCCAAAAGTTCTCAAAAAGCAAGACAGTGTCCGTGCAGATGTTTGTCCTTGGGACACAGAAGAGCCAAAAGTTCTTACAAAGCAAGATAGTGGCAGAGCAGGTGTATGTCCTTGGGAAACAGAGGAGCCAAAAGTTCTCAAAAGGCAAGATAGTGCTCGGGCAGATGTTTGTCCATGGGAAACAGAGGAGCCAAAAGGTCTTAAAAAGCAAGATAGTGGCAGGGCAGGTGTATGTCCTTGGGAGACTGAAGAACCACATGATGTCAAAAAGCAAGACAGCACTGGAGAAGACAAATGTCCCTTGGAATCTAAGGATCCACAGAGCTCAACAGACAGCAAAGTTGATCTTTCCAACAGTGACAAAGATGAAGTCAGAGAGAACACGGGGCAGCTCAGCGTTGAAGAGACTCCAGCAGATTTTGACACAGAGCAGATAGAAAACTCTAAAGAAAACTTAGCCCTTGGTCGGCGTGATGCTTTGTGTCCCTGGGACATGGTAAGTTGCAGATCTGGCTCATTCACAGACAATGCCTCAGACGTTTTTACATGGGAGCCTGAGAATATTCCTGAAGAAGATGAAGAGGATGATGCAGAATGTGCTGCTGAGGCTCTTGTATTTCCACCTGACTTGTGACCTAAATCAAGGCCAGCATCTGCTTTCACTTTTACCCTTGTGGCTAAATCAAGAGAATGTGGACTCAGACCATTTTGGTGGTACCCTGCTGAAGGTCAAGGGGAAATCGTTTTTAAAATTTCCCAGCTCCATTGGGAGGTCAGGGTGCAGGGTCAGCTTACAGATGGCTCCTCTGCATCTGGCAGAGCTGAAAGCCCTTTCTGTTGGACAATTACTTGGGATAATCACGGACAAGCTCTGTTATTTCAGGTTGGACCAATGTTTGGGCCATGCTGCTGTCCGACTAAGAAGCCTGTAGTAGGGACTTAATAAACTGGACACAATGAGTTGAGCAAACCTGATAGAAAATTGTATTTTCTTTAGCTGGAGCACATATTGCACGTCAATTAAGTCTATTTCAGCAACAAATTCATCTGAGGGCATCTGAGGCATATAGATTAAGACCCTTTTCTTCCTGCTTCTACCCCCTATTTAAAGTAAAAAATTTTGTGTCTTTGTATGTTTTTAAGGTGACAATTCACATATTTGCCATGTACAGTATGTTGGAACCATGGCAGGGGTGAATTTGTTACAAAACCTAAACAAACTAATCCACAGTGTTCAAAAACAAAAAAATATAGCAGAAGACCTAAGAGACTGAAAGATGAAAGCTTAACCAACATATAACAGGTAAATTCAGTCTTAATTTTGTTCTTTTGTAAAAAGAAAAAAAATATTTTAAAGTAGAGGAAAGTTGTATTCGAAGCAGTGCTGCAAAGTACAATTGATGTCAAACTACATTTCTCTCAAGTGTTAATGAGTGATAAAATTAATGTTAATAAATGTCTAAAGCATGACTGTTTGCTTTGAATGTCTGATTTCATGACCAAGGGCTAAAGTAACATATTACTCTTTTTTCATCTGATCAATAGGAAAAAACATAACGGTCAGCTACTTAAAGGAACAATGCCAAAAAAGCTGCATAACTCACCATAAACTGGAGTCAAAAGCTGCATAATTTAGCATTTCACATCTGAGAGTTTAAGTCATGTCAATGCCTTTTATGTGAATTTCATACCAGTTTCTATCAGTCACTTTGGTGCATTTCTCAAATCATCCTTAACATTTGCAAAGCAGTAAGTTTATTTCTCAGAACAATGTGCACAAATAGCACCACACTAAGACACACAATAGACTTCAATAGATTTTGCATGTAATGACTTGTGCAGTGAGCTCATCCCTAGATGTTTTGGGGTTAAGACTATTCAACAGAGAACAAGTAGAATACATTCTGATCAACATAACTTAAGTAATTGTTTATGTAGACACAACAGACAATTGTCCATAATCATTTGAATGAATGTGCCAAAGCATTTGAAATTTGTTCAAAAAGAATGAGACATTGGGTATATGATGTGCAAAAGTGACAGATGGCGTGAGGTTAAGCAAGTAGTTTTGAGAATTTTGTTCCTGATTCCTGATTTGAGAAATGTAATATGTGTAAAGGCAAAGAACAACGTTAACAAAAAAATTATGTTGAAGTCACCCTGACCTGCTTATGACTGTATTCAATCTAAATGCAGCAAAATAATGCAAGTTAGGGAGGTGATGTCTCAGTTTTAAGAAATAACACATCTTTACCATTTTTGATGAATAACTGCCAGTTACGGTTTTGGTCAACTGCAAATTTATCAGGATTCCTTATGCAGATAATGATGCTGAAAAGAGTTACGTCTTTAGCACTACTTATTTATTGGTCCTTGAAAAAAATAGATTTTAGGAGATTCTTCTGCGTGACTCTTGATATGCATACAACCAATAATACTTTATCAGTCAAAGATGTGACTGATATTTTTCTTATTAGCTAAAAATTTCTATAATCAAGAGTGGCCATACATTTCATGTCTGATATTAAGGAGTACTACCTTAAAAAGTTCAGAATAATTTCAGACAGAAAACTGCAACTTTTAAAAAGCAGTATTATGTTGAAAGTTTTAAGATGAGTAAAATTTACAATATAACGTTTTATGCATTAATATATTATACATCTTTGCCAGCAACCTGTAAAATCAAGTGTAATTTATTCAGTGCTTGTGCAGCAGTGACTTTTTCATTCAGAGATCTTATTGTTAAAAACTGCACCACATTTTATGTCAATGGACTGACCTGGTTTTGTGTGCATCGTTGCATATTAGTGTTTTTTAATAAAAGTGCTGTTTTTTGTTTACAGATTAATAAAAATAATCAAATATTGTTGTTAACATATACATTAATTTGCATGAAGAGATGGTACATGTTCTGTTTTCAATTACATCACCAGTATCTTCTATAAAAGATTATTGTGATAAAATACTCTGAAATCTACTGATGTGAAAAGAAAATGGGAGATTTTATTTTCTATTTCTTCCTTTAACAAGCAGCATATTTAAAGAAAAAAAAAATCCAACCTTACAAATTTGTGGAGGTCCGTATATATTTTTTATTTTGTATGTACAAATTTAGACAAATGGAGAAAAAAAACATAAATATGTGAGAACCAAATTTCAGTCATAGTGAATTCTGAAGTCATTAATGACTTCTTGTTATCTCAGATGGTTGCGTGATGACTAATTGCAGGAACTGAATCAGCTCAGTGGTTTTTATCGTACTTAAACTCACCTGCTGCCCTCTCTATTTCAACAGCCAACAGCAACAGTATTTAGAGATAAGAGCCTCCAAAGGAAGTCTGGTTTCCTGCCAGAGTGGAAAAACTAACCAGCCACAGCCAAATATTTAACAGCTTTTGGCCCATTACTGCAGATAAGGTCCTATTACGGTTTCATGAAAAAGCAGCACTAACTAAATAGTGGCCTATTTGTTCCATTGAACTGCCTGCGGTTTGGGAACTTCATAGTTGAGGGCCTCAAACTCTTCCCATGGCTTCAGCTCTGGACCAGGAATCATGACAGTCTGGAAGTGTAGCAGATAAGAGCAGATAAGTATCTTTAGAAAGCCAAATAAAACCTTAATAAAATATTAATAAAAGACATACATATTACAGAGGCATAACACATATTGCAAGTGCAATCTATGTTTGCGGTATTTAAATGATCAGAACGGCAGTAAAAAATAACTGCAGCTAAAAACGTCCTTTATATTGAAAGAGTCAGATCTTTTTTAGGAACATCTGAAACTTTATAAAGCAGTTTTATGTTGGAAAACGTTTTATTGTGAATTACATTTACAATACCAACAGTTTTCTGTATTGTGATATTAAGTCCTGTGTCTATGACGTTTTAAGCGAATGAGAAAAATAAAACAAAACAAAAAACTGTTAATTTGCAGACAAATGTACAAGATTCTGCTAGAAAGTGCAGGGTCCTGTTCTCTAAAAACAGGTGGGATCAGATAAATAACACTGTTATGTAACATTTAATCTAACATTTTCAATTTTTTTAATTTAATTATTTGATCATTTTTATTAAATCTGTCAAAAATTGGATTTAAGTCATTTTTAAAGGTCTAAAATTCATATTATTGGATTCAAGATTTTAAGAGAACGTATGAAAGAACAAACAGCAGCAAGAAAGAGAAAAATACCTGCAAAAAAAACCTTAAAAAAAAGCTTGAAATACTAAATTATACGCCACAGAACTTATTTATGTGGTCATTAAATATGAACTGGCCAGTTAATAAAAGATTCTTAATTTTCTCTTGATTAGCAGTGAGCCTTGGACCTCTGCCTTTTTCTACCTTAAAGATACATAAAACATGTTGTCAGCTGGTGCCGAGTAGAGAATCACCTTTATAATTGGGTCTTTGGCAGGAGCCCAGGATGGCACTATCTTTCCATGTAACCTCCATCTGCCATAGGGGTTTATGAGGTGTCGTTCTATGACCAGATACTCCAACACGTCCTTTGGCTGCTCCTCACTGCCCAACATCAGCCTACCAAAGCGGTCATAGATGGCCAGAGTCTGCAGGAAAAGCAGATGTCAAAGGTGGTTTAGCCAGTCACCTAAATCCAGTGATCTTGGCTATGAACTTCAATACTGTTCTTGAGTTTAATGTTTTATCAGCCCTGAAATCAACTCAAAATATTATGTTTATATAGACAACAACTGCATAAAAGCAAATTATTTTTAAAAAACAATACATCCACAGATTTTTTGGAGGGGTGCATAATTTAAGTCCATATTTTCCTGAAAAAACGCCTTTTAGCGCACAGGTTTCTTAGCTAAAATGTCTGATTATAAAGTATAAAAGTGCGATTCAGCAAATCTACACCAACTACACAACAAGTAAGAGCAGTCGGAGTCCTCACAGTCTAAACTAAAGTGTTGTTACTGGTTAGATTGTCAAAATTAGACAAATATCAGGTTAAATCCCTGAAGAGCTACATTAGCATCAGTGACGATATGCTAGGTACAAGTGTTGTCATATCATATGTGTATTACTTTAACCCCCAAAAAGAAACTTTCTGCTAACTAATTTACCTGAGGTTTAAAGGGATGTATGGACTAAGACTAGATTTACTAGATTTAGATTTTATTTGAAACTATTTACACATTTTTCAAAAGACAAACTGACTTTTAAAGTTCTTGAAATGTGTAGTACTTGTGTTATAAACAATGCAAATAATTGAAAGGTGTACATGAAAATAACGTGCACTATCCTATCCACTTTTTGTAAAAACTAGCTGCAGGGCTATTTATGATATTTGGGGGGGAAAAAAACTTTGCACTGTAATAGTTAATTCTATTATAATGACCAGACTTTGACTACAGTTCACCAACACTGAAGTCTTACCTGTTTGGAGTGCATTCGGACAGTCACCTGGCCGTATAAGTTGCCTTTGGAAACCATGTCGGGGCAGCGGGCGTGCACTACTTTTGGCGGCTCGAGGGACTCGACAAACCTCCAGCGGATCGTCTTGTAACGGTTACCTCTTGTCATCTCCTGAACACAGAGCAACAGAGTGATGGAAAGAGCAAAACAGTCAATTGTGGGTTTAATAAAAATGAATCAGTGAACATTTTAAGTAACATACAGATGAAGAACTTACAGGATAACACCTTTCTGTGACCAAGGAGTGAAGCTTTTCCTTGTTAAACCTGCAAAACAAACAGAAGACGTTACTCATCCTCTCTAAACCTCATCCTTCAAACTTCATCCTTGTATTAATTAAGCAAACCTCTCATTAATCAAACTGGACAAACTTCTAATGGTACTAATGGTACTTCTGATAGTCAATAATGAACTTTCACAATCAATGTTACAGTTACTGAACCAAAATAAACTTGCAATTTAACTTCATGAATTAAAAAAGTATTAGGTCAAAGATACTTTTAACACAACTGAACTGGAGGCTTAATTAAATGAAAAACTCCAGCCTGGTTCTTTGTGAAAAATGTATATAAACTGCCCAAAATAAGGGAAACTATCAGCTTGATCACAGAAAACTCTACAATATATTGTGAAATTTTCTCAGAGAACCAGTTAATTAATTGTACATGTACAACAAGACTTGTTTTTTTTTTCATTTTAATTTGTCAAAAATGCAAAGGAGTGATTTCCCACATTGGCTGTGTACTTTGAGGCTCATTTTATAATAAATTTCTCACTGTAATATTCATTATCTCTCACTGCGAGGCTGAGATGAGCTGTTTCAGTGAGTGAGGTGGGGTGAGAGACATGGGCTCATTTGCTTACTGTGACAAAACGTTGTGAGCCTCGATAAAGATTTCTTGAGCTTGCTCTGCAAAATCCTTCGTTTTGAACTGAGAGTCGTGCTCTTTGATTTTACGAATCCTGTTAGAAACAACAACAACAACAGCAACAAAATAACACATTTAGATTTCTCACATTTACTGTTTCAATTTATCATCTTAAGATGTTTGGATCCAGTTTAATGAAACAGCTGTAATAAGCTGTGGTTAAGCTCTTTTTAATAACACAACTACATCAAACTCTACTGTGTCCTACAAGAAATCCACCTGTACATGGTCAACATGAGGAGTCAGAAAAAAACACTCTTACGCGAGCTGTGAGGTGGCACTCTGTCGAATCTGTTCAGTTCGTTGTTTCAAGCCTTCTTTGGACAGAGTGGAGAGACGAGCGTCGCCCTCTGGTGGGATGTAGGGGTCAAAGATTCCAGCTGATAAAAACAGCAGACAGGACTTTTCAATCACTTGCACCCTCCATCCATCCCTCCATGAGACAACTTACAAAATAGCTTTAATGCTCAGCTGCCATCTGATAGATGATGAGAAGCTCCACACATCTGAGGTGTGAACTTTTTTATGAAATATAACAGCAGTAATCCTACCATAGATGTTTAACAATAAATAGCTGGCGCTGAATTTGTCACACAAAAAATATATATGACTTTTTAATCCACATGATGACTGCATACCTGATTTTTCTGAGGAATTAAAGCTTTTTTCAATGAAACTCCTCTTCTCTATTTAACAGATTCCTGTTAAATCTTGTCTAACGGGGTACAAACAGCTTTTTGAGAGCAAATTAAAGCTTTTAAGGAACAGAAACCAAAATTTCCAAACTCTCAAAATCTTTATTGTCACATCTAGATTGGGATGGACGCTAGGAGAAAAACAAATATTACTACTCATAAATCATTTCACCAGATTATATTTAATATCATATATTTAGAGGAATATACATTAGTTTAAGCAATTCCCTAACCTAGTGTTTAAAATAAGACATTTTACAAACTTTTCAGACTTGGGACAAACTCGCTGTCGAGCTAGGTATTGAGTGAATTAAGAGAGTGAGTGGTGCTGGCAAGAAGAAAGCTTAGATTCTACTCTAAGAAATAGATCATTATTATTCTGAATAGAGATCAGAGCATTCACCTGTCCACTGCATATCTCTACTCTGCATTTCTGTGTCTGCAAACTGACAGGAAAGGATAGAGGAAGCAGAAGAAGATGCACCTCATATTACTGATTGTGTGTCTTCTGTGCTGTTAGAGCACCAAAAGATGCTTTATTAAACAGAGCTGTGTGAAAAATGTCATTACATACTGGGACACAGGTTTCCATTTTAATACCAGGTGTAAACGGGGGCCATGAATCTTTAATTCAACTAAATGAAAAACCGGCAATGACTTCATGTATGCCTGTCAAGACACAAATAAAAAAGTTAACAAACATAATTACCAGTGCAGGCGATGTTGATGGGCCTCTCAAAATACTGCTGTCTGAAGACAATGCCTGCTGCTCTGGCCTTGGCCTCTGTATTTTCTTCCCTCTTCCCTTTCATCCCCACTGCTGGAGGAATGAAGTACCGCTTCTTGGTCCGGACGGGCAGAAAAAGCGGGATGGGATGCGACACATCTAGAGACACTTCAGCATTCTGAGGGAAGGTGAACAGAAGTGTTTTATCAGCAAAGTTTCCAAAATTTGTGGTTTTTTTATGAAACAGTCAGGTAGGTGACCATTGAATTTTTTTTCTTTTTTCTTTTAGAAGGAGGTCTTATTTATTATCTGTGGTCACAATCCCTCCAGCAGTGTACTTAGGTACAATTGTGGGGCATTTATGTGAATATTTCCATTTTATGCTACTTCATAATTCTACTCCACTGCATTTTGGAAACCAATTTTGTACTATAACCTCTGCTTCTTTCATCTGACGACATCAGCTATTAGTTACTTTGCAGATTCAGCAGGTCACAGAAAACAGAAATTTACCAATAAATTATGAGACATTATTATAATTTAAGCTACACTGCAGTAAGTTAAGTGGTTGCAAATGGTCCCATCTTTATAGGCTGTGCAATAAATTATGTCTTTGAATGAAAGCATGCTTAATTCTACTTAATAAACCTTTAAGTTTTCTACTTGCACTGTAACTTCAGTAAGGTTTTAAATGCAGGACATGAAGGTCAAAAAGGACATTTTGGCGATGCTAAGGAGAAATGCACCTCTCTATAGAAGTGGAATGATGGATTCAAATGCTGCAGAAATAGAGGATTTACAATTCTGCCACATCTTATATCTTAGAGATTGTTTTGAGCAACACCTATAGGGCTAATCCTAATCCTAATCAGGATAATGTTTGTTTTGTCTAACAGTTCAAATCTTAAGTCTATTAGAAGTATATTAAAAAACGTGGCTTAAATGAAAAGTAGCAAATCCTCACATTACATTATCGAGAACCATGAAATGTTTTTAGAATGATTTACTAATCAGTTCATCAACAAACATTTACGCTGTAAATCCTTTGCTTGTTTTATTTTTTAATAATTAACGTAAGTAATTAGTATCGTTGGTCCAACTAGAAACTGAAACTGATCAATAAATATGATGAAGTAAAATTAAAGATTTTTTTTACTTTAAATTGTAGTTGAGTAGGAGTAGGAACCAAAGTAGCGTTGGCATAAAATATAAATTCTTGAGTTAAATATGAGATCGTCAAATGTGCTCTTAGGTACAGTACTTATATAAATATAATTAGCCACAATCTACCACTGTTTCTGTATACATGTAAGCGGTGAATGTCAGTAAGCTAACCTTTGCTAAGCTAACGTTTGCTCCGGAAAGACTAAATGCGGTGTGACTCGTTCATAACGAGAGAAACAAAGACCAGCTGCTTCTTAAACGAAATTTATCATCTGTGTTTAAAATCATACAGTGTCATTTGATGTCCCCATACCTTAAAACTGCTACATGTAGCTCTGTTGAGAGCCATCAGCGTCCTCCTCATGGGCATCGCCATCTTTTGCTTTGCTTCTTCTTCTATGGTATCAAATAAAACGCAGCGATGCCGTATTGCTCCCCCTTCAGTCTAAACAACGTCTCTATTGCAGCTCCATACATACACACAAATCTGTCATATGAGGCAATTTCAGCACTTTTTTTCCCCTTTTATTCGAGTTTTGCAAAATCTGTTTGTTTTGTAAAAGTTTTGTAAAATTGTCAAGACGTTATACACTTTTTCCTCCGTCATATCTCTGTATTTATATTCCGTTTATATAGAATAAAATACGCACTGCAGAAGAGTTTTACCTAAGTCTGGCTGTGTCAACACATCACATAACGATGCTTTCTCATAAGATCGAGCCAACTTACACCCACAGTGGCGCCTCAATTGTTTACATTGATCTGCTCTGACTCCATCTAGTGGCAATTATATAAACTGACGTTTGAATTGCAGTCAGACCTGTCCCTTTCTCTCCACATCCAGTGATTTCTGATATTAGGGCTGTGTTTTCATTTTAAAATATATTTCCAGCATGTATATTCGAGGGATACTTCAGGATTTTACTTGGGGATTGCTCTATTTGCAATTTTTTCGTCAGTTGCCATATTTTTCCATGATTTATTGCCTCAAATGCTGCAAGAAAACCCTTCATTGTACCATTGACTTAGACTTTTCATTCCCTCAAGCTGGATAGTATTGATAGTATTTATAGTACTGATAATATATTTTAAGAAATTCATGACTATGACCGTAATAATTCAAAAGAATCAGTTCTACATTTCAGCTTTGACACTCACAGGCGTTCCTTCGTTCGTGCGTATACACGATGTGAACGAGGAAGGAAGCAAAACTGACTGTTCACACTTCAATGTGTGTTTAACACAAACTGTTGTATCCTCCTTTGTCTTTCTCCTCTGTAGTCTACCTGTCGACTGAACAGAGACGTGAGAAGCGATGAGTTTAACAGCAGCAGCCGGTGGATTTGTTGTCTTCCTTCTCTGTGCACGAGGTACAGTGTATCTCCATTAATACTGTAGTGAAGTTAGCATACTTCTGAAGTTCAGTATACATTTGTCCTGTAAACTCTATAAACTGAGGTTTTGTTGAACTGTGAGGGAGATTGAGGTCGTGTTTGTGCGGATGGACATAGTGGCTGTACATGCTGGTACATTAATATGTTTATTAAATAAAATCAAGCACTTCTGGGACTTCACTATGGAGACTTGGAGGGAGACATTTGTTTGTTTGTTTTTAAACGTGCGCGCCTTTTTTTTAATTAAGGTTTTATTTCTATTTCGCGCCCAAATTTTTATAAAATGCGCAATTTACTAATACATAGGATGGTAGCGGCTGTACTGGTACATTAACAAAGACAAAAAAAAAAATCCTCTGGATAATTTGTTAATTGAAATAAAATCAACCACTTTTTGGACTTTCTTATGAAGCCCTGGAGGTGACATGGACCTTTGTTTGTTTGTTTTTAAACATGCGGGTCTTTTTTAATTCGCACAGGCCTTTTATTTCGATTTCGCGCCCAAATTTTTATAAAATGCGCAATTTAAAGTGCGTTTTGTTTATTAAATTTAAATGCCATGGCATTTAAATAAACTGCCTGTGTTTTACAAACCGGGGGCACAAAATAGAAATAAAACTTGTGTGCAAATTTAAAAATGCACTTGTTTAACAACATGGCCATTTGAAATAAAATGCTTTTCTACATTGTTCTGCGTTTCCTCCAAACTGAACTTTATTCAGCTTCATATGAAAGTGTGTCAGAGATATGTGATGTTGTTCCTATTGTGCAAAAACTGCAAGGTGCTACAAAGGAATGTGCATGTACAATGTGCAAGCAACAACTGCAGTGAATAGATTGTGGCCATGGACACAACTCTTGTCGCCGGGGATAATCCTTGACAAGTTAAGGTAATCCTGGGCCTGTAGACAGAGATCCTCACAGACTTTGACAAAAGTGCTACTTCCGCTCTGAAAACTGCAAATGTGAACATAACTGTGGTCACAAAAACGTGAGTTTCTCTGGTGCTGATGATGATTGAGTGCTTTAACTTTGAATACTTGATAACAAACTTGTGTTAAAGTGAATTTACAGTGGTGAGCATAGCACAATTAGTACAGGAAATACAAGTGCTGTACAAAATCATTTGAAGCCCTGTTCATAATATCTTCATTAGTTATTTACTTAAACATTTGATTTGATTTCACAAGTATGCACTGAAATTTTCTTTGATCTAAAGTGATCATGAATATCATTAATTGGGACAACAGATATTTTAAACTTAAATTAAAAACCTAAATTTCCTGCACAAATATGGTGCTTAAAACTAACCAAACAACAATAGTTTTAAAGGATTAATCACATGTTAAAATGCTTCATGGCAAATAAAAACTTGAATTAAAAAAAAAAAATGCTTCATGGCAGGAAGCAAACAGACACTAAAGGGACACTCAGTGCATTCAAAAGTAAAGTTGAGGGTGTCAAGCTCGAAGTGAGAATATGTTAATTCACTGTGCTGCTCAAAGACTTCCTTCCTTTTTCGGTGAAATGTTTCTTGCATTTTACTGTACTTTTACAGTACTTTTACTGTTTTACAGTCACTGGTTAACATAACAAATTAGTCAGCACACATTAAACCTCAACATGACAGCTTTGATCACTCCATTTGTTTTTGTTGTTTTGTGGATTCTCTTTATTCTATCAGCAGTTCACCTTTGACCCTGACCAATAATTTAAAGAGTCAAGTCCAACAGTCAGTACACTTCTTGCAGAAAAAGCTAACAGTGAAATCAAGGCTAATCTGATACCAGAAAAAAAAAAATTAAATGATCTGATACAGTTTACCTCATTTGTTAAAAATCTGCCATAATTTCCAACCTGTACAACAAATTTGTGTATCTGACAGAATTAATTTGAGAAGCTTCTTTAAATCTCAGAAGCTGTGTCTGTTTCTGTCTATAAAATATTTTAATTTTTTAATTTTGTCTACATATCATCATAGTTGCCCACACCTCTGTATTGTGCATGTCTAAAGTTTCTGGTCTCATTTGGCAGCAGCCTGACCACATAAAGGAAGTCAGAAATTCTCACTCTGTTTTTTTTATATATGTATCACATCCATCCAGCATTTAGTTATCAGCTTTTTTTCTGATCTGTAAGTGCTGTATTAAAGTACACAGTTTTGATACATTGCTCTTCCTTTGCTGCATCTTCTGAATAATGCTTTGCCTCTGAGCTCATAGAGATTAACTGCAAAGATCATTTGAACATCTTTGACTGTTTCTTCACATTATACAACTTCTAGTGAAATGAAGCTTTGCAGATTTCTCCAAACCAAATCTGAGATTCAAACATTCAGACATTTTCGAGGCAGGTTAGATTTGGTTGATCACATGCAGAGAGCTGAAGAAATGAGTCCTGAGGTTGTGGAGGATGTTGAGCGTCCTCATGCTGAACATAGTAACTGTAATCTGATTACTTGATCGCCTTTACAGTCTCACTGAGTTTATAATCACCCTCTTACAAACTGTTCTAACCCAAATTTTCTAACTTCTTGTCTTATCAAGTTATAATGTGTCAATAATGTCGTGTTGTTGGAAGTCCAGTGTCGGTGACGTTGAAGTCGTGATCATGATTTAGTTCTCTTTACATCCTTGCTTTACTTTTTTACTTTTGGCTTTAGATTAAAGTTTCATAATTCATAAAAGTGGTGCTAATTTGTGAAGATTGTTCCTTTGGCCTCTTTTAAGAGTTTATTTTTAAACTATTATGTAGAAAAACCATGTTAACCAAGATGTTAATCATACCATTATATCTTTCATACTTGAAGTCTGGAGAGGAACTTAAAGATCAGTACTACTTGTTATGATTATAACAATTTATTGTTATGACTTGTTATGATGTCCTCACTCCTCCATCTTGAAACAAGTTGATACGAAGAGAATTTGTCTTTTTCTCACACTGACTTAAATCAGGATGGTACGAGAGTTGTTCAACGTCAAGTTGATTTTATTTTAGAAATGAAGCTTCACACACTGATGCAACTTTAATATACCGTATTTTCCGCACTATAAGGCGCATCGGATTATAAGGCGCACCTTCAATGAATGACCTATTTTAAAACTGTTTTCATATATAGGGCGCACCG
>JAQMCX010000043.1:10608026-10630104 GCA_029814765.1 Acanthurus leucopareius | reverse complement strand
GCCTTTATTTGATAGGACAGAGTTTAAACGGGGAGAGAGAGGGGGTAGTGACATGCAGCAAAGGGTCGGAGCCAGAATCAATCTCGCGACCGCTGCGCAGAGGACTGAACCTTCTTTATATGGGCCGAGCGAGCTAAACAGCGACCCCATTAGCCTTTATCTGTGAAGTCACACAGGAGTTTACCAGCTTGGTCTTGTCCCTTGCATTTCATTGTTTCCTGTCTCTTCCTCTCTGTCTACAGGTAAAACTCCAGAGGAGGTGGTAAAGAAGTACCTGCAGAAAGTAAAAAGTCCACCAGAGGAGGTATGAATGATAATTATACATGCATCTTTCATAGTGATGCTTTATAAGACAAATATTGTTGGTTTCACATTAAAGGAAATAGATAAGGTTTTCATGATGGATTTTTTCTGTCTTCTTGAGGATTGTACCATCTGTATGGAGCCATTGGGGGGTCCATCTGGATATAAGGGTCCAGGGGTGGGTCCTGTGTCCCGGGCAGAGTCAGTTGGGCGACTAGCACAGTGCGGACACCAGTACCATTTCCAGTGTCTGGTGGCCATGTATAACAATGGCAACAAAGACGGCAGGTAGGTTAAAAACAGAGAGAGCCCATGACTCTTCATTATCTCACGGCTTTTTTTCTGCAGATAAGCTCAATAATAGATCAATCTTTTCTTCTTTCATTAGTCTTCAGTGTCCCACCTGTAAAACCATCTATGGGGTAAAGACAGGCAACCAACCGGCGGGGAAGATGGAGTACCATGTCATCCCTCACTCTTTACCAGGGCATCCTGACTGCAAAACCATACGTATCATCTACAACATACCACCAGGCATTCAGGTAAGACCCGAGCAGACAGCAGCGTTGGTTTTACTCTCATATGAGGTTTTACTTGGTCAGAGTTAGGTTGATCAACATGAGTCCTTACTTAAAGTAACAGTCTTCCTCTCCTCTCCTTTTAGGGACCAGAGCACCCGAACCCAGGGAAGCCCTTCACTGCCAGAGGCTTTCCACGACACTGCTACCTCCCAGACAGCGAGAAAGGACGCAAGGTAAACTCAAGCCCTCGTCCTGCTACATACACCTGACAGCTGATGTGGAAACAATTTCTTTTACCAGATACATTTTTTTAATGTTTAGAGGTAAACGTTTTGTCCTTATCCTCACCCCAATCCCCTGTCAGGTACTGAGACTGCTCCTGGTAGCGTGGGACCGCAGGTTGATCTTCTCAGTTGGTACTTCCAGCACTACAGGAGAATCAGACACCGTCATCTGGAACGAGGTACATAACACAAAACCATTACCATTATACTGCAACTGAGTAATGTATTGGATTGACTGTAGCTTGTGATTCATGTTTGTTGTCATTTTAAACCAAACATTTCTGCCCTGTCTCTAAGGTCCATCATAAGACAGAGTTTGGCTCCAACTTGACAGGCCACGGCTTCCCTGACCCGGGACACCTCGACAATGTCCTGGAAGAGCTCCGAGCTCAGGGCATCACAGAGGATGATGGACTGATGGAAAAGTGAACAAAAAAGCTACCTAGGCAGTGGATTAAATATCTATATGAGAATAGTAAAAGGTGACGGGGGTAGGAGGAGCAGAGGAAGAGAATTGGGCCAAACTATGAAAATAAGCAGGAGAAGCTGAGAGAGAGGGTCCTGGACTGAGATGCACTCCTTCTGCCAGCACTTAAAAGGGTTGAAGGGGGTTGTACGGGTTATAGAAGACACTGATTTTGTTTTGCAGAGGTTACCCCTTTTCAAGATGTTGATTAAGTCACTGCTGGGTTTGCCTTTCATCAAGAGCCTGGCCACATTTTAGTTTCAAGCAAGCACATGAACAAGAGGCAGGAGGCAGTCTGAGGAAGAGCATACACAGAAGAGCAGCGCAAAGAAGGAGAATAAGAAACCAGCAGCAAGAATGATGCCACTCATGGTTTTAGCGATTAAAAAACAGCTAGGTACTAAATGTTGACAAGTGAGAATGAATTGGTACTAATATTTAGGACAAAAACAAGTTTACTTTACTGAGAGAAAGAGTAACAAGGAATGATGGTTAGATTTTGAAGCAGTTAAATGAAAACTGGGAGAGAAGGGACAAAGCAAGAAGTTGTAGGAGTGGGATAGGGGACAGGAGAAAGGAAGGAATAATGTAGTTGAAAGAGAGAAAGATGGTGTATGAATGTAGCTTAGGATAGGAGTAGAGTAAAATTAACTTGTATGGTACTTCACAGGTACTTTAGGTATCACCAAAAACACAAGGAGACCAAGAGTGATTCAGAGAAAGAGACAAATGTACAGACTGTGCTTGCTTGCTTCCTTCAAACCACCTGCCTGTATGTGATTGAAGTGAAGTGCTGTTGCTCCCTCTTGTGGTGGTACTGATGAACTACACCTCAACCGGCAAGCTACTGGACTAAAAGTAATATTACTACGAGTTATACACATGTTACTTTTTTATCATTGTTGCTATAATCCTTATTTAACATCATTCCATACTTTACCTCTTACTTTTGACTTGATGGGTTTTTATATGACCTCGGCTCTGTTTATGACTGTGCGTGAAATGACAAAAGACCAAATTAAGGCCCAGTCTTTTGGGCTTGTTTAGAGTCTTACTATTGAGCCACTGTGGAACAAGTTAACCTTAGATATACAGGTACTAGTATTTACATACATATCTTTGTTTAATGTTTGCCCCTTTTGGCCTCAGTTGATGTAATGCAGTTATATCGCGTCAACAGAGGAGCACCAGGGCGAAAAGATGAGGAGATTAATAAAAACCTAAATTTTGGGGGTTGCCTTGAATTCAGATTTGCTTTAAGGCCTGAGGGTTTTGATCTAGTTGAATGAGCTTCAATATAACTGCTTAATTGCAAGAGATAGAAACCAGGAGGCAGAGGCTGGTCTTACAGCCAGACAGCTCTTTTGATTGGGCTGAGATTTGGAGGGTTGGAGAGGATGGAGGAGTAGACCTGGAGAAGAGGTTATCCCCTGGTCTTTCCAAACACATCACTGCTAAGGAGAAGGAGAAAAATCTTAACACATTTTTAACTGATTGATCTTAACAATTAGTCGAGGCAGTTGGGATTTCCAAAATCATGGTATGTGGTTGTCAGTAACTAATAGATGACTACCATTTGTTAAATTTGGGTTGTAGAAAACATGGCTAAGCTGTCAAATGTTAAAGGTCCCATTTTAATGCAGATCAAAATTATTCTCTTATGAACCATCAAGTATGGTTCTCATGTGGGGATGACAATCTTTCTCATTCTAACTCTAGATGTTAAATTTCAACTCTACAAAATCAGTTTTAGGCCAACTACAGGAAACACAACATGACTGGACCTATTCCTAATTCGCTTGCATCACTTACACAGATGGAATACGTCCCATCAGATGAGCTTGAAGATCTGAATCAAAAGACAGTTACTCTGTGGGTTCATGTCACTCAAACCAGATGAGCTGGTGTGTTGGCCAAAGACAGAGCAGTACTGTGACATCTTCCTGAGGATTAATATATCTGTAGATCAGCCCTCTCAGAATAAATAGCATGATTAGCATTACTTTGTACCTGTGACCAAGACCTGTGTTGATTAAAAAAGACAATGTCGAAGATTTGCAATATGGGGTCTCTATGACTTATTTGCCTCAGTAGGAAAACAGGTTTTCTCAGTCTTATCTCGACACCTCTCCTCTTTTTATCTCCAACCCTCCTGACTGATAATCACCACACTGCCCAGTCTTTGAGTTTGGTCAGTAAATGACCCACTATTACAATGTTACAAGACCTATGTGTATGTATGTGTGTGAGAAAGAGAATCTGTGTACTGTGTATGCTACATGTTCCCAGTTTAGGTTATTATTTCGGTACTCTGTGGAAATCACATCATCCTTAAGCTCTGATGGTGATTGATGATGGATCTTCCTGTATGCTAACTTCTTTATTATGTGTTTTTTTAATTAAGAAATATAGTTACACCTTTGGTTTTTACTAGCATTTTCTTGACACTGTCTTAGATTGAATTGCCTTTTTTTTATTTTGTACATTTATTGTGTTAATTTTGCCCTTTTTCATTGTCATAATTGGTTTACAAAGACAGTGTTATTCAATACAAAGTCTTTTCATTGTGTGCAGAAGTTAAGGTGATGTGCATCATCTTTTCTTTGGAAAAGTAATTTGGCGGTAAACTTTTATCTGAGTGTGAAATGTAATGAATTTTAATAGCAAAACAAAACCTTGTGCCCTTGTTCTTCTATAAGTTAAAATTCCTTTTTTCTTTCTTTTTTTTTTTTTACATATCATCAGTACTGCTACAGTTCCGCACTGAGCCTTTATCTGCCTACTGGAGCTCTTAACATTTGTGACCCTGAAAGGTTTTGTGGCAGATTTGTTAATAAAGATTTTGGTGTTAGTATCATATCCACCTTTCTTTTAGAACCAAACCTGGTCATGTGCAGGTGGGACAATGTAATTTATGGTTTTAAACATTGTAAAATGTGTAAAGAAAAAAAAATCACATTGTCCTCTTGCGTTGTAGTAGTTTTCTTGTTCTGTTGGGCCAAACACTGCACAGTGATTGAGAAAACAGTTGATTCTTTATTATAGTAAGTCCCTTATGTTGCTTTTAATTTGTCTTCATTGTCATTGTCATTAAAAAAACTGATTAAATTTCCAAACAATAAAAGCAAGAATTTGAAAGAAATATCAGTAGTTTCATTATTAGTTTTCACATGCTGAATTGGATTAATTGAGTTCAGTTTATCAGTAATTTTGTTATTAAGGGGTTATAAAGACTATTAACATTAACCTCGGGTGTCTGTAAAAGAGACCAGTGGTTGGTTTAAAGGCTTTGATCTGAGATGTGCAGTGTTTGAAACCATGTGAGCAAGGCAGCAAACAGCTGGAAGTGGTAATTCAACATCTCAGCTTTGTCTCCTCTTCAAATGTAAATTTATTTCTGTCATCAGTTTTTAGCCTCGAAGGGGAAGACAGTAATATCTCTTCCAGCTAAGTGTGGATAAGAAACCTCTGTGACTTGTTTTCCTGTTTATGGGATGGTGGGTCAAAGGTGCTGGTATGGAAAATAGAGAGCATTAACCCAAGTTGAGAGACAGCAAAGTGTAAATATTGCCAGATACTTGCTGGAGTATGAGTGATTAATAGAAAAAGAATAAAGAATAAATGAAAGTCATTGTTGATGTGTTGTTGTGATTTAGCCGTCATTCAAAAAATGTATAAATTTAAACGTAACAAATACGAATATTATTAAAAGGAAAATATTACATATTGTCGTTAAAGAGTTCTCATCCAATACATTCTTGTTTTAAAAACATCAACATTTTTCAAAGATAGAGCACATATCTCCCCGACAGCTCTAACTGAGAGCCGCTGGTCTGTACAAATTGAGCAAATCACATATCGAATTTTTATCTTTTGAAAACCAATCATGCTCTGTGGTCCATCTTTGGCAGTCCAACCAAATGTTTGATTTGACAGCTAATCACGTAGCGAGATCTATGTTCCTAAGGTCCATCTTTGATAGGACAAATCAAAACACAAATTCAATATTTGAACCACCGAACACTTACCTGGTTTAAACGCCAAACCAATTTGACTGAGAACTCAGACGTCCAAATCTTGCCGGGTTTAAAAACATATTTGTCGATTAAGGTAAACACACGCCTTCGATAGCTCAGTTGGTAGAGCGGAGGACTGTAGCGGTTTCTCACTGGCATCCTTAGGTCGCTGGTTCGAATCCGGCTCGAAGGAGTTGCTTTTGTTTCTGTATTAGCGATGTTTCTGATCACAATCACATAGCTGTACTTGTATGCTGGCGGGCGCGCTGCCGTGCGTCATCACACACTATGCCCGGCGGTGAAAATTCAGCGTGTCCGTCAAGGCCAAAGCCGCGCCGGCCTGTACGGCGACAAATAGAAACGCGGCCAGAGGACGTCGTCTGAAGAATGGCAATAGAATATCATGGAGAAGCGCGTTTGCCGTGAAATTACGGGATAACACGACTGTTACAGCTCATTAGACACGATACTCTGGTGAATTCGGGTGGGAAATCCTGCGGGTGGGATTAATGTGAATATTCTGGTTTAGGGCAGTGACAAGTAACACTTAGGTAATATTATGAAATTGTGCCAGTTGTTCATATGGAAATTTATTAAGTGAAGGAGAAATATTAGTGTAAATACATACATGTATACTTATTTAAATAAATACACAAAGAAATAAATGGATCCTGGTATTAATCTACTCTAAAATGGCAAAAAAAAAAGATATATTTGGCCTACCTGCAATAGAAAAGTTTTTTTTTAATCACTTTTCACTCGTGGTTGTACAAAAAGTAAATAAAGAAAATAAAAATACAATATGTCCTTGTGGAATGTGATCAGAAGTCTTTTTTATATAACTATACATATTTAAGTAACATAAAAAGCAACAGAGCCCAAATTCCTAAAACTCAGTTGTTATGTGGACTTTAAGCTTTAGACTTAAGAATGGAGAAGGTATTAAGTTACAAAGTGCATTAAGTTGAGCCACTAACAGAAACCATAATAGAATAAAAATTAAATACAATGTTGCAGACCAAGAGTTCACAACAAAACTGTCACTCAGTCTCATTTGTCTCCGGTAGTGTCCTTCAGTGTGGTATCTTTTTTTTCTCATGTCCTCCTTAATTAAAAGTCCACAAATAATTTTTTCTACCTTTTTTCTCCTTTCACACCCAGGGGAGTTTAATACACCTTAGAACACTTGGAGCCAACACATAAAACCCCTTATATCCTATATCCGCACCTGTTCATTTAAATGCACTTATCATAGCAGTAGTTCCTTCAGCATGTGAACACATTTTATTAGGAGGCTCACCTTGATGGTTTCTCCTATCTATATTGATCCTTAAGTGTTTTTTCCGAATACGTGATGTGAAAAAAAACAGTCCCACAAGTGCTGCAATTTCTCTTGCTCCTCATGTGTGACTTCTTGTGATTTTACCATGGCCCATTACAACTAAATGATTGCCCACATGGTTTGCAAACGCAATGCTATTTGCCTGAATGAGATCTCATGTGCCTTTTCAAACTAGACAAAACACAGTATCCTGTTGTTTCTCAGGTGTTTCTGAAATGCCGACTTAAAAAAAAAAAAATCCACATATGTCACATTTAGAAGACCTTTTACCAGTAGGAGTCATTCAGACAGTTTTTATACTTAGCAGGGTTGTACACATTGTCGGTATGTCTTTTGTTTTTGTGTTTTTGCTTTTATTTTTTTTGCTTTGAATATTTAGTCAACCCTGTGTTTCCATGTGTGCTTCCTTTCTAATCTTTGTTTTAAGCTATATGAGAGTTTTCAAAAGGCAGCTACAGTTCAGATAGCTACAGTCCTGATACCACAGAGCATGTGACTAGTATGGTAACCACCTGTTATCTGTTGCCCTCACAGTTTAATCAGGATTCATTGCTTTATCTTTTCAACTACATATTCCACATCTTCTATCCTCATTTGCCTCATCAATTATGATTTTTAACAGATGCATTTCATCAGTAAGGTCAAATGACTTCGATGGATTTTTTAGCTTATAAGTTTGTTTTACCTAACATGAAGTTCAGTCAAGCTTAAAGTAATTTTCTGATCTCCTCCATATCCTCTGTATTAATTGAAGCTGATCCTTTTTTAGATGACATTCTGCTCTTTCAGATGGGGGATGTAGTGTGATCTCAATTGCCTTTGATATGTAGTAAAGTAGGGGTAAATGAAAGATAAAAATAACCTTTTCAGAGTATTGTATACGGAAATCATTTTTTAAAAGGCTTATAAATAAAGTTTCTCTGTTATGTGTTGTTAAAATGGTGAAGATTGAGTCACCTATTCTTTGTAGACCAGCTTTATTCTTTGGGTTTCCAAATGACTCCAGTCCACTCCATCATCATCATCATCATCATCATCATCATCATCAATCATCATCGTCTTCTTCTTTTTCTTTTTCTTCTTCTTTGTCTTCTTATTTTTAATTCATTGGTGTTTGGCAACGGCCGTCAATGTACATCACCATCTACTGGACTGGATGGTGGCTCAGTAGATTCTATTCAATACATGCATGCAGTAAACACTAGTGCTTTTATGGTTTACTTCTGATTTATGTTATTCTACTTAATTGCTCCAGTGGAGTTGGGGAACCTTTTCTGTTCCCCACTTCCACTTTCTGTTTTCTGACGGTGTTTCATTCAGCCCATTTGTGTATAATATAAGTAGTACGGATGTACATCTACCTTGCTTTCATTCAGCAAGGAAAATTGAAACCTTTTGGTTAACAATGCATGATTTAATAAATATTTGGCTAAATTAAAAAAGGCAGTACCGACAGTGCCGTTAATCATACACTGTGTCTTAATTATTGATATTGTAACGTTACTTTGTTGATACTCAAGCTCAGCTTTACTTTAAATTGCTTTTTAAAAATTCACAAAGCATCTATTGTGTAAAAAATGCTCATCTGCATAGAACATATTGTAACTATTACAGCTTCTCATTAATATGGATTTTTAAATGAGCATGGCTCACTGAATTTTTATCCACAGGTGCTGCAAGAGTCTGACCTTTTAAGTATGTTGATGTTTTGATGTCTCTGCAATGTTTACTTATTCTTGAAAGCTTTACATATTTATTAGAGAAAATCCAAAAGATGGTTGTTTTACAGACATAGTAAGGGTGACTGTTGCCAAAACAGATGTGAGGCTGTGAAAACAAACTGAAAAAACATGGCACATTTATATCAAAACTGACTTTTTCTAAGGTAAAATAAGACAGTGATGTCACTTATACTCTAATATAAAATCCGATGTCTTGCATAGAACTGTATAAGGCTTCACAGAGCACTACCAAATACTAGTTGTGGTATGGAAGACATATTACTTTTAATTACATAGATGTAGCTTTTGCAAAAGTGTTTTTTATTTAGCTACTGAGCAGATCTCCATTAAAGCTCCATTTTAATGGTCTCTAACTCACTAAAATTGATCGTCAAATGTTTTTCAGGAATGTGATTTGAGTAAGTAAGTACTAATATTTTCAAATATTAGTTTTGTAAGGAAAAAAAACTCTGGATAACGCATCTTTTTGTCATGGTGCCCCCAAGAATGTAGACAAACGTTTGGCACGTACGTTAAAACGTGATGACGTCTTGTGTCTGTAGGAAGACGCTGCTTAACTTGAGTTGTTTAGGCTGCTAAGAGAATTGTAGCTGCCAGTGCCGAGGGTGTTAGTTGATGTTGCTACTCCTGGGCCGCAGGGTCCCGCTGTCATTCGTACACAGACTCACTACCGGCTTTCCAACCTCACTGCCAAGGCCCGTTGTGGTCAGCTTTGTAACAGTAAAACTAAGAACGATAACTAGAGTTAGATACAGCACTGTTTTCGTTGGCGCAGCCGGCAAAATTACAGGAACCATGCCCGAAAGGAGGCCTTTCGTCCGATTACCAACTGACGTTTACCCCGTCAACTATGGCTTATGTCTGAGGCCCGATTTGATCGACTTCACTTTCGAGGGCAAACTGGAGGCGCTGGTGGAGGTACGTGTACCAGAGCGTCTGGCTTCAGACATGGATGGATTGTCTGTGCATGGCGGGGATCTTGTTATATAATCTGACCAGCTAACGCAACCAGTAGGCTAGCTAATTTGTTGTATTCGACTGATCACAGCAAATTGTTAGCCAGTAGCTTAGTAATAACCTAGCTGACAATGTTGGCAGGTGTTATCAAATGGTGTTAGCTGGCTAATATTATCATTGGCTGTTAACAAGCTAACCTTTTTCTTGTCGGGCTCACACTTGTTGAAGAAGACCTGTGAATGAAAAAATAAGAGTGGATAGTTATTTGATTAGCCGTGAGCTAGCTAGCACAACAGACCGCGGCAGACTTGCATTCTCATGTTAGCTTAGCCAACTGTCTTACGCCGCGACAATTAGCCTGCTACAACGCTCGGCAATGAGTGTATTATATGTCGAGGGGAGGTTGTTTTATGCTAGCAGCGGTACACTTTTGAAACACTATTGCATTATACATAGGTCAAAACTAGTAAGCCAGTCGAATATCGATTACTGAAGTTGATAACTAGCTTTCTAGCAGCTAGCTAATGCTCACTTGTGTTTGCTAAATCATGGCAACACCATGTCGCCTCCTCCCACCCGCTGCCTCACTCACTCATTCATTGAGTTCAATCAAATGAGCACGTTATATTAACATTTAAAACTTACCTGACCGTAAAATATCATGCGTTGGCTGAATTTGCATGTAAATTCTGCATGCAAGAAAATTGTATTAGCAAAGCTGAATATTTTGTATTTCACAAATACACAGAGCTCATACTGGACGACTGACAAAACTTGTCTCAGTCTAAACTCATAGTCTAAGCAGTCAAAATAGTTAGAAATAGACCGAAATAATTTGAATGGATAAACGGCAAATACTTATATTCAAGAAGTTAAATTTATGTAATGTCTTTGCTTTAAAATGTGCTTAAGCGACGGTTATAATAATTGCAAAGTTACTCTTTGTCAGTCTTATGCCCCTCTACCAATCAATTGTTCTGCTAATAGACGAATAATTTCACCTACGTGGATAAACAGTTTGATAGACTATTGTAAAACAAATGTTAACCCATCATGTATGCAAAATCATAGCTCTGTGAATTAATAAATCAAGTAATTTTAGTGAAGATAAATGGAGTAAGTTCAACTTAAGTTAAGTGTAAACATTAAATGGCATGTAAAGAAAAGACTTTAAGACTTAGATTTAAAGTAGGAGAAATAATTACTACAGCACTTGAGTAAATATTCTGCTAAATTACCAGCACACACGCACCTCTCTCTCTCTCTTTATATATGTATTTTCTTATTGTATCATGAAATGTGATTTTTAGAGTAATGAGAAGTTAAGGTTAAATTATAAACCATTCTTTATTTGAAGGAAAACATTTGTGGACAACAGACTAGCTCACTTAGCATATGTTTCAGAGATAGAATTTTGCCTTGTTATAACACTAAGTTAACACTAAGTTAACTTTTTTTAGGGCAATAGAGCAATAGAGACAGACAACATCATAATCAGATCCTTTACTTAAAATTAATAATACCACACTGTGGAAACACTCCAGTACATATCAAAGTCATTCAAACATTTACAGCATGGAATCTGCATTCATGTGTAAGTTGAATCATATAAAATGTGCTTATTATAACAAAGTGAATTAACATATTGTGCAAATTAAATGTCAAATGTCTGTTAATTGGTAAACTTATTCTTTTATTTTGGATGTTTTCGTATCAATATAAATTCTGCATTAATGTGAATGTTGCATTTAGCTTCTGTAGATGTTTAAGACAATGCTGATATTTAACAGACAATGGTGTTGGTTAGTTTAATCCACAGAGATACATCATATTCGATTATCGTATATTTATGGTGTGGCTGTCCTTTGAGAACCACATTTCTCTATAAGGTCAGCTCTCATTAGCCCAAAGAACAGTACCATTTTCAGCTTTGTTAAGTCAACTTGTTTTTTACTGCGCCAAATCACGAACAGAAGTAATATCAGGGCACTTTTCATATGGAGCAAATCTGGATTGTACTCTAAAATTAAATAGACAAAATTCTGCTTACGCTATTTATCTATTGCACCCATTTCATTCAGAGTCTATACTACTTGTTTGTTTTTTCTCTTGTCGTCTTCTACTCCCCCCAATAGCAGCCCACCCTGTTATGTTTTTCCAAGTATGGTGGAGAAATGACCCGCCTTGTTTTGCCTCTGATTGGCCTACCCTCAGCCCTCATGCCTAAACCTATCCAATCCAACCAACCAAGGCAACAAGTACTAGCCAATCAGTGGCAGAGTAGAGCAGGTCATTTCTTGGCCATTCTTGGACAAACACATAGATAGGAGCAGAGGAGAATGATCTGGTCTTCTGTAAAATTCTTCTAATTATTGTCCAAAACCTCTACTAAGATGTCACCTCGCACAAGAAATGTAAAATGCTGAAAAAACTACTGAAGCCAGTTTTGAATATCTCTGTGCATTCTGTCCTTGTGCTAATTTTTCAAATGTTTGCCAATGCAACTGCAAATCCTCATTCCAGCAAGTCTTAAAGTTGAGTCTTCCGGAATTTTTTTGTTGCCGTCTTTGCTGAGAACTGAAAATTCTCTGCCAGAGTTTTGTGGAGTGTTTGTTGAATGGAACACTTTTTGCCTGTAGTGTCCAAAGACTGGGTGAAATGCAATAGACCAGAAGAAACTCAGCCAATATGAAATTTTACCATTTCCCTGACATGTTTCATAATAACTGCCTTCCTCTTGCTGTGTCAGACTAAGTGTCTCAAACAACAGCAATGTCCAACCAGCGGTGCCACAAACTGTGAATGTCACGGTTACTGCCCCCTTTGAAAACTGCATGGCACCCAAGTGTGCCACTTTGTTTTGCTCTTAATGAGTTAGGCAGTCACATCCACTGTCAGATGCCATAAAGCTTGTGCTTTTTCCCTTTTGCATTACTTAATGTAGTTTTTCATTTTTTTACAGCCCATATTCCTTTATCTGTTTTGGCTTCTCTCTGGCTTCTTTATGTATGGTCAACTTCAAGTGATAATCTCACGAGACAGTTACACTTTATCTAAAAATTACCTTTCCCAAATGCATTGTTTCTAAAAAAATTGGCACTGGAGAATTTATCAGTGAACAAGTTATGCTGTTTTTATGTCAATATTTACAGGTTACACAAGCCACAAATCAGATTGTGATGAACTGTGCTGACATCGACATCATCACAGCATCTTTTGCGCCACAGGGAGGAGAAGGTGAGGGTCAGACTTAGTCAGCTGTCTCCCCTTTTTTTCTTCACGAATGACCAATATTAAATGAAAATATATTGTAGGAGGAGGTGTCTGATCTCTGTGTATTATGATTTTTTCGATTCAAATCAAATCAAATTTTGTTTATATGGTGACAAATCAAATCAAATTTGTCTCAATTATGCCCAATTATAAATGTTTAATTCAAGAAAATGAAATAATTGCAAACTTTTGTAAACCCCCCCCCCTTTTTTTTTTACTC
This sequence comes from Acanthurus leucopareius, assembly GCA_029814765.1. Classification (NCBI taxonomy): domain Eukaryota; kingdom Metazoa; phylum Chordata; class Actinopteri; order Acanthuriformes; family Acanthuridae; genus Acanthurus; species Acanthurus leucopareius. Next base: position 10,616,980 of record JAQMCX010000043.1, on the reverse strand, counting down.
ATAGAAATTAATGCTACAGGATTTAACTATCAAAATGAAGATGAGAAAGTCACCTTGTCATTTCCTAGTGCTCTACAGAAAGGTAAGTAGGGTAAGTGGGGACTTACTTGGCTCTACTATTGGTTGTCCCTGCTTTAAAAACATCTTATCATTATTGAATAACAGATTTTCCCCTTTGGTCATAGCTGAATAAACAGCTCAAGTCTGTCTTTAAACACCTCCTCAGGCTCCGGCTTGTTGAAGATAGACTTTGTTGGGGAGCTGAATGACAAAATGAAAGGATTCTATAGAAGTAAATATACAACCTCTGCTGGAGAGATCCGCTACGCTGCTGTCACACAGTTTGAGGTAAGGTGATCGCCTCAGGGAAGCAGGATGTTTTCTTTTGGGAAAGTAGAGGGTATTGCTTAACTCACTACTTGCCTGTTTTGCAACATAGGAGGGTGTGATGGTCATGTGACTCTAGTTAGTAATTCAGAACTGTCATAAAGATGAGGCAGTCACTCTAGTTTCGAGCTGTTTTGTGTGTAAGTTTTGATAATACGACTGTGTTTTCACTTGTTTCTGTGCTCTCACCAGAGGATGATTATCTGTTACCGTAGAATGTACACTTGCTGTGTACTGGCACAAGTTTTTTTTTTTCCCCCCCACAGTGGAAGATGAATTTATGACACAGGGTCTACCAGTGGTTTTAGGCACATTTCCACTAAGCAGTCTTTTCTAGTTTGTTCTTAATTTGAACAGTTATATTTACATTTCCATTGACAAATGTTTTGGATGGTACAAACTGAAGCAGTCCATTTCATTTAGACTTTTGGTTACCCCTATTGAAGTACATAGCACACTGATGCAGAGTGGCCTTTGTACTGCATTTGCCGCTTCTTTACTAGGAAAATTTGTCTTAGTACAGAGTAGTGCAAAAAGAAGTGCAGGATTCAAGTGTCAAAATGAGGATGAGAAAGCCTTTCTTCATTCTCTACAGTCTTCTGTACCTGTAGGTCTAAGTGCCACTGTGATCAAACACAAAGGCTTTCAGTTTGTGTCCTTTCTCTCTGTGCCTCTCTCCAGGCCACGGATGCTCGTAGAGCTTTTCCCTGTTGGGATGAGCCAGCTATCAAAGCCACCTTTGACATCACTCTGATAGTTCCCAAGGACCGAGTAGCCTTGTCAAATATGGTACGTGTCACATGTTCACTTCTCTCTCTCAAAGCCTCTAAACTCCCGATCTTAGTCATTCTTAGCTGCCAAATTTCTTTTATGTGGGGGTTTATTTTGTCTGTATGTGTGCTTGTTGTGTTTGTTGTGTTGTGTCTCACCTCTTTCCTCTACATAGCTTACATAAGAGAGGGCAGACAGTCACTGCATATTTTATCTCTGGCTAATGTTGTGTTTAATTGCATGTGAATTTTACCTACTTGTACACCTACAAAGAGGTTTATCTATGTAAGAAAAATCCTCTGAAAACATGTCTTATGTCAATTGTTATATCCAGATAGAAGCTTTTCCACAAGACTGACCAAAAAAATCTTTATGGAGGACAAACTACCAAAGAATATTACAGCCTTTTAACCTGATATAATGCCTGATATAATGATTTGACATAAATTATATATGAAAAATAAAGATTTTTAGAAATGATCATGCTAATCATCAAAGCTAAGAGAACAAAATGATTAGTTTGGCATAGAGGACCAAGCCCTCCACAGATGGATGCCATTCCAGGTCTTGATCTTTTGTGTCCACATGCATGCTAAAATTTATTTTCTAAGCTAGTCCACTGTGACCTTCAAAGTCCAAGGAAATACAGCACTGCATTTAGCTTGACTGTGCATTTGTACAGATGCTATTAAGTGAATACTTTGTGTTCGTGCAAACTGTCTACATTAATACTTAAGGGTAAATCTGGTGATTTTCAGAGTTTTTCCTTGAGTCAACAAATCCTGTAAAAGACCAAAACAGTTACTAGTTTATTAAAAAATGGGGATTTTTGAATATTTTTCTTCCTCTGTGCCATAGAGTTTCAGTTTTGTCTAAAAATGATTAAAAACACATTAATGAATCACAATGTTGTATGGGATGATATGTTCCTCTGTACTGTAAAAACATACTGATGTTTGTTTTGTCCCAATCCCACATACACCATCCTACTGCTCCAAATACTTACTAGAGCACCAAATGTGGATTAATCTTCCCTAAAAATAGTCCTCAAAAATGTCCTTCTTTAGTAAGGTCTTCTAAAACTTACTATGTCCAGCGGTTTCAGAACAAAGAGTCGAGTACACATTTAAGACAGGTTTAAAAGATTTACATCTTTAGTTGGAACCAGTGGGTTTGGAGTTGGATGCCACAGGTAAGAATGAGTAATGTATCAGTAATGTGTGAGTAATAAATGAAATTCGGTAATGTATGAAATGTGCAGTGTTTTCTTTTCTATATAAAAAAAATGTGTGGTGGCTAATTTGCAAATTCAGATTTAGTCTTTGGACTAGCTGATGGCAGGGTTGTAATCCGTTACTTTTTGAAATCTACAGGAACAGTTCTTCAGTTATCACTGATGTGTTAACTTCATGCCACATAAATCAGAGAACACAACAACAAAGTTACAACAGTTACCACAGGAAAAATAGGAAACTCCAAATAAAAGGTGCCATGACTGACAAAATTATTTTCACTTCTCCTGCCCTCCTTTTCTGTGTGTGTGTTTGGCTGAGCGCAATCCTTTGTGAATATTAAGGGTACATTAATGATGATGCGCAAGTTTAGCCATAGCATTCTTAATTATTCAGGCATTTGCTATAATCTGCTAAAGAAAGTTCTATTTTAGCAAAATGTCCAAATACTCCTTGAATTCATGTCAGTCATCAATATTTTGTTTCCGTTTGATACTTTGTGTTGAGTCATGTAAGTGTTCTTTTCATTTTCCAGAATGTCATTGATCGAAAGCCATATCCCGATGATGAAAACCTTGTGGAAGTTAAATTTGCAACCACACCCATCATGTCCACATACCTTGTAGCTTTTGTCATTGGTGAATATGACTATGTGGAGAGCCAGTCATTGGATGGTGTAACGGTACGCGTCTACACACCTGTTGGGAAGGCAGAACAAGGGAAATTTGCACTGGAGGTGAGAGTGTTGCTAAAACACTTTTACGTTTCTAGACGGTTAAAACAGTTTAGTCCACTGTCCACAGCAGTATATTCACTACATGCTTCCTCAAAAATTCAACTAAACTGAAAACATGAAAAATGCACAGAAAGCAGCCAAAATAAACCAATAAATCATATGCATCACTGTTCTTTTTTTTTTTTAAATCCATTTTTCTGTTTTTGCAGGTTGCAACTAAGACCTTACCTTTTTACAAAGAATACTTCAGTGTTCCTTATCCTTTGCCTAAAATTGATCTCATTGCGATTGCTGATTTTGCTGCTGGTGAGTAGTTGTTAATTTTACGTTCAGGAAGTTGAGAGATTTCCAGGGAAAATATTTAATGTAAAATGCATACCGCTTCCTTCCATTTCCAGGTGCCATGGAAAACTGGGGCCTTGTTACCTACAGGTAAATGTTTTTTGCATTTCAACTTTGAATTGTCAGGGTATTTTTTTAATCAAGAAAAATGGAAAAATATTACTACTTATTTTATTCACTAACTGCATCACTGATACTGTGGCAGGCCCTGGAAAACTGAGTTAAACTGAACATAATCTGAATTGATACACATTTGTATGGCCTCCAAAGTGATTGTGTGTAACTATATATTGTAATTTATTTTAATAATGAATAACTGTGCAACGCTGGCATATTGCTAGTTAAATCAAATGCGTCAGTAGACCCACAATCCCATCTGTTTAGAAAGATAGTAAAGATATTTATCTTTTATTTTTTAATAAAGCACACAAGTCTATTCTTTAAGTCAATACTATTAACTCTACAAAAATGCTTTGATCTACCTGACAATGCTCTTAACTTGAATACTGCTAAAGATTAGGGTATAAATTAATATTTGACCTGAAGAAAATTGACAGTTATGATTAAATGTGTGTGTTTTAATGTGTTGTTTTGATTTTTGTTTTAGTTTTTTGTTTGTTTTTTAAAGTAAAAATGTCAAACCCTCTAAACCTCTTATCTAAGATGTTTCTGCTATCTATGTTTTTATAAAATTGTATTTAGAGTACCCCTTTTAGGTTGGGAACTGTTGAACAGACAAAACAATTAAATTTAAAATGCTTCCTCTGGCTCTTGAAATTGGTGATTCACTTTTTTTTTTGCTCTCTGAGACTTTTTAGAGTTAGAAATTAATTGCAAAACTTAATAAGGAGGAAAAGACTTTGTAGTCACAGCCCTAACTGTAGCTGTGCAACTCCAGGTCTCTCCTTTTTAAAAGTTTATGTTGCACTTGTGTGGTTTTGGTTGACAGCACTGATAGCTTTTTAATTGCCTTGCGGTTAGTTGGACGTGCTACCATCTGTTAACTGTTCAGATGGCATGTAATTAGCATATGACAGCAGGCTGTCTTCATCTACCATCTACAGCCACCTGCATGCAGGTTTTCTTAATAAACAGTTTTTTTGGCTTCTTGATTGTTAATGAAGGAGAAGCTTGCTAGTATTTAGGTGGTGTCCACTTTCAGCTCTCTCTCCACTGACTCCAAGTTTCTGCTGTTTTCCAGGGAAACAGCACTGCTGATTGACCCGAAGAACTCCTGCTCGTCCTCCAGGCAGTGGGTGGCACTGGTGGTTGGACACGAACTAGCCCACCAGTGGTTTGGAAACTTGGTCACCATGGTAACTAACCATAGCCCTCCATCAGCTATTTGTGAATAAAAATTAGTTCAAACAGCCTTATACTATATGTATAGGCCTTGAGGAGATTTAATCTTAATAATAATAACTAACAATAAACAAAACTAGAAAAGACAAAACTGTGATGAGGGCAAAACGGACTGTTTCTCAAGTTGAAGAAAAAGTTTAAGTTAAAGAAAATAATATAAAAGGAAGAGAAAATGTTTTAACAGATCAACCAGTCAAGTGAAGAAACAAGTCTATTTGAAATACCCAATACTAATTTTATTTTGTGTTACTTTATATAACTAAATGTTGTATTGCAATATGAGCTGGAGTGTTCTAAAGTGCAGAATTTGATATCTGCAAAACAGAGATAATTATGTCCATAAAAAAAAGAAGAGGAAACTGCCAGAAAATTGAAGATACATTTATTTGTTTAGAAGGAAAAGTAAAAAAACATTTTTTTATGGACATTGTACACCAACTGGTTGATTAAGGTAAATGTGTGTCTGTGTGTGTCTGTGTCTGTGTGTCTGTGTGTGTCTGTGTCTGTGTGTCTGTGTGTGTGTATGTCTGTGTGTCTGTGTGTGTGTATGTCTGTGTGTGTGTGTGTCTGTCTGTCTGTCTGTCTGTCTGTCTGTCTGTCTGTCTGTCTGTGTGTGTGTGTGTGTGTGTGTGTCCTGTCACATCCTTCATGATGCCACAGTCCCGACAACCACACAGACTTCATCAATGCCTGCAAATAGTAATAAAGTAAAGTGTTCTTCAGTGTTCTTCAGTGTTCTTCATGCAGTCGGAGGTGATGTGACTCCAAAGCGAAGCTGAACTGTATTTCTTATACGGCCGGTTTGGGACCTCAGGGTCTCTGTTTAATGACACTTCATGTTCAAAATTACAAACTGATTGAATGTGACAACAGTTTGAAAGTTATTGGGTAGTGAAACTTGACAGTTGCAGCCTGATGGAGGATCTAACTTTCAGTCTCTGACAGCCAGAGTCGGAGTAAAAGTACTATGATGTGCGTTTATGGGTCACAGCAAAACCTCGTGGATCCACACGGAAAATGTAAAATCATTCAAATGACTCACAACTTTAGCTGCAACATAAAGTGATGAACACAAATGCATCAGTTATTAGAGTTGAACTACAGACACTTTCTGCAAGAGAAGTTCTTTTGCTTTTAGTACTTTTAGTATATTTTATTGTTGATTCTTCTTTTCTTGAGTAAAACTCTGAGCGCAGGACTTGTGACAGTGTTTTACAGCTTTTATTGAAACAGAAGCAGAGTCTCAGTGGAAGTTTAAACGTTTCAGTGACATGATGTCTGTTTTTGAGCTTCTTTAACTCTGAAGTCCCCGAGCAGAACCACTCACTTGTTTCCTAAAACCATTAAATCAGCAAAACAAATTACTACAAAATCCTCCCAGTGACGATGATGCACTCTGCTAACCCTAAAGGATGTTTGGGGATTTAATTTTAGCCTGTTTTCCTTATTTTCACCACATAATGTGTGTGAGAGGTTCGTTTGAGTCCAACTTCAGCAGATTTACTGCTGAGAAAAACAACAACAAGCACTGGAAACAGAAACTGCAAGTAGAAGATCTGAGTCCTTTTACCAGTGATGACCTGCAGCCACGACGACGGCGAAACTAGTCCACCACTGTGTGTGTGTGTGTGTGTGTGTGTGTGTGTGTGTGTGTGTGTGTGTGCGCGCGCTGCCTCAGGCCTCTGCTCTGTGTGAATCAGTGTGATAAAGACTGTAGAAGTGGCGCACAGGCAGCACTGTGTGTGTGTTTGTGTGTGTGTGAGTGTGTGTGTGTCTGTGTGTGCATGTGTGTGTGTCTCAGTGTGTGTGTGTGTGTGTCTCAGTGTGTGTGTCTCAGTGTGTGTGTGTGTGTGTGTGTCAGTGTGCTGAGGGCAGAGATGGAGTCAGGCAGCAGAGAACCAGAGTCTGACCCAAAAATCATCCACACAGTCAGTGTGTGTGTCTGTGATCGGTGACGCTGTGTGGAGTGTGTCAGGCGTCAGGCAGCCGGAGGACGAGCCGGGGTTGATCCTGGAGCTGTGATCCGTGATCACTGTTTGATTGATGACTTCATGTTGTTTGATTGATGACTTCATGTTGTTTGATTGATGACGTCATGGCTGATGTAATCATGCCAGCTCTCTGTCTGAGAGTCTGAACGTTGTCTCAGTCAGTTTGGAGTCTGAAGTTGTCGTCGTGACCGAAGTAACGCTGATCTCCTGACAAACATGGACTCTGAAGTGCTGCGTGTACTCAGTCCTCTGCAGCAGCAAACGCTCTGTTTTCTGTCGCTGTCAGCTGGATGTCTTTGAGTGTTAAACCGAAGTGTTTGTGCGGTAACTTTGATCATGTTGTTTCGGTTCAGGTCGGCCGGCCTGTTGTGTCGACGCTGGTTGACCATCGAGAGTTTCATGTTCAGAAAAAAGCCTCGCTGTGATAAAAATGGAACGGCCTTCTGCTTCAGGCTCCAGGAGGCTGCAAATAACATGATCTGTGAACCTACATATTAGTTTTTGATCGTTTAATAGTTCAGAGTGTAAAGTGCCAGAAAACATGAAACCATGCATCTCAGATCCTCAGTTTCCAAGGTGACGTCCTCACACGTCTCCATCATCTGACCAACAGTCGAAAACATAAAGATGTTCAGGTTTCTGTCAGAAACAGACAGAAACAGAGAATCCTCACTAACACGAGGCCGGATGACTTTCCTGCCTAAAAAAAGGAATTAAAGCCATAAGTTCTCAGTAAAATACGTCATTGGTGAGAACTGAGAGTAGACGCTGATGTCACAGCAGCTCACTGCTCTGATTGGCTGATTAAAATGACACCAGGAGGAATTTATTTTACTTTAATCTGGTCACTCAGGACCCTTCCTGTGTGTGTGTGTGTGTGTGTGTGTGTATCACAGGCTGCTGTACAGCAGGAAATAGATGTTACCGTGGTGATGTGTTCTTCCTGCCAGCCAGGTGCTGATCTCCTGACAAATATAGACTCTGAAGTGCTGCGTGTACTCAGTCCTCTGCAGCAGCTCTGTTTTCCGTCGCTGTCAGCTGGATCTCTGAGTGTTAAACTGAAGTGTTTGTGAAAAATCGACTCATGTCAGATTGAATCCAGTTTATTGTTTGTCAGGAGTCCAAATCGATTCCCAAAATCAACGACTGATTTTCTGAATGTTGGTGACTAACTTGCTGCTGCTGGATCAGCTGTGAGCTCGCAGCACTTAACAAGCTTCACACGCTAAATTTGGAAACTCACTTGTTTTAATCTCACAAAAGTCAGCTGTTGTAAGAGGTTTTTACATTTATGGCTGAATAATATCCTGTGTGAGTCTGTGGAGATTCTCATTCATCCAGGTCTTCAAGATAATCCTGTGTGAGATGAACATGAAGTATATTGCGGACGCTCAACGTTGTCACACAGATGTAAACATGAACCATTAACAGAGACCGGTGGACTAACACACACCGTCAGCCGACTGTGAGGTGAAGAGCAGACCTGCGTTCGCTCTGTCTCACCTCAGAAACACGGCGTCTCCCTGCCGTCACTTACCCATGAGCCTCTTCTCTTCATTGGCTGGTGTTGTAGTGTGTTGGGCTCTTAGGGCCGGGGCCCGATGGAGACGGCCAGTAACTGAAGCTCTGCTGTGAGTCAGTAGTGGTCGTCCTAGTGTCTCTGTAAGTCGTCCTGGTGTCTCTGTAAGTCGTCCTGCTGTCTCTGTAAGTCGTCCTGGTGTCTCTGTGGTCGTCCTGGTGTCTCTGTAAGTCGTCCTGGTGTCTCTATAAGTCGTCCTGGTGTCTCTGTGGTCGTCCTGGTGTCTCTGTGGTCGTCCTGGTGTCTCTGTAAGTCGTCCTGGTGTCGCTGTAAGTCGTCCTGGTGTCGCTGTAAGTCGTCCTGGTGTCTCTGTGGTCGTCCTGCTGTCTCTGTGGTCGTCCTGGTGTCTCTGTGGTCGTCCTGGTGTCTCTGTGGTCGTCCTGGTGTCTCTGTGGTCGTCCTGGTGTCTCTGTAAGTCGTCCTGGTGTATCTGTAAGTCGTCCTGGTGTCTCTGTAAGTCGTCCTGGTGTCTCTGTAAGTCGGCCTGGTTTCTATGTGGTCGTCCTGCTTTATCTTTGGTCGTCATGGTTTCTATGTTGTAGTCCTGGTGTATA
>JAQMCX010000043.1:10585717-10607926 GCA_029814765.1 Acanthurus leucopareius | reverse complement strand
TGTGTGTGTGTGTGTGTGTGTGTGTGTGTGTGTGTGTGTGTGTGTGTGTGTGTGTGTGTGTGTGTGTGTGTACAGGAATGGTGGACCCATCTGTGGCTTAATGAAGGATTTGCATCCTGGATCGAGTATCTGTGTGTTGACCACTGCTTCCCAGAGTATGACATCTGGACCCAGTTTGTCTCAGCCGACTACACCCGGGCTCTGGACTTGGACGCGCTGGACAGCAGCCACCCCATAGAGGTAATTTGTGGAGGGATTCACAAACTGAAAGCTACTGGTCCTTTGGAAGTAATCTCTTTTATAGTATTTTTTTGTTGAACGAGTGATGGGGAAATACTCGTTAGATATACAACAAGGTAAGCTAACACGATGAAAGTTGCCTTCAAACTCTTAACACGTGGTTTCTGGCTGTGTGTTATGTGCTCCAGGTGAATGTTGGCCATCCATCAGAGGTAGATGAAATCTTTGATGCCATTTCCTACAGCAAAGGAGCATCTGTGATCCGCATGTTGCACAACTACATAGGTGACGAGGTTCGTTGTCTTACTCTCAGAGTTACTTGCAGCATAGTTTAGTTTTCAATTTTTGTATTTTTTTTTTCATAAATTTTTACCTCTGACTTTTTCTTTGTAGGATTTTAGGAAAGGAATGAATGCCTATCTTTTGAAGTTCCAACATAAAAATGCCTCGACAGGTTAGAGCGTGCAATGAAATAATTTCTTTGAGATGAAAGAGCTGTCTAATCAATATTACAGATTTCTAACCATCAGACAATGGCTTTCTCCCTCAGAGGATCTATGGGACTGTCTGGAACAGGCCAGTGGCAAACCCATTGCTGCAGTAATGGGTTCGTGGACTAAGCAGATGGGCTTTCCAATAATAGTAGTTGACCAGGAACAGGTAAGCTTTAGTTGTGTTTAATTAGCCAAGAGTGCTTTAAATAATCATTAGACATTTTTTTCCCTGTTTGAACTGCAAAGATGTTTAATAAATGACTGCAGAGTCTGTTCTGAGGTTTGATTTTAGAATCCATGCGACCAAGTTTATAATCTTTAAATTTTTTTATAAGTGAAGGGTGACTAAACTAAGGAATTCACCAGCAGAAGTGAAGGACTGTTTATGGGTGGCTTTTTGCACTTTGTACAGGTTTTGTTGATTCTCATAAACACACTGACCCTGATGTTATTTATAGCAAGGGGATGATCGCATCCTTAAGATATCTCAAAAGAAGTTCTGTGCCAGTGGACCACATAATGGTGAGTGCATAAAGTTTTTGTGCAGCTTCAACCTTTTGTTGCAAACCCCAGACTCAGTGCTAATGCTGTGTCTCTTGGATAGGTGAGGAATGCCCCAGCTGGATGGTCCCCATTAGCATTTGTACCAGCGATGACCCCAAATGTACCAAGCTCAAGGTTCTGCTGGACAGACCCGAGACGACCATCACACTGAATGACGTCAGCCCTGACCAGTGGGTCAAGGTGGGGCTAAGTCAGTTTAATCCAGAGTTATCATATCTGTTTCAGTTTTGAAATCACCAGCAGTAGTAGCCAGCAGCACTCAGGGCTGCACTGGTGCAAGTTCATGCTTGTCTGAGCCCTGTAATCACAGAGCTGTGCTCCTAATGCAGAAATGTTCATGCTCCTCTGCTCGCGACTACTCTTTCTGCACTTGTATCACAATCATACACATGGTTTTTATGTGCACTAGTTTTGAGACAAACACCATAATATCAATCACTTTTCCTTTCAAGCAGAATTGTCTGTATTGATATTTGTGGTGGTGCATTACAAATAAATGCATGGGAAACCCTGAAATGTCAACCAAGATGATACTAATAAGATCACTAACTTATCTCTGCCAGAGCAGAGCTGTGTACTCTCTGTAGCTTGTTACCTGTTGCACGTGAATAACGACCTGCATTCTGTATTATTCTGCTCACTCAAGAACCCAAAATGTTATTACGGTGTCAATTACCTTTAGATTCTGACCAGTAAGCCGTTTTACTGTAAGGTTTGCATAAACCACAAGTTGTTAACTTATTTTTTAAAACCCAGCTGATACTGATCTTCAAAGAATGTCTTAAATCTCCGATACTGCAATTTTGTGGATTAGCACATTAACCATTCCTGTTACCAACTAAATTATGAACCAGACTTATGAAACTTCTGACTTCAGTTCAGAGCTGCAGATCTGCAAAAAGAAGGAAAATTTGAAAGATCAAGGAAACAAACTTTACTGAAGTTTTCTACAGATTTCTACAGAGATTTCATAATGTTTATCATGTTCTTTTTTTCATATTTCCACAGTCATTTCTGCTGTGCATTGGTGTTAAGTCTCTAAAAAAGATTTCTCTTTTTTAGTGTTTAGTCATAGTTAACAGCATTTTGGGACATTTAGCCACTGCAAACCCACTGGTGATTAAACCCTCAAGCATTAGCATTAGGATGATGCTGTTTCACTTATTTTAAGCTGTGCAGGATAAAAGCACTCAGTCTGAAAGGGAAAAAAGGTAAAACTAAATTTTCTCCCCTCAGTCTGACCCAGTTGTGTCCCTGCTATTTACAGATCAACCCTGGCACTGTGGGCTTCTATCGCATCCAGTATAGCTCATTCATGCTGGAGAGTCTGCTTCCAGGCGTCCGAGACCTCAGCCTCCAGCCTGTGGACCGACTTGGCCTGCAGAACGACCTCTTCTCCCTGGTGAAGCTTCTACACACAGGCACACTCACATGCATGCACAAGACACAGCAAACAGCCCGCTGTTCAGCAATAAGACAATGAAAAAACATCCTCGTTTTTTTCTTCATGGCAAAAAAATGCAAAAAGACAACTTGCTGGTCTGGGTTTAAACATGATTGGAAAAATTTGGGCTACTGTAAAAAACACTACTCAACAAAATGTATGACAAAGATATAGTTGTTTTAAAAAGAAATATTTCTTATTGTACATTTAAATGTTAGAATAGAGGTAACTCAATACATCTGGCCTTTACCAAAAAAAAAAACTTGTCTCTTCCTGAAGCATGATGCTTGCTTATTGATTTTACAGAATCAGAATCTGAACTTTGTTTTGTGGTGTGTCAGTCGCGCGCAGGGATGATCAGCACAGTGGAGGTGCTGAAGCTGATGGAAGCGTTTGTCAATGAGCCCAATTACACTGTGTGGAGCGATCTCAGCTGCAACCTGGGAGTGTTGTCCTCACTGCTGTCCCACACCGACTTTCATGAGGAGATCCAGGAGTTCATCCGGGACCTGTTCACCCCCATCGGCATGGAACTTGGCTGGGACAGCAAACCAGGGGAAGGTGAGAATGAGCTGGACAGGAACAAACTGTCATGAAGTTCACATCTTTTTTAGACTTAATTACATCCTCTTTTTTTAACAGTTAATATATTTCTAGCTATAACTGTCTCTTTTTTTTTTTTTAATTTTTTACTTTTATGTGCACTGTATTTATTTTGAATCCTGAAAACTGACTAATTTCCTCCTGAGTTCCGTTGAAATAGTGCTTTTTTGCAATATAAATCACCATAGAATGTATCTTAAACTTGTCTAGGATGTCTGCAGTATAACAGAAATCAACATGCAGTAGTCCACAACTGGCCCTTCTTCTATAATTTCAAGCTATGTAAATAGTTCGGTAGTATAATGGGAACTGAGTGAAAAAATACTGTGGAGTTGTTATACTTCTACTCCTTTTTTTTTTGTTTTGTTTTGTTTTAGTAAATTGATAACACTGAAATGCAATTAGGTATATTTGCACATCCATCAGAGGGAGGTGTGGGACTTCTGACCTAAGTTTACTCTGGCCAGATAAACTTGAGTGTGATGATTTTTTTCCTGCAGGTCACCTGGATGCCCTGTTGAGAGGACTAGTTTTGGGGAAGTTGGGGAAGGCAGGACACAAACCCACACTGGAGGAAGCTCGACGGAGATTCAGGGACCACGTGGAGGGCAAGCAGGTCCTGCCTGCAGATCTCAGAAGCCCTGTAAGTCAATATCCATTAATTCTCTGTGCAGCCATTTGATTAAGCATATTGTAAAATATTTTCATTTATGGTTTATAATAGATCCATATGTGGCATGATTCAATTTGCTGCATTCGTGAACATACATTGCATTGACTGATTCTTGTTTAGACTTTGTAATAAGTGTGTAATATGACTGTTAAAAAAAATATTCTATAAAGGTACAAATGACATCAGCATTCCATAGCAAATGTCACATGCCACTGTGTTGTTAAGATTGAATATATCCAAATTTTTCCTCATGCAGTATGTTATTACTGTTTATTACTTGTGTTTATGTGCATGTTTTTTGGGTTAAAGCCAAAAAATGACAGTTAAAAAAGATGAACAATGAGTCCCTACTTCCCCTAACTCCTCAAAAATCAAACTAAAACATCTCGTACAGTCACTACCATCTTGTAATAGTGACATTATCAAAAAAAAATCAACATTTGGACATACACAGCATATATATATATATTTTTTTTTAGTTTGACCTTTATTTAGAGGAAAGGCAGGTTTCCTAGCTTTACTGAAGCTATACATAAGAATAGGATCAAGGTGCTTCGGCTGTAAGGAGATGTAATATCAACTATCTTTTTATAGACAGTGGAAACATATTGCTAGGTGGCAGAGCATCTTACAGTATGAAGCGATCCAGCAGGATGTCACAATCTTCAGTAAGGGGTCCAGTTGCAGAATCATCTTGACTCATTTTTTATGTTGTTTTCAGGTGTATTTAACAGTTTTGAAGCATGGAGATAGTGCCACACTGGACACTATGCTAAAGGTGAGGCTTCAGTTAACATGTTAGACTGTGACATTAAGATCATCAGGGACAATTAAACCAACAAATCCCGCAAGTATGAGTGAATAACCTTTGGACTCACATCATTAAAGAAGTGATCCTTTTCACAAAACCAAATGCATTTATATATTGTTTATTCTGTCATGTTTTGTGCTCTTCTTGCCAGCTTACTTTATAACATTCTATGTCACTTAAACCCTTTAGCTCCACAAACAAGCAGACATGCAGGAAGAGAAGAACCGAATCGAGCGAGTGCTGGGTGCCATCTCTGCCCCTGACCTCATCCAGAAAGTCCTCAACTTTGCCCTCTCGGTACACATCACCATGTTTACTACATGTTGCCAAATGGGATTTGTTTGTTTGTTTGTTTGTTTTCCCACAGTGTGACAGAGAAAATGGGAGAAGTGTCAAAGTTTCATCATTGTACTCATGGTCATGTGTTTTGGAGGAAAATCAGACCCAAACTATCTATATTTATTTTGGCCTTAAATCTGTTTTTTACTGCTTGTGCTTGATATTTGCAGTGCATTCACTGCAAGAAATATAAAAAACACTCTTCAGTTTAGTAATTTTGAAATACCTATCAATAAAAAGTGTTTGTTTGTTTTTTTTCCATTTTTTGGTTCAGTGTCTGTTTCTGAGTTGTTTGAATGGAGGGATATGCCTCCAGTAAGTGAGATGCTAATCTGCAACAGTTTCATCTGATCAAACTCTAGCATAGCAAACCTCTTAACCTCACTCTGGTTCTGCTCCTGGACAGGAGGAGGTTCGTCCCCAGGACACGGTGTCAGTAATTGGAGGCGTGGCAGGAAGCAGTAAACAAGGCCGGAAAGCTGCTTGGAAGTTTGTCAAGGACAACTGGGAGGAACTCTACAATCGCTACCAGGGTGGCTTTCTCATATCACGGCTTATTAAGGTAAAAAAGAAAAAATGAAAAAACTCTTACTGTTTTTGCCTCATTCAGAATCTCATGGAACCATGTTTTAATAGGTCTGATGAAATGATTTACCAGAACCTCAGATAAAGACACATTCATTGTGCTTGGTGAAAAAACAGGAATGTTAATCATTTAGGTCCTGAGCTGTTTATTTTCACAAGGCTGTCAGACTTTACCTGATCTTAGTGGTATTGTTCACTTGTGTTTGCTCATGTGTGTTTTTTGTTCATATGTTTTTGAAGCTCACAGTTGACGGATTTGCTATTGACAAAATGGCTGCTGAAGTGAAGGTGAGAACTGCTCATTGTCTGCCTGTTGTTTTTTTTTTGGGACAGTTGTGGTGGAGACTATTTCAGGAAGTTGTTACTCTTTAGAGAATGTTTTTTCTCATTCAAAATATAAATGATTTCATGTTTTCTTTAAGCAGATTTTGAAACAAAAACTGCTCAAGATTAAAATCACCTGAATTATGTTACAAAGAACAACTGCTTTTTGGCAAAACTCTTTGGAAGAATATTTTCAACCACTAGATGACCTTAAACAAACTCTCAGTAGTACAATCTAAGACACTATGAAACAAGGCTAATGTGGTAACGAGGTATGTTAAGTCAGTTTTCCATGTCACAAAGATGGCTCTCTTTCAACTGAGCTAGATCATCGTGTTAACTTGTGTTCTGACTGGATTTTCAGGTTTTGTTAATCCAGCTCACACAAAGAAAGCCTGGCTCTGTCTAACTTGCTTCATATTATACCCCTCTGATGTACAATGTCTGCAAATCAGGTTGTGGTCATCAACAGTTAGCAGTGCTCAACCAGGAAACACTGCAACATTAAAATCTAATCTAAGTGATTGGACTCTGTGCCTCTTTGTCTACATGGCACATCTAATCCAATATTTACTCTACTTTTAGCTCTGAACATCTCCTCTACCTACCAGACTTATCACTGAATGCAAGTTCTACATGATCAGGACAAAGCCCACACAAAATTTAATAAACCATCAATCCCACATCACTGCATTAAAATATTAATTCTCTGCCTTTACTAACTTTTTTTCTGGTGTTGTGTATTGAATTTTTGTTTTTTGGGTTAATGTTTCAGAGATAATATTTCTAATAATTTTGTAATTCAGCAACTCAGTTTCAGTCACATCACAGATTCTTAATTAGCAGATGAAGTAGCCAAGAAATTTTTTTAGGTGTTCAAATTTCCATTTTTCTTGGCATGTTAACAGGCTTCCTGTCCATTATTTTGTAAACTGGTGAAAGATTTACATCCTTTCTTAAACTGGTCTCTCTCTCTGGGTGTTTCTGTCCCTACAGAGTTTCTTTGAGAGTCACCCGGCGCCGGCAGCTGAGCGTACGGTGCAGCAGTGTTGTGAGAACATCCTCCTGAACGCTGCCTGGCTGAAGCGCGACGCAGACGACATCCACCAGTATCTACTGCAGCGCAAAGCGCCCCCCGTCTGAGCTGCCCCCCTGGCGCCTCCTCCTCCGGTCCCCTCCCCCACCCTCCAGCGTGGACCTCCCAGCATCATAGCTGCTTCGGCCCCCCTCAATACAAGCCGGAATGGGAGACCAGAGCGTACTTACAGCAGGCTTCATTTCTTTAAAGAAACTCTATGAAACAAGAAGGCAATGCCAAGAATTTAACAAAGTGTTGGACACAGAGACTCTTTCTACGTTAACAAAGCAAATCCATTTTAGTCAGACCAGGAATGTAGTTTTACCCCCATTCTGTCCACGAGCAGACGGCACATTTGTCAGTCAACAAGTAACACTGTAGAACTGGTGCCCAGCGACGTCGCATTAACAGCACGTCCCTTGAAATGATCACTAACCCTGCTAACACTCTCTGCATCACCAGCCCTTTATGCACACCCTCATCCATCTCTGCGTCGTAGCTGAGAAAACTGTGAATCCCCCCTTTTTCATTCCCCCTCCTTCCCCTTTTTTCCTGCTGCTGCTCATTTTGAATACATGATGTGTGATTTTTCTGCATTTGCTGCTCTGTTTACTTATGTTTGTTTCATACCTTTACCCTCTTTCTTCTCTTTTGGGCGTTGTGATTGTGTGAAAGCAGAAGGCACCTGGGCAGAATGGGGTTAATAACAGTAGTGGGCGTTGTAGTTTCCAACAGCACTGATTCTCCATTGCTAATTAACGGTTAGAACGAGGTGAGCAGTGCTAGCATGGTACTACATTGTAAAACTGTTAAATGCAAGCATTTTTTGCGGATAAAGTTTGTTTTAAAAGAACTTAATGGCTACCTGTTTCCACCCCAAACCCCCCAAAAGCCCCCCTAGCTCTGTCCAGTCAGAGTTTGTATAGTTTGAATCATCATCAAAAAACATATTTAAACTCCGTTTCTGTACCTGCCACCCTCAATGAAATGAAGATTTTGGCGTGTTTTTTAAGACATCAGATGCAGTGGTTTATTTAATGTTGAGATAATCTTTCATTCTGAAAAGAGAGAAGAAAAAATATCACAACACTACTTTTCGGGGCCTTTTCACTCTGAAGTAACATCAGGAAACGCCTCTTGATAGGGTTAAGAGTCCGGCGAAGCCTGATCCGGACTTTATGGACATGACAGATCGACTTGACTCAAACTGTCAAACTTGGAAGCCTTAAATTGGTCGACTGGTTTGCAGTAAATATTTAACACTGAAACGGTAGTAAAAGGTGACTTCCACTTAACGTCAAATGTATCTAATGTGACAGATATGCAGACTTGTTGAACGAGTATATATATATATAGAATTTATAATTTGATGTGGTTTTTGAAAACATACCGATCAAGTCGTCCAACCTGTTGTCGAGACTCTTCCCCCTGGAACATTTGTTGTTGTTTTTTTCTGTTTGTTTTTCTTTTTCTTTTTCTTTTTTTTTGTTTAAAACTACAGTTGGTGTTCATTAAAGTGAAAAAGAATTATAAAAACAAATGATGTGAAATTTGTAAAAGTTGATTTTAATGAGTGAGGTGTGAGTGTGCATGCCTGGAAACAGATTTGCAGTTTATTTTGTGTTGTCTCACACAAACAGTGGATGAGATGATCATATTTGATTACAAATGGTTAAAGCAGCACTGAAACTAATGAAAAATGTGTATATTTAACAGTTGAAGAATTACACCGAATGAGAATAAAATTGGTAACAGATTGACAGAGATGATTACAGAAAGAAAATTGACATGTCCTCACATTCTGGTTTCATAAAGCATCTGTAGAAAACTTTGAGGTAGTGTTTGATTTTAAGCTTGTGTTGTGCAGAGATGTTAAATGTTTTGTCTTTTTCTAATGAATCTGAATTTAGTTCAACATGTGGGATGTCTTTGTGTTTCTGACTTTGAGAAGAGGAGGATAAAATATGTCAGGTAGGACAACTTTGACTTCAGTGATGCCAAGGCAAACAAAAATATGCAGTCCAATAAAGTAACACATAATAATTCAGTATCTGTTGCTACAAGACATTTTTCAGGTGTGTCACTAACCATGAGCCCAGTCTTTCCAAATCCCTCTGCTGTGCTAGAAGAGTGCAGTTTACAGTTTTATTTTTTTGTTTGTTTTTTTGTGCTTGTTTTTAATATTCTGGTTACTGAGAACAAGGTTCAATTACCAAAGGGTCTAAAGGGTCCCAAAGGTCATTTGTGTAGTAGTTACTTTGTGGTTATTCAGTAAACTGCAAATTTGTTTGGTAACATGCACCAAAGTTCAAAATCCAAACAGAGATTTATTTATTTATTTACTTTAATGTCTGTTAACAGAGATGTCAGTTAAAGCAAGTGCTACAAAGATTATCAGCAACATTGCACTGCAACAGTTAAAATTTTACTTCATTCCAAGGCGCTGTTTGAAGATGGTCATGTCGCATGTTTCTATTGATTTATTTATTTGGGGCAAAATTGCCTTTTTCTGATATGGGGAAGTAGAATGCTGTCAGTAAGAGTGAGAAAAATGGGAATAAAATGTCCCTGCCCAGGCCTGAACTGAGGATATTGCAATTACATGTTTAGTGATGGCCAGAAAGAAAATGTACATTTTCTTTAAAAAGCCTGGTTAATGTTTTCAGTTGATGTCATGCTCAGGTGCGTATTCTTAAACAAGTATCAAATTAAATTACTGACAAAGTAAATTTTGAGTAAGGCTGTATTCCACTGTGGGCAGAGTTTGAGTGGCTGGAGAGGGCCCTGTCAAATTGACATAACTACTGCAGGGGGATTCAGACTAAAGATAATATCATTAGTTTATGTTTTCAAGTTATGCTCATCAGGTTTATCTTTTTTATCGTACAAACGTCCTAATTCATGGATCAGAATATAGGGTCAAGCAAACAAATTAATCTTTTTATTATCTGATTGAGTGAGAAATGACCAGTATAATGTAAAATAATATATCACTAAAGCCTTCAGATATCCTCAGCACTTTTGTGTTTTCAATTTTTTGACTTTATAAAAAATTATTAATTAATAATAAATATTCTTTTTTGCTGCTGGTTGTTGTAGGCAGATAGTTATAATAACTGAAATAAGCGATTAAATGAGTCAATGACGGTTGTAGATAGCGTCTATGATGGCTGTAGTTAGCGTCTGCCACCGGTAGGTAGCGTTAGTGAGCAATTCTCGTCGGTGAGTCAAGGTAAAAGGGAATGAAGAAGTGAACTTTGTTTCCAGCAGGTTGCTGTATGAAGACGAGGATGCTGGTAAAGAAGTGACAGCTGTGTAAGTAAACTGAGTGGAGTGTTAAATTGCGTATAAATATATGTTTAAATATTAATTCGTAACTTAATCATAAACTTTTAAGTTATATTCCCGTCCTCCTCTCTGGAAATTTGATCGGGTTAAGCTCAAATTGAACTAGCTAGCAGCAACGTTAGCCTCGTGAAAACCAACGTTAACAGAACTAGGTGATAAGAAGCTGACATAACCTGGTTAAATAACCAAGTAGCTTGCTGCTAGCTCAGGCCAACCTCAGTCTTATTTCTGTTATGCAGAGTCTGTGCTGACGCTAACTGAATTGTTTGTCTGAAGAAGCTAACCTAGTTAGATCCCAGTAGAAAAGTAAGGTTAGCATGTTGTCAGCAAGGGCTAACTCCAGTCTTTTTTCCTCGAACGTTGAGCTATCAGGTTTCTGTGAAATATCTGTTTGTTGGGTCACATATTTTTCATTATCTGTTGGGTTGTAACTCGAAACGTTGTAATTGCTAGCAGGTGACGTGTTAGCAGGATATCGTTTAACTCAAATACTGCGTCAAGATGTCAAGATCTACAGGTTAAACGTAGTTATTATACTCTCAAACAGTCTGTCTTTGCCTTCAGTTTATTATTAAGTTTTTCGTTTGGTTTTAAAAACATAAGGCCAAACAGTAAACCCAGTATCAGTTGCTTCCTCAGTGGCAAGATAACAACCGTGATTACTGATTTTCTTTCGTATCAAAGGTCAGACTCGTTGGTAGTTCTAGACCCTTTAGTTTATTTTTAGCTCAGCTACGTTAAGGGGCTTTGAGTGAGATGCTTGTTGACTCCGCTTTCTCTGTACTGTGAGATAGTCGACAGTTGGTTACCAGCTGAGGTTTAATGCAGGTTAATATGTTTCCCTCATTTAAAAGAGAATCCACAGGTATTCTATTATGTAAACCAAGTTGTCTTGTGAAATATAGCAGGTGGTTTTCAGGAAGATATTTGGCTACTTTGGCTACTTATTATCGTATCATTTTCTTTGGTCTATTTTCTCTTTGTTATCCGTGAGCCATGTATTGGGTTTTATCCAGGATGAACAAAGAGGGCAGTTAAACCTCAAGGGTCAGAAAAATTCACAGTTTCATTGTGTTGCAATTGCTTTTTTGAGTTAGATAGCACATTTGTGAGGGGAAAAGCACCACTGAAATACATTATCCACTGAAGCAGGTACTGTATTTTTTATAAAATTTTGGGGGACAGGTAGTATTGAAGTATTGAAATCTAAATTAAGTGTCTTTCAGAGAGCATAAGGTGAGAGTAACCAGAGGGAGCCCACAACAATTTGGGTAGCAGGTAAATGTGGCAGTGATAATTAGGCAGGGGCCACTGATGAACTTAATTGAACTGCATACAGACATTACTCTAAAGCACTTACATTGATTTGAAAGTTAAGGTAAGGCTGTTCATAATTGATTTGCCATTATTTCTACTAAAGGTGCTTTGTCTAAGCATTAGGTCTTATTGCGTATGTCAAGCTATTGTAACTTTATAGTGTGTACACATGAAAGTGCTTTGTTGTGTTTTTACTCAGGATGAACTGGTCTTGATTCTGCATGGTAGGTTTTAATACTCATTGAAAAGGCTCCTAGGAATTGATCTAAGAGAGTATCTGTTGTCAAGAATCCAACCAACAAAAAACAGTGTATAGGATAAAACATTTTAGTGGTTGAATAACTTGATGTCTTCTTGAATAATTCAGCCACGAAAATGTCATGATCCAATAAAAATAACCAATAAATTCAGCCCAAGTTGAATGTTTTTATTTTAAAAAATGTGCAATAGCATAATTTTTTTAACATAAAACATTTTTTTGACATAAATGTTTTCATGCTGTTGTCAGGTTGTCTGGTATTGTCCAGGCCATGAATAACTGACAAATGCCATCATCATGATGCTGAGAAGCAGCACACTGGTTGTTGCCCTCCTGCTGTCCCAGGTCAGAGGCTTCCTGAACCCATCAGAGGACGACAACGTACCTGAAGAGTGGGTGCTGCTTCATGTGGTTCAGGGCCACATCGGGGCTGGAAACTACAGCTACCTGCGTCTCAACCACGATGGAAGAATCATCCTGCACATGCAAAGTCTCAAAGGAGACGCAGACCTATATGTGTCAGATAAAACCCTGCAGCCCAGCTTCGACACCTACAAGCTGCAGTCGGTCACCTGTGGCCAAGATGTGGTGGTGGTGCCAGGGGAGTTTGCAAGGCCCGTGGGTATTGGAATTTACGGCCACCCGTCTCACAAGGAGAGTGAGTTTGAAATGCGGGTGTTTTATGATCAGACGGTTCTCCAGGACCCATTTGATAAGGGCTCATACACTTCAGAAGATGGAAACAAGCAAAAGAAATCTGCTCAGACAGCAGAGGAGGAGGACTTTCAGGAAGAAGAGTCGATCTTTTGGACAATTCTAATTGGACTTTTGAAGATTATACTAGAGATTTTGTTCTGAGAATGGTTTCCTTCTTTGCTGTGGGGACAGAAGAAGAAGACTTGGCTTTAAAGGTTTTCTTGTAAGGATGAGAAAATATTGCATCAGTTTCAAATGAGCATTCTAGCATTTTAACAATTTCTTGTGATCAAACATGCACACTTGATAAAAACAGTACAGGCCAGTTGTAAAAGTTTCAGTTTGGAGTTAAAACTTAAGAGATCACAGAGGTAAATTAATCAGTGAAGCCTGGAAATGTTTCACAATGTCTGTATGTTTGATGATAAGATAACTAACACTGGCCCATTAAATTAAGCAGATTTCGCTTTGTTGTTCTCTCATAGAAAAACAGAAGCATTTTAAGGTAAAGTACAGATGTTCAGACATGGCCTAAACCTGGACCTTTATGATTTTCTATTTTAAGCAGCAGTTCAGCCAAAGGGGCACGAAAGTAATAAACCTGGAGTCATAAAGTATTGGTTTTGTTTTATTTTTTAAGTTTATCTTAATACAACGTTCTTGTGGCTGAGATGTGTCCTGTTTGTCACAAGGTTTAAACCTTCGTGCAGCTAACGGGACTTCATTTGTTTAGTGACTACTGGAGCCTCATGTAACAAATGAACTTTAAAACATATTTATGGAGACAAGGAACGATTACTGTGACTGGGTGCTCTCATAATGTACATGAGGAATGTGAGACTGTATTAAGATGGACTGGAACCTATCCTTTAACTTGAATATAAATCCTTAAATCAAATTTAGTACCAGACAGAAATAACTGTTGTGGTTTTACTGAACTCAGCCTTTGAACGAAACCACTTGTCTTAACTCATATCAACACCACTGGACATTTGTGGGTGTAAATATCACAAAAATTAAGCAATACAGCCATTGTCAGCCATTTTGAGATGTACACTGGTCACCACAGGACGTGTTTTAATTTTAAAAGGAATACCTGAAACTGTTTCAACAGTTGAAGGACTGATACTTTCTCATGCTACAGGAGCCCTTGATTTTCAACAATACTGATAGTTTAGTAAATTGAGAAGCAAGTAAATGTGGAAATGCTGCTTAACATGCTGTCATGATTGTTGAATATGTTTTCATTTGCAGTTTGCATAACTCTTACCTTGACTGCAAATGAAAACATCTGATTTATGAAGGCATTGCTACCAACACGTTGACATAAGTAGCAACATTTCACCTGGTTTGATTACTCAGTTTTTTTTTGCCTGTTGGACAAGCTCCAGATTTAAACATCACCTCCTGTGTTGGAGTTCAGTTATGAGTAAACTTGCGACCACTGAGCAGAAATGTTCAACAGTGCCTTCAGACCTGCAAGGTGAACAGCCGAGCAGTTTTCCTGTTTCCAGAGACGATTCTATCAGGTTTTTAAATAAAGCAGTTGTTTTGCAGACTGTTAAAATCTTGTCTCATGAATCTTTTGTTTAAGGTTTGATAAAGTTTGATACCAAGACACAAACAAAACTTTTCAACACCAACACTGCAGTATTTGAATAATTTAATCAATCGCTGCCTGAAGCACTGAGTCAGAAGCCTTTCGAAGGGCACTGATAGGCTTCAAATAAATACAAAGTGCAGCCTTACTTAAGTACATAATGAAAATACCCTGAACTTCTCTGGCTAAGCTGATGACAGCAGCAGTCTGTTTTGTTAAAGTGGTATCAAGACTGAACTCTTTACTTATACAGTGCTTGCTTCCAAAGACGAGTTTTAAAAAGTTTTTATGTGCTGTGAATTGAGAAAAATAGCAAATCCTCAAAGTTGTAAAATCTGAAACTAGTAAGTTTTTAGTATTTCACATAAACAATATATTAACATCCAAATGTTTTGTCTTTTTTCTGTACAATTTGAAAGTATAAAGAGTCTGTTTCCTAATGCATGATCAGTTTTTCACAAGAAACCACATTTTGAAGACTCTTAAAGACCAAATTTGACATAATATGTTTACCTGTATTCAAGAAAAAAATATGGCCTTTCACACTTTTCCATACTCTTCAGAGAGGGAGGAACTTAAAAACAACTAATGGTAAAGTAGAATCTATGAATATCAGTCATATGCAAAAAGATAGGCTTTATTTACAGTACTGAACAGTCAACAGTGGGGCTCAAGAATGACCTTAGTTCTGTTGCTGCATGAAAGCAGCTCTGGATATTACAGTATGCACAGGCTACCTGACCTTCAGGTGTCTGTCTACATAATTCTAATAATTGAGAGCAGATTCACCCTCAGTCTGCATGAAGTATTTCAGTCACGATCATGTCAGTCTAGGGGCCAACTCGATGCTGTTGATCCTCAGCACAGTTTGTGGCTGGATGATGATCCTCTTGCGCTGGAACCGGTGTCTCCTCCAGAACCTCATGTGAATTTTGGGCCAGGACTCGGTCTTTTCGATCACTGTGGCTTCGACCCTGACTAGCTCTTTCCCCAACAGGGGCCTACCGATCAGAGTGAAGTTCTCCGCGCCGACTAGCAGTACTTTCTCCATCCAGATCCGCTCCCCACATTCTGCCTCGATGTGGTTCTCAATAATGATCAGATCCTCGTCTGTGACTTTCCATTGACGGCTGGCAAAGTGCACCACAGCGAACAGCCGGCCGAAGTCTTGCTGACTTATCTGCTGGTTCACGGTGCTCACCACTGCGGCGTGTCGGCTCCGCGCCTCCTCCTCCGAGAAGAGGATCTTCTGCTCTGGCCACGGCGGTCTTGACAGGGAGGTCAGGGGCACTAAGTCTCCGCTCAAGGAACCCCGTCTTCGGTCAGCAGTGGGGAACAGAAAATGCTGTCTGGGTAACAACATTCTACATGTCCTCCACAACCCTGAACCTCTGCTCAGCGCCATCTTGACAGGAAATGCTTAATTTTGTATCGCGCAAGCGTGCAAGCTCAACTGGCTGCCTGCTTTAAGATAGATTTAACAGTCGGAAAAAAATATCACATAACAAAGTGAAATCATGAGGCATGTGAAAAACCATTATTATATATATTTTTTTAAATGGACTGCATCTTATTTTTTAGCTAAAGTATGTGAGTATTTGGCCAACAAGAACGCAGTAGTAACTAAAAGAAGTAAATGTACACATGGTAAAATATTATTATTTAGCCGACTATTAAGTTTTTTTAATAGTTATGTTAGGTGTTAATTTTAAATTCAACTCTGTCAGATATGGAAATTTGAAATGTCAATCCTTACATCGTTCAAAGTATGTACAAAAGGTTATGAGAAAAACACCCACTGGTGAGAGAAGTCTTCATTTAAAGAAGTAATACCTGTAAAATGTAAAAATAAGCCAAAATAAAAAAAATAAAAAAAATAAAAAATGATAGACCTACCATGAAAAGCTATTTAACCATGAAATACTTAAAGGATCAAAACATTTTTAAGTACGCAGGACGGCTCCCTGGTGATTGAATAACCTTAAATAAAATTTCTAACACGTGCGAAACGCAGTGTACGTTTTGTCTTCCTTGTAATTTTGTAATTTTCTGATGTACATAAGGACAAACTTATTTCGGCTTCTGGGGTGCGATGAATCCACTATTTCAACTCAAAGTGTTGTAATGTTGTGATGTTTTGTCCTTGGAATGTAAATAATGATGCAAAATGAAACAGGTAAATGCAAATACTCAAATAAAGATCATATCCTCGAAATTGTATATGACATGACAGTAGGCCTACCTGTTGTTCATTACATGACGACCATTGAGTTTAGACATTGGAATTTACGGCAGCACCTTAATGCAGCGTTGATCGCCTCCATTTTGTGTCGTTCGGCCCGTTTCCGGGTTTCTGAGAACAGACCGATCAAGCTGTGTCAACGGGGAGTATGGCTCTGTTCGCAGGGCAGGACTGCGGGTAAAGTTTTTCTTAGCTACCTAGAACGGTTAAAAGTGGCTCTGAAACAATTTCAGCAGTTTGCTTTAGGAGTCCCGTGGTCGCAAAAACTCCGGTTGACAGATTTTGCAGCCAGCCGGACTGCGCTGACACTGACAGCTGGAAAGGAAAACAGCTTGAACAGCTAACCAGCTAACTGTAGCTAGCTGCACTGCAGCCGCCACTAGCTGAGCTGGAAAAACTTCGAGAGCAAGCTAACGTTAGCCGGCTAACCTGTGAGTGATTTTGGTGGCGTTGAGTTACATCGCCAGGACTTGCCAGCACCCTCCCATTCTAATTCTTGTTAAATTGCTTCCACGACGGATTGCCACAACGGCATTTTCCATTCATGTTGTTTAGGAGGACAAGTCTATCAAACCTCTTCTTCGAGCTAGGGTAAGTAAATTGTTAGGATGATAAGCTAACTTTACCCCTTACCTTTCCTCCACCTCCCTCAAGCTTAAGCTAGTACCAGGTATATTTGTTCAAAGGGATCTTTACCTGGGAGCGGCTGCAGCAGCAACGTTAAACAACCTGCCCAGGCCTGAGAAATCCTGTTTTATTAAGCTGAATGTCACTCAGCTTACATGTTTTTCTCGTTGGAGAACACTCCTTAATGTATGCATAAACATGTGTGATTTACAATTTTAAAGTGATTTTTTTACTTGCTACATTGTTAAACAAGTCGAAGAAAAAGTTTTTTATGGCAAAATCTGCCCTGAAAGTGGGTCAGTGCGAGTAACGAGGTATGTTATGGTAATCTTCGGCTGTCAGTGCCTCTAAAAGCCTAGAAACACAAGCACTCAGAACCACAGGCCTTTAGCTCAGTCTATTTCCCTGACCACAAAAGCGTCTGACTTCCTCATTCAGTCACCCTCCCTGGTTGAGATTCTTTATACAGTCTTACAATGTTTATGTGGACAAACTTCTCTCCATTAAATGTTTGGTTAGTTTAATCGATTATGACCTACTTGAGTCCACACTTAACTGTGGTCTTGAATCTGGTCTTGAATGGAAAAGATTAGTCAATAAATAGGGGTCGAAGGTCATGACTCCCTATTAATGAGTAGAAGTCAATTTTGCATGTGTGTGTGTAAAAAGAAATATTCTATGACAGCAACTGAAAGGATCCCCAGATGACAAGAAATATGATTTGGTGACTGTGAATGTTCTCATTCATCCAGATCATGGTTATTCTGGGCAAATAAATCGAAGGCAACTGGACTCGGTAATATGTCTGCGAAGACGTTTCGCCTCTTATCCAAGGGGCTTCATCAGTTCATGCTACATGCTACATTCGAGCTACACTTGTTGTCTAAAGGCCATCAAATCATAACATTAACCAGACACGATAAGTGATTCCAAATATTTCTGCCAATATGCCATTATGGCTATTCAAATTAAAATGTCCAGTATCTTACATGTTTCTTCATACATTTACATTGATTGTTGTACAATCGCAGAGAAATCCATGGCATTCCTAACGTGTTGTGATAAAATGCTGAAAAGTGGTGAGCATCTTTTAAGACAATATCTAAATGTGGGCATCAATATCAGAATAAGATATGAAAAGCTTATAAGCTTGCATTGTCAACAAAATATTTTGTTTCAAGTGTTTCAATGATGTCCTGTTGGATCCCACACTTTTGTTTCCTGGTGAAAAAATGTCCCTCATTTGCTTTTTGTTTTTAAAGTGATTTTAAATCTCTGTTCAACATTTTAATATCCTCCAAGTTGCTAACATGCTTTTCTGAAAGGCTTGAATTAGAGCTGAGACCCAATGATTAATAAGTCTATCAGCAAAAAAATATTAGCCACAGATGTAATAATCAGTTGTCAAATCAGTTGTTTTTAAGAAAAATGACAATTATCAGCAATCCAATCCAAGGCTAATCTATAGTTTTAGCCTTTATTAGAAGGACATGTATTATTACAACCAATGATTTTTATCTTTTTAAGAGATTATGCAAAGATTTCAGATATGCCAAGAAAAGAAAATGTCTGCTACAACAAGTTACTTTTTTTTTAATAATCATTAATCTGTCTACTGTGAAAGATGTAGCTGTAAAGGAAAATTCCCGGCAGATATTACCAAAGACCAGACTGATGTCCTTGTAAACTTAGATGTTCTAAATCAAGCTGTAGTGTATCACATTTTATATCAATAAAAGATATAAAAGCTTAATCAATTATGAAAATTGACTCTGAATTCATTAATGCTGATGTATTATGCATTTAATCAGTAGTTGCAATTCGGATTTATATTCAAAGTGGTTACAAATCCTGATAAAGCAGTGTTTTTTCTTTGATTTTACTTTTTTAACACTAAAAGCTCCCGAAAACTTTTACATGACATGGTTTTATCTGTCAGATTAGCTCTAGGTTTATACGTCTGTCATTTAAACAGATTTAAGTGGTTGTGAAAGATTTTTTCATAGTGGCTGGATAGTTGTTGGAACTGTCAGTGGATGTTATTGGCCTTAATTTACACATTTATACCAGTGCCTTTGTGTCTTTGGTTTCAGTCCATGTGCTCAGCATATTTTAAAACAGTTTTTTTTCCGCCAGAGGGGAGATAACCCCCCACTCTCAGTTTCTGTCTCTGCTGCTCTGTCTTTCCATTTGAACCACGTCACTGACTGACTGGCAAGCTCGCTCGGTGAGATTCCTTTGGTTTCCCTCAGCGAAGACCTGCCTCAACACTTAACCAGGCAGAAATTTGCAGCAGGGAAGGCTGAGGGTGGGGTGAGGAGCCAATGCTGCCTGCATAAACCAACAATGGGCCCTGACAGCTAACTGGTTTGGGGAGATCTAGTGACTGGTTTGGGGAGATCTAGTGACCTTAGTCATTGTGTGAAGAACTGTCACATTAAGGGCATTTTTAGGTATGGGTATACCATAGGTATGTTAGATATTGACATGCATGAGTTGTTTTTGCCTTTGAGTAAATATAAACTCAGCAATAGGTTATTTTACCTTGAGTCTAATCAGACAAACTCTTTTTTGACCTGTGAGAAAAGCAACTTTTGCAGTGCTCCTCATAGCACATACAATAGGCATAACCATTTGTTTTTATATGTAGCTCATTACTTTTGAAAATACATTTGATCCATGTACATTAAAACCAGACCAAACATAGCTACTGAAACAGCAGACTGAATTTAATATTGAGGTGCACATCAGCGTTTCAGCAGAAATATTTGGGAATTAAATCCACAGTCCTCAAATTGTGTAAGATGCACTGCAAATGTCAGCCAAAGCAAAGCATTAACAGTCTGTGCTTGACAAAATTAGTGGGTATCTCCACATGTAGTCTTTCTTGTACCATCACCTCTACACTGTGTTACCATTGCCCCACAGTGGCTCAGGAAGAGAGCACAGCCCATATGCACACTTCCCAAAACCTACATTGAGGTTCCTCCCAGGGAATGTGACATCACAGTCAGGATCATCCTCTGGGTACCACGGATTTTGTACAAATTGATATTAACCTCAGGATCAAGAGACGAACACTGCCATCCTAGAATCTCACTGCTAGTGTGAATGAATGAATGGATGAAGAGATAAAATTTAAAAAATCTCCAAGTACTACTACTTTCTCACTTTACTTACTTCCTCATTGTTGCACTAAGGATCCTTGTGGACATACTCATCTTCTCACACACATGCATCCCAGGGGCTGCTTCAGTTATCCCAGGATTTTTTTTAAGAGCACATTGGGAATGGCTGTTTGTTTCCACTGTGAAGGAGCAGAATTAAATGTGTTGGCATCCAGCCTGTCACCTTGTTTTCTCTTAAACATAGCATTCATGTAAGCAGAAAAATCTTTGAAACTAGTCCTGGTGATCTCATGATTTTACATTTGCAAGTTTGTCCACAAAAAAGTTGAAAGAGTTTCTTAACTTTAAGCCCTATATAAACCCTTTTGAAAATAAATAATGACTGTGTTGCAGCATTATGTCAAATTTAGCTGAGTTTTTCCTCTGATGAAAACTGAATTTAAGACTGAATCCTCCCCATCAGGATCAGGTTTGTCTTATTTGAGGTTCTTGTAGGGAGATCTGTATAACAGCTGCTTATGTCCCTTGGTCCTTGTTACTGGAGGCAGTTATAGTAGTAGTAGTAGTTAAACCTCTCAAAGCTCTCCTCTGGCCAGATTTTTACACCAGTAGAGGCTGAATTGTTTAAGATGCTTTGGTATTTGAATTATTGTTTTTCTGCTTTATCAGTTGGTTTATGTCTCTTGTATTGCAGGAGTCCGTGCGTGTCATCCCAGCTGAGACGGTGAAATCACCTGTCCTTACCCCACACAGAGAGGTGCCAACAGTGGGACAGGATGCCTATTCCTCCCCCTCCCCCTCCTCCCCCAGGACCCCCACCACCCCCTACTTTCAATGAGGTCAGTGACCTGACTGAACACACACAGCACATCACATTGTAAGGGTTACATCACTAGGGCAAAAAAACTGAGCAAAAATGCAGTAAATTTTTTCACAAATTGGGTAATTTGCAGAAAATACAGTCTATCAATTCAGGAAGTGGGTCACTTTAGTAGGATGGGATTCAGTCAAAAATTAGAATGAGAAATGACCAACTGCTCTGTTCTATTATTCAAAAGCATTTATCATATTTATCATGACAGTTTATTGTCTGTATGCACTAGCTTCCAACAAATTGGGTCTCTTTTGATGTTGTCAGGAATTCCTGTGTGGCTAGTGGGTGATGAGGATGAGAGTTGGCCCCTTGTTGGGGTGCTTTTTTTTTTGTTTTGTTTTTTTTGTTTTTTTGTTTTTGCGTGCGTGTGTGTGTGTGCACGCATGCGTGTGCATGCGAGTGTGTATGTATTTGTGTGGAGGGATAGTTGTGCACTCTACTTTCATGTGTAGCAATGATTTATGGATAATGAATTTTTCAATGTGTTTCCTTTTAAAGATATTTTACCTATTTCCTATATTTTAATTGTACTCGATTCTTCTTTAATCAGGTTTTATAGCCTTGGTCCCTGGCAGGGGGAGTGGATGGAATGGAAACTAGCCTTTTGGCTACAATTGGGTGCATCTGCTTTTTTTTTCATTAATGTTCATTAATGTACATTGTCCCTCTTGAAATAATAAAGGTAAACTAAAATAAACTAAACTACCTGTGCAATATAATTTGAGAACCATGCGCTGAGTCTTGCATTTATCATGAAGAAGTCCCATTAATTGATTAAATAATCTGTTTCCTTTCCTCATACCTCTTCAGTTTTCAAATTGGTATCAGTAGAACGGGACAGCAGCCGCCTATTCTATGACTCAGTCTTAAAGGCATTATTATGATAACTTGAAGACTCCTTCTAGTGACCCTTGTATAGTTTTGTATTTTTTCTGGTTGTGGAGTGCTGCAACAGTGGAATTT
>JAQMCX010000043.1:10560624-10575512 GCA_029814765.1 Acanthurus leucopareius | reverse complement strand
GAACCACATTTTAATTTCATTATACAACCTGTTGTATAATGACCAATAAACTTCCTTGTATCCTTGTATCCTTGAATAAAAGAGCTGCAGTTGATGCCTGTAAGTCATCACCAAGGCAAATACTCCAAGTCTGAATTCTTTGAAATTTATTCAGGCTGTGCAGTTACTTCTAAAAAGAGCCTTGGTTCTTGCTCAGTTTAGCGGATGTGGATGTAAACATCCCCATACCAAAAGAGAGAGTCAGCACTTAGATTTCACAGTTATATGTAAATCCTAGCTACAGGTGCAAGTCTGAATAAATGGGACTTGCTAATGGCCCGAAGAACAAAACAGTGTTAATAAGGTAAGTGTGGGTAAAAAGACAAAGTTGTGTTCTTATAATTTTTATATTATTTTGTAGTCAATTTTCGATTACTGTTGTAGAGATAAGGCTTGACAAGCTACAACAGAAAGATAAGCAATCCGTAACTCATACTTAATGTTAATTTTAACATTTGATTGACTAAGTGTTTGGATTGGAGCATTGACCTTTTGATATTTTCATTCATGTGGTAGATTGAAAGGGTTGCTCAGTATAAACAAACTAACTCACAACTCCTAACTAACAGGCATACAAAGGATCATGTAGTTTACTCAAAAAGTCAACAGAAACAACATAATGAGCTTCAAAAGGGGATTCAGTGCAGGAATTTGCATATGGATTGGATTAGATTGTTCGGGTGTGCCCAGTAATTTTACAACTTACTGTACATGTGTGCACTTTTTAAACAGTTGCTTTTTCTGCATTTTTTTTCTTCCCTCAGATGATTTTGAATCAAAGTTTAACTTCCACCCGTTAGAGGACCTTCCACCTCCAGAGGAGTACAGGCATTTCAACAAGGTCTACCCCAGCAAAAACAACAAGGGTAAGAGTACAGGTCTGTTTTTTAAACAGAACAGATAAAAGGTGACAGAGGAGACAATAATCAGTCATGTTAACACTTCTCAAGAGAGTCATCTTTTCTTTGTCTTTGCTGCTAATGAGCTTTTTTTTAATTTCCATTCTGCTCGCTGTTGCTGTCAGACACGTTAGATTTATTTGCTGAGTAGAAAAAGGGAAAGAGAGAGAGAAAAATGAAGTGATAAAAGTGCAGGACTGAATAAAACCAAACATTTGACTTTGAGATTGATGTCACCAATTATCGTGATGTGATTGTTCAACTATCTATAGTTTTTTTTTTTTTTTTCATGCAGTGATTATGATCCAAATAGTTAACTGATATCAATCAGTTTATAGTTTACATAAATTGAACTGATGATGTCACAGTTTATGGTGTGAAAGTATGTTAATTTAATAAATGGTCAAATGTTCCGTTGTAGTTTTTGGACTGTTGATGGAATCATTTTAAGCATAAGGATGCATGGCTATTTGAATGACATGCCACTTGATGCCACTGTGTACTAATTAATCCTCCCATGAGCAAGCATTAGCAAGAGAGAGAGAGATGCACAGCAACAGCAATGATAACAATTTAAATGATATGAATAATAATATAATTAATAATAAAAATAAGAAGGAGGAGGATTATTGATAATTAAAAATTATTATTAGTAACAACAATGGAAACAAAAAGAAAGGTCAAGCAGGACAGATGAAGAGGGAGAGGAAGACAAGAAGAGAGGAGCTAAGTGTCCCTGACAGCACAGGAGCAAAACTATGGGAGTGCTTTTTGTTACTTATTTCCCAGCTTCTCATCTGTCTTCATGTCACTTCTGCCTTGTGGAATTCCTAGCCTATCTTGAGTTAGTAATTTCTACCAGGGTTTTTTTTTTGTAAGGGGGAGAACTGACTTGTAGTGACCCTTGTCTCTCTTTGTGTCCTCAGCCATGATGAGAGGAGCTCCTCCAGCACCGCCAGTGGGGAGGTGAACAGACCTCAGGACTTGAACTTAGTCAGCCGACGACAAGTCACCATCCCCTCTCTCGGCGGACATTCGGTGGGGGGGAGTGGTGAAGAAGCACTCAAATCACAAACACAGTTCAACACAAACAAACACTAAACCACCAGCTGGAAGCACAGTGGTGAAAGTAAGCACTACTATAGCACACAGGTTTGACACTACTCAGCGGTCACCTTCTGTCTTTGCATGAGAGAACAAAAGCCACTCGGATGCAAGAAACAGACACGACCATTTTGACTGTGACCACCTTAACGACTTTTCTGCTGACTGGAGGTAGAGGCTTCTGTTTGACATGACATATCAGGACCAAACACTTACAAATCCATGCATTCCATCATTTTAAAATGCATATGCTCATTACAATAACAGTGATTTTCTTAATTTCTTGAATATGAATAACACATTTTGTTCTATCTAATAATTTTGAAGTCAGCATATATTTATGGGCAAAATATTCAGAACTGCAAATCAAAACTATTGTAAAATTTATTTTTTCAGAAGATGAATGAACTTCCTCAAAACTAATAATTCCATGAATGTGGGGCATACTAACTTTTCATTTGGTTAGTTTTTGTCTTTAATAGCCATTCCAGCAGTGCCAGGTGAGGGTGTGCTTAATTTCAAAACTGTGTGTGTGCCAATAGTGTGCCAAAACTGGGAGGAGTCAAATTAACTGCACAGAGTGAGGGCAGTTTTCATACATGTTCTATATATCTAATTGACATGTTTGAAATTTTCTTTTAATCATGAACAAAATGCAGTACTGGAAAGCTTGCCAAGTTATGAAAAAAGCTTTACCTGGTTGTTTATTAATACTTTTGGAATTGGGACTACTTCCTGCTATTTGTACCCCATACTGTCCTTTTATTTATGGGTGTTTATATTTACATCTTCATGTGATGTTGCCCGGCAGCTTATCTGCAAACCGATACACTGTGCATGACTCTTATTTTATGCACTTAAGGTAACAGAAGACCCTGAGATCAGGGTGACTTTCACATTGATGTCACAAAAATCTAGAACAATAAGGGTTCATCACTGATTTTTCCCCGATGTGTCTGACAAACTAGTTCACATAGTCAGCATCTTTATCCAAACACACTGTGGTTGTTAGTGGTTCCACAGTTGAGGCCAACACTAAATAGTTTTTTGTTTACTGGACCAAGTGTATATGATTTAGCCACAGGTTTGGATTGTGGAGATTTTGAGGTGTTTATAAGGGATCATTTATCAACTTTCTCTCCAGGGAAGTCAGCCTAAAAGCTTAACTCTGCTCTGAATCTATCATTTTATTTTTGCTGCTGGTGGCCCTTTTTTATAGAAGGACTGTACGGTTAGATAGAGACAATAATTGTTTATTGCTATGCAAGGAGCAGGTTGTACAGATTGTAGTCGGTAGCAGCTAACCAAAAAACAAAAAAGAGAAAAAAAAGGAACACTTAAGTGCCAGAAAACTGTTAAAGCAGATGGAGGTTCTTGACATCACTTTTCTTTAAGCTTGATTTTAAAAACACTAATTACATTGTAGTTGGACTAAGATATCATGCAGAATAAATGAACAAAAAGAAATGATTTTCAGGTCAGATTCTTCATTCTCAGTGATGCAGCGCCTCCTGCTGCTTCTTGCCTTAAACAAATCTGTCATCACTTTCATCGGTACCAGTGTTTTGTTATTTGTTTTCTTTTCTGTTTGTTTTTTTAGGGGGGGAAGATGATGACAACAAATTAATAAGAAACAATTTTATTTGAAAATGCAATAAATATTGTATATTTACATTAAGGAATATGGTAATCATAGTTATTGTTCTATTTTTATGTTGTAAAAAGCGTGTAATATAGGAAAGAGAGATGATTATAACATTGTTCCAACTGGTGAGCTTTGGTCTAATAGAGCAGACTCTGTAGCACTACTCTGGATGTTTGGCAGAGGGTGAATGAGCTAAATGGATGAGTAAGGTTTTATCAACAAGCCAATGTTTTGAGGATCCTGTTTCTAAAGATCAGGTACTTAAGTGAAGGTGGGGTCTGGGTGGCAGATGAGAGTGACAACAAAATTAAAAAAGAAACAATAAATGGAACTTAACTTCCTGTTCTGTATGTATGCTCTCCTTGTCACACAATGGATGGGACACCTTTTCTTCCTCTTGTTATCACCTTGTCCACTCTAAGAGCAAAAAACCCTTTGGTCATTTCATGTTAATCAACCATGTTTTTATCATTTGAAATAATTTCAAATAAATATGGGGTATAAGGGTACCTGATGTACAGTGTCATGTTTTCTGTTTTCAGTGGGGTTTTTTTTTTGTATAATATCTTTATTGATTTTTTTTTGCATACAACTTTCTAACAAAACATACTCAACAGTTTTAGTGGAAGAAATAAAGAGATCATGTCTCCGGCAGATCACACACAGACCAGCAACAGAAACAATCGAGAAAACTGAATTGTAGTAGAACAACAAATATAACAAAACACAAAAACAAACCACAAAACACAGGGGGCCATGTTACACCTCAGAAATAGAAAATTACCGATAAATCAGAGGCAAATAGATCAGAGACAGCATCCAAGTTTTACAATCCTGTACATCATAGCATTACAACACACCAACATCCTGATATGTGTAAACCCATAAGGAATCAGTTACATACTCCTTTGATCGATGAGACCCTTCATCACAATGCTTGTTAGTCTAGTGCCAATATATTTTAAAAATGGGGACCAGATATCATAAAAAACCTCTATCATACACTTAGATCTGTAAGTCAGATACACTATAAAAAAGGATTTTTGTGGGTAGTAAATATAATCATTACAAACTGTCTAAATTATACTAAAAGAATATAAGTCAGTGGGTGAACTGTATTATAATGGGTACATTTGACCTCCTTTACCTCTTTTTTAACAGTAAAAAAATCTACTCAAATAAACTGAGTAATATCTACTTAAAGATATTGGGTGTGCACTGAAGGGTGCGCATGCGTCATCGCCTCTTCTTTGCTGGGGACAAATTCGGTTGGCGGGACTCTTCGGTTGCGGTTTGGCATCTTGGTAGAAGGTAGGATTGATATTTACATTTATAAGTCTGATATGTCGCAAGATTAATCGGGAAGCCTCTGTATATAGCAAGAAATTTCCATTTTGGCCCTGGCTTTCGGTGACTTTTAGTATTGTTAGCACGGCTAATTGAGCATAAGCTAGGTTCGTTTCTGGAACCCAGCA
This sequence comes from Acanthurus leucopareius, assembly GCA_029814765.1. NCBI lineage: Eukaryota > Metazoa > Chordata > Actinopteri > Acanthuriformes > Acanthuridae > Acanthurus > Acanthurus leucopareius. The sequence goes on along the minus strand of JAQMCX010000043.1, from coordinate 10,570,350 downwards.
ATATGTGACTTGCTGGTAAAAATGTGGATTAATTTTAACTAAACTAGTTACATAATGTATATGATATGACATTTAATTGGGAGATACATTTACAGTGAACTATATTTTCTAGCTAACTTGCTCACACTGTTACGGGGATAATGTCACATGTGTCAGTGTGTGACCCTCGTTGTCTACCGTTGCCGTCGTGGTGACGCTTCTCTTTTTTTCACAGCACAGCACGGTGTTCTCGGGGGACACATACAAGTGACGCACACAAGTTATATTGACTTAGCGTTAGCATTAAGTTCGGTACATTTAGACACGGAAAGACGGGAGAAACTTTGAAACAGGTATTTAGAGAGTTGATACCTCTCATAACAAACAGCTCTGTGTGTCGCGAGTGTGTAGGCAAGTTACGGAGACAGAGCGATGTTTACACTGAACGGACAGCTGTTCGACCGGAGCAGAATTCAGATGTAAATTTGTTTTTATGCAGTGTTGAGTTCACTTTGTCAGCCAAAATAGCACAACAAATCCTCACAACTCATTTAGAGTTCGTGTGTGTTGCTGTCAGCTGGGTAAATGTTAAGGTTCAAATCATTTTACACAATTATTTGAAGCTAAACCACGAGCCTCCAATTCAAAGGCTTAATGTAAATACGCAGCACGTGTGTAATGTCCGCGCGTCAACATGCTGCTTATCAATTTTGTCAAACTGTCATTAGGCTATTTTATGTCTTGACTGAATCTTAAAGTTTTAACAATCAAATGTTCTGTTTCTTTCTTTTCTTACCTTTGTTACTTGTACATCAGGATTCATGAAAACGTGAGGACCGATTTGAAATGCATTACTAAGATATATCAGTTTGTCAAGATAGGTAGATTAAGATACATGAAAACTGAGCCCTCTAATTTAAAGGAAAATATATTTGTGAACTTTGTTTTTCAGGGCATGTAGCTTACAGCTTTGACAACCAACTGTATCTTTTGATGTTTTACTTGTTTACCATTATTTTTTGCCACATTATTTCACTCTCAATTTTAATAGCTGAAATAAAATGTATCTGTTTAATTATTAACATGCTGTTCATGTGAACTCCCATCTTATGTGCTAAATTACATGATCACATTTTCTGCCAAATTACTGATAAATTAGCACTTTTTAAATGTATAGAATAGTGTCTGAGTGTCTCACATTCTGTTTGTCTTTCACAGCTGGATCCATATTTAACCATTGAAGGGCTACTTGACCAACCTACAACCTAATCCATTTAAATACATAAAGGTACGTTTTCATAACATGTGAATTTAACCGACCAAAGTGGACACATTTAATGAAGGAATATAAGGGGCATTCTACCTTACTCTCAATGAATTGGTTGTGTAAAACATGTAGCTTTACTACATCAAAACGCCTGGACCTTCTGAAACACTATCGATTACAGCATGGGCATGTTGGTCGAAACCAGTCTATACCATGTCTCCATGCTGATTGTCCTTGCACCTTTAGGACCTGGGGATCATTACGAACACATTTGTCCAGGTATCACCCTCAGACAACTGAGGCAGGACTACTCCAGTCCTTCACATGCCTAGTGTGTAATTTGTGCTGTTTCCACACAGAGAGGCAATATTTTGAGCACCTTGGTGGCCACCTTAAGAAAAATGAAACTGTATCTTGTGTCTTTCAAGATTGTGAATATAAAACAAATATATACACAACATTCCACAGTCATAAGAGCAGGAAACATAGTCCACATTCACTGGAAGATTTCAAGAAATCTGTTTTTCATGAATACCAAGACATTGCACTTGAAGAAAGTGATTTTGAGGAAAGTGAAAATTACTGTGACCCTGTCCTTGCAGAAGAAGAGGATTTAAAAGAAACAATAATCAAGAGGCTGGGCTTGCTCCTCCTTAAATTGAATAGCGTTTACAATGTGTCAAATACTTGCATAAATGACCTAGTTGAGGAACTAAATTTCCTAACTTCAGATGCATCTGGGCCAGTTATCAAAGAAATTTTACTGAGCACTTTGAGGAAGCATGGCTTTGTTTTCAAAGATTCAGTGATTTCAGAACTGGTGAAAGATCTTTGCCAGCAAAACCCTTTCACTGCAGCTTTAGGGGTGGATGGACCTTTGAGTACAAGCTACAGGAGAGACCAATTTGTAAAGGAGCAACTCTTACTGACTGAGCCTGTGGAGTACATACTTGATAGTAGCCAGAAAAAAACTTTCCAGTATGTTCCTATTCTCCCATTATTGTCTCAGCTTATGGACAACAGACACATTCAAGACACAATACTGCAAAACCAGAGAAAATCTGATGTTTCATCTGGATACAAATCATTGCATGATGGATCTTTCCATAGAGGAAACAGCTTTTTTTCTGGAGAGGAACTTGCACTCCCACTCATTCTTTACATAGATGAGTTTGAAATATGTAACCCTCTTGGGACATCCCGCAAGAAGCATAAAATCACATCAGTGTACTGGGTGTTTGCAGATATCCCTGCAACCTTGCGATCTACTCTGGCTTCCATTTACCTAGCCATCCTTTGTAAAGCCACTGATGTCAACCAATATGGATACCAAACAGTGTTGGAGCCCTTGCTTAGAGATTTGAAATACTTGGAAGATAAAGGTGTTTTTGTACCAAGTCTCGGCAAAGTGGTGAAGGGTACTGTATTTTCAGTTGTTGCTGACAACCTCGGCTCACACTGTATAGCAGGGTTTGTTGAAAGCTTTTCTTCCTCATACTTCTGTCGTTTCTGCCTTGGAGAGCGTTCAGAGATCCAGGAGCATGAAGTTAGAGCAGGAATTTTTCCTCCTCGGACTAAGGCAAACTATACTGAACAAGTGGAAGCTGCATTAGCTGACAGCACTCAAGCTCACCACTTCGGTGTAAAAAAACAGTGTCCCATCACTGAGAGATTGACCTTTAGAACTGGCGCTTTGTCTCAATGTCTTCATTCGGAAGAAATATTTTTCTCTTGAGGAACTAAACCACACCATTCGTGTGTTTCCTTACAAGTGGAGTGACAAAACAAACTGTCCACAGGCCATTCCTGCGACTTTTGCGTCACGCAAGAGTGTAGGAGGCAATGCACATGAGAACTGGTGCCTGTTGAGGCTGTTAGCTTTTATGATTGGTGACAAAATACCAGAAGATGACACAGCCTGGCAACTTTTGATGACCCTGAAAGATGTTGTGGAGCTTGTCGTGGCTCCTGTTCACACAGCTGAGACTCTAGGATACCTGGAAAGCAAGATAAGTGAACACCGTTACAGGTATTTGGATGTGTTCCCAGAGGAGAAATTAAAACCTAAACATCACTTCCTTGAACACTATCCATGGCTTACAACTGCTTATGGACCTCTTGTGGCTCTCTGGACCATGCGTTTCAAAGCCAAACACAGATTCTTTAAAAGAATTGTGAGGCAGACTGGGTCCTTCAGAAACATTCTCATGACATTGGCAAAAAAACACCAATTGATGGTTGCATATCACACACATGAAACTAACATCAAACGGCCAACACTCTCCATTTCTAGGGTGAGTAAAGTTGCAGTGGAGGTCCTAAAGGACAGCATTAAGGAGTCCATAGCAAGAAAGTTTCCTGGAGTAATGGTCATAAACATGACAAACAAGGTCACCATTTTAGGCACTGACTATTGTGTTGGAATGCTGTTGCCTTTCAGAGCAACAGGCGGACTGCCAGACTTTGGAGAAGTACTCCAAATAATGATTGTACATGACAGACCTGTCTTTGTTCTGAGGTTGCTAAGTGGATGGTACCATGAGCACTTGAGGAGCTTCAAAGTTGAGCCTACAGGAGATATTGAAGTTCTTCAGCATGCTGAAATGAAAGATGCATACCCCTTAGCTGCTTATAATACAGCAGATGGTCGAATGGTTTCCCTGAAACACTACATTTGCACATCATAGTAGGTTTTACATTTTCAACACAATTTAAAGAATAATTCTGTTATAATGCCATATCAGTTATTGTGCTTATACAATTTAACTTATACAATTGTAACAAACTGATATCTTTTCTCTCTCCCCATCTCTCTCTCTCCCTCCAGCTGAAGAAAACACAAACTCCAAGCAACAATGTCAGTCCAGTTGCGAGTCATCATTGAAGAACATGATATACGAAAGTTGAAGCTGCCCTCGGGAATTCCTGATATTTTGGATGATCTTATCTCAGTAATCATTGAGACATTCCATTTACAAGGGGAATTTGCACTATTGTATGAAGACACAGATTTTGGCGGTCAATATTTCAGCGTCACCTCAACTGCTGACCTGCATGACAAGGCCACTGTGAAAATGGTACGTAAAGAGACGGTGATCACCCTTGACTTGCTTCCAGTAGATGAGTCAGGTCTTTCTTCTACACTGAGCTCAGTGGATAACAGTGAAATGGACACCTCCGTTGCAGAAGACTGTGCATCATCTAGCTCCCAGGACACAATTTTTCTTCCTGCATCATGCTGTTCTGCTCCTTGGCCAGTGCCATTTGTGATACCAAAGTTTTCCCGTGATGTTGAACTTATTCTGGCTGAGGCAAACAAGACATATCATGCCTCTGGAACACACTTCCATGATCCAAGTGTTAAATCGGCTGTCGTGCAAGACCTTGCTAAAACAATTTTCACATACTCAGCTTATCCCTCAAGTCTGCAAATAAGTTCAGTTGCTGAAGCCCTTGTTGAGAAGTTTCCATGCCTTAAAGAGCCAGGGTCCTTTGCTGGGATGTATGGCTGGCAGCAGCACCTCAAGTACAAGATGCACAATTACCGTGCAAAGTTGAGATCACGAAAATATGCCTATCCTGAACTAGAGGTGAACACATTAAAGAGGAAGAAACCAGCTGATGCAGCCCCAGCCAAAAATGTAAAGAGACCAAAGAAAGTAGAGGTAAATTATCTCCCTCCACATCCTGTTGGAGAAAATGAGGACTCATTGGAGAAGGAGAGGCTTGATTTAATCAACGAAATAAAGAAGAAGAATAATGCAAAAGTAATTGGAGAAAAGATGTCAAAAACCTTTTCAGCCCGAAGAGTGGAGGTTGTGACCCTCAGCCCTGCTGTCAGTGCCTTCAAAGAGAGGTGGCCCGGACTGTTCAGTGAGACTCAAGTAAGAAAGTTTTGTTTATTGTTTTTAAACCAAATATATATTTGTACTCATTGAATCCATATAATTTGTCTACTAAATACTAGTTTCAGGCTTTTTATAAATATAGGGAAAGTTGTAATGGTTGAGAATTCTTTGCCTTAACTGTAATTTAGATCAAGGAAGAGTTCCGGCGTATAACCACTGTTTCCCTGGAAGAGACCTTCATGCTGAAGCTAGATGAGTACACACCACGCCTTCTGCAGCTAATGCGTGCTAAAGGAGGCGCTGCTGCTGCAAGGATGCAGCATCTCCTCAATACTGTAAATGAGGTAATTTATCAGTTTTTCTTGAAAGTTGCACACAAAAACCTGTTTGCACACAAAAACCTGTTTGCAGACATGAGTAGTGACTTAAACGCATGTCATTGCAGTTCCTCAGTATTGACAAAAAAAGGGATGTGGTTGTAAGTTGCCTCATCGAGTACCTTGGAGAACAAAAGGAAGATCTGTTCCAAGACTGCCAGGTATGGTATTAATTAATAGTTAAGTGAGACACAATTTTTACATTTCAGACAATTCAGTTTTATTAAATGGATTGAGAATGACTGTACACCTGTTTTTTATTGAAGGATACCCATATCCAAACACCTCTGGATTGCCTTAGTTTGTCACTAGCTTGTAATAAATTACTGATTAACCTAAATTTCTGTCTTTTTTTCTTAAATGACTTCACAATGAAAACTTAAATGCAACTGAAGAGCACCATGCTTTTATGCATAACTTAAATAAAAGTGCTTATTCTTTTTATTTTTTATTTTTATTTTTTTTCCCCAGGAGGACGAACATGACGACCACACAGACCAAACCATGAAGGTACTTGTGATCCATAACCCCACAGCTGAGGTGGATCCAGCAGATGTTTCTATCGTAATAGAGGGCGACAAGGTACTGAGTGGATGTAGAAGTTGAACCAAGGCATGTATGCTGTTGATGGGACTGATTTATGCTCTCAACCTTGAGTATCCCAAGAGTCTGAAATATACCTTTGAAGTATTCCAGAAACTGTTTTTGGAGCTTGATGGAGCAAAGCTGCTCAAGAAGGTATACAGTCTCAAAGTAAGCTTGTGGAATGAAATTTTGCACATATGGACTGTATTCATCCCTCAGACCCTTTTGTGCAAATAATTTCTCAAACTTAATTTACCTGATTCAAGAGATGTGTTCTGTAAATTGAGATCAGCCTTTTTTTTCCTGGGAAGCAGGGTCTCATATTGGTCTAGATTCAAACAATGTTTCTCTTTTTAGTGGTTGTTTCTGAGAGAAAAAATAAGTTTTGTTTAGCTTCAATTTTGTCTTCAGCAAGAAAATACTTGAAAATACTTTACTTCATGCTATAGATACAGCTCAAGTGATGTTATTATGTAACCTGATTTCATGACCAATATTTGTTTAGTTTACACATTACATATTTTGGCCTTTCTTCCTGTCCTTCATGTTTTTAAGGATAACAGAGACTGAAATGCACATTCAAAGTATTCTGTACACCGTTCTGAAACTTGATGGACCAAAGCTGTTCAATAATGCACAGCTCCCTAAAAGTGGAGTTTTTGAATGAACTTTTAGAGTCATTCGTGCACAATGTGACGTTAGCTTCTGCATACTTACAGACTTTTTGGTAATAAAAGGTTAAGTATTTAATGTAATTGATTCATGTTTGTGTTGGTGAAAAGTTATGCGTTTTGTAAATTGAGATAGTTTTTTTGTTTGTTTTTTTCTTAGAAAAGCAGCATCTCAACATTTGTCTTGATTCTAAGCATTTTTCTTTTTGAATGACAGTTTCTTAGGGAAAAAAAAGATTGAGATATTTGGCTGGTCTAGTACATTTGGTTAGTTTTTACTTTGTGTTCAGTACTCAAAAACATTTCATATTTTGAATATTGCTCAGGTAAAGTTCTTATGTAACCTGATCCCATGACAAGTATTGGTTAAGTTTACACATTGCACATTTCAGATCCCAAGACTCCCCCAAAGAATTCAAAACACTTTTCCTTTTTCAGCCCTTAGGAATTTTTGTGTGCGAATACTTATTGAATTTACTTTTATTCATTAAATTTGCACACAATTTTATTTTATCAAACTATTTAACACTGTTTAGCTTAACATTTTGCAACATTACATCTCATTTGGGGTTTCTTGAAAATTTTTTTATGGTACAGCACTTTATATTTTACCTCAATTGTATCTTGATTCATAAAAGATGCCTCACTTATACATGTGTTTTTTACTGATCAGGTAAGACTGTACTTGAACTCATAATTTGAGAGAAAAAAGTTTTGTTTGTTCACATGTGACATTTTTTTCTCAGTTGCTACTTGTCAAATGTTTAATTTGATAAACAGTTGGTCATTAAAAAGCAACTGACAGGATCAATATTGTCTCTTGTGTCTGGCATTAACTTTTGAGTTAAACAAACCTTCTTTACATAAGTAATAACTGACTAGTTATTTTTAGTAAAAAATTATTAAAAACAGTAGGTAAATGAAATATCTCCTACTACAAATACTCTACAGTCATGAGTAAATATTACTCATTTGTAATGGGTATTTAGTTGTAACATCTATTTCAAAAGGTTAAGTAGACTTTACCCAAATTATTTGAGTATATTATGAATACATTTAGGTCATATTTACTGAAAAAAATAGGGTAAAATTTACCCAATCAAACTGAGTGCAAATCGTTACCTCAATTTTATTGAGTAGATTCTATAGGGTGTTTTTTATAGTATATTCCATGGGTAATATATCAAAAATAACCTTGTGCCACCCAGCTATTGTTGGAGGTTTGCAATCTATCCATTTCAGCAATATGTTTTTTTGTGCACAGAAAGTGAGGACACATAAAAGTCTTTTGGAATGTGGATTTTTAAGTTGCGTATCCGGCAGTCCAAACAATGGACACAAAGGATCCTTATTCAGTCTAATGTTAAGAATTAGGTTTAGTCTATCCGCTATGTTTTCCAGTACTCATCTATAAATGTACAGGTCCAAACACAATGAATGAAGGTCCCGATCTCAACATTACACTTCGTGCACAGTTCAGATTTATTATGATCCATTCTATGTCTAAGTTGGGGAGTAATCTGCAGGTGGTGTAAAAACCTAAATTGATTTTCTTTTAACCTGTTACAAACTGAAATGTTGTTTGCTAATTTCCATATTTGTAACCAGGTAGCATCATCAATGTCCATGTTAAGGTCACCATTCCAATTAGAGGCCATAAAAGCTGGTTTGCCTTTTTCATATTTAGAGAGGGCCTTATACCCAAGCCCCAGTATACCCTTTTTCCTCCCAGTAGAGACTAATTTCTCAAGTGGAGAGGGTTGATGAGGAACACCTCCGTCTTTCCTGCTATTTAAAAAGCTTCGTATCTGAAGGTACCTAAAAAATTCTGTTCGGGGTATGTTATATCTCTTACATATATGGTCAAATGAAAGCAGTGTTTTCTTTTCATACAAATGTCCTATGGTGGCAATCCCTTTACTGTCCCACATTTCAAAGCCCTTATCAGTGGTACCAGGAGAGAAGTCTATGTTACCCCAGACAGGCGAGAAAGAGGACAGTTGTCCCTCCAGTCCCTCTAATTTTCTTATATCCTGCCAGGCTTTAATAGTTGTTTGTACAATTATATTGTCACCAATAAGAGACTTAATCTTTTTTAGTTCACAAGCAAACAAGAGACCTCTCAGGGGCTGATTAACCTGAAAATACTCTAAATCAAGCCATACAGAGTCCCTGTCATTTCTAATCCATTCAGCAATGTAGCCTAACTGTGAAGCTACTTGGTAGAGCCGGACATCAGGCACCGAAAGGCCCCCCCTTTCCTGAGGCTTCATGAGTCTAGTTAGGCTCATACGAGGTTTCTTCCCGCTCCAAACAAAAGAACTAAACCAGCCATTTATTTCCTTAATGACTCGTTTTGAGAGGAGGATTGGAAGCATTTGAAACACATACAGAAGCTTAGGCAGAATATTCATTTTAAGTAACGAGATCCTTCCAAACATAGATAGTGGCAGGGAATTCCATCTCTCAAGATTATCATGTATCTGTTTCAATAAGGGTGTGAAATTGGCTTTGTATAACTGATAAAGCCAGGGAGTTATCACTAAAGCAACTAATCAAATCCAACACTGCCAGTATCGATACATCCGGATTTGTAAGAAACAGAAGCACATCGTCAGCATACAAGGAGATCTTGTGAGTTTTACCACCAACTGAAACCCCTGTGATAGTATGGCTGTGTCTAATGGCCTCCGCCAGAGGCTCAATGGCTATTGCAAACAATAAAGGGGACAAGGGGCAGCCCTGCCTTGTACCCCGGCCTAGGCGAAAATAAGATGACCTCTTACCATTTGTTAGGATAGCAGCTAATGGGTTCTTATATAGCAACTTAACCTTTTTTAACCTCCCCAACCTTTTTATCACCGCGGACCGGTCAACACTTGACAGTTTTACCACAAACGGGGGGGGGGGGGGGGGGGTACGTATTTTTTTTATATTGCGAACGTATAAAAAACAATGTGTAAACGTATGAAAAATTTTTAGCAGATTACAATTAAAAA
>JAQMCX010000043.1:10540132-10560524 GCA_029814765.1 Acanthurus leucopareius | reverse complement strand
TAAATTAAAAAATAAAAAAAAATACAAATTTCTCCTTTTTTTTAAAATTAAATAAAAATTTAAAAAAAAAAAAAAAAAAAAAAAAAAAAACTCATTGCATGTTCAGGGTGTGGCACTGCAGCCTCAAGGACTGTGTTTTGTTTAGCACCAATAAAAACCCTCTTTCTCCCTGCAGTTTCGGGAGGTCTGTTGCATCACTGCCCCGCAGCTGTTGTTTTTCTCCTGCTCCAACATGAATTACTGTTTTTGTTCCACATAAACTCCTGACAGCCCCCAAAACTGCTTTTATTCTCTGTGCTTAACAGCCTTTTAGGTTTGCTAACACACGCAGAGCTGATCGGGTTTGGACATGATTCAGTGTGCCTGGTTGCAAATGTGATCCTTTGCATTGCTCAACGGGCCACAGCTGGTCGGTTCGACTGAAGACTTGTAGCAGTTTGCTTCCTGATCTTCAGCGTATTAAATCGGAATGTTAGACTTTATGAATCAGCTGCTGTATGTTTTCCACGTTTTGTGCGTAAACTACCACTTGAACTGAGAGGTCATGAGTTTGGATGCCTTACTAGTGCGTAGCGCCTGCGCCATTCAACATACGCTACAGCAGGGCCGCCTAAAGTTTACTATTGTAACTGCGTCAAGTGGCCAGTGAGTGGCAGAGTACAACCGGAAATTAGGTATTGTAACCTTCAAAGTAAAGGTTTGGCAGGACAAATCGTGTAAAATGTGTTTGTGCAGCACTTTAAATACTTTTAGTAAAACCTTTGCTTAAACAATAACTCAATTAATCAGCTGGTGCATTGAAATTTTTTGGCAACATTTCTGATAACTAATGAATTGTTAAAACAATTTGTCAAACTAAAAGCGTTTAATTCAATTTGTTTATTCACGCGGAGCACGACCGCTTGTCATCTTTGTTTTATGTTATCATAAGCTGGATATTGGCTTCCTTTTAATGACATTTGGTTTGTCAGAAGTGGCGCATTAAAGTTACTTTGGACTGTGAGGCCTAGTGGGTATTTTCACTATAGTATGAGAATTTCAGTTTCAAAGATCACTTGATTTAACCACAAAAATAGCAGTACAACAGGATCAACTCTTCACATAATGTCACAGGCTAACACTAAGAAACAGCAATTAAACGTGATACCACACTTTGCTCCAAAGTTGGTAAATCTAATTCCTCGAAATATCACGACTTTTTACCAACATGCGTGTGAAACATGGGTTTACTGTATCTTTCTCGCCCAGTGAAATCTGATGGTTTTATTTTGTCTTCACAGGAAATGTCGTTTATGCATCCTGTCTGACTTGACTGTACTCAGAGAGTGTCCCGGTGACAGGCACATGCACAGTCTGAAGATCCGGGAGCGCAGCGCCTGAGGAGGAGCGCCCGACAACAGCGCACACCCATCGGCCCTCAGGTAAAGGTGGAAGACCGCGGAAAGGACGAAGGAGACAAAGTAGTGAACAACATCAAAGGTACGTGACATTCACACAGCTCTCAGCCACGGCAAAGAGTTTGTTTTAGTGTGCGCAGTTTGTAGTAAAGCTACCGTATGGTGGCCTGTTGTAGGCAAATCAGACCAACTGACAGTTCAGTGTCCGCCTACGTCTCAAAACATGAGCGTTTGTCTCAGTGGTATAATAGCTTGGTTTGTATAAAAAATACACTGTAGTAGATGCAAGTGTCAACAAGTGCCATGATCCCATGTGTTCCCATACAAACTGTGTCCTAGCTTAGGAAGTGCACACCCTATTTCCATGTTTCATTTCTATCAGCTTCAACTACTTTAATGTACTTTAATGTTACTGCATGTCAACATCTGCAGCTGTGTCACATCTTGTGTTATGACGAGGTTGCTTTAATGCCAGATCATTTTTTTCTCTCCAAAAGGAAAGCATGATCCTGCGTTATAGACCTCCTAACACCAGTTTGCTCGTATTTCGGTGCTGATGTGTGGCGCATGCGTGGATGCTGATGTGTTGCTGAGAGTGTGGAGCAGCACGCCGGCCGGTCTCTCTTTATGGTCTTGGAAGCTGTAATGCTGAGCTGGTCTCTAGAGAGATCTCAGCAATCAGGGAGGAGTATAGGCCTCCCTGACAGAGGAGGGTAGAGGGTGGAGAGTGGAGGGTGTGTTTGTGTGTGTGCGTGTGTGTGTGCAAATGGATGGTTCAGTCTCTACATGATGCAGAGAAATTGAGGAAGGAGAGAGTGTGGAGAGGGTGAAATATGGATGGGTGATGAAAGGAGAGTTGCATAGATGGATGAATATGAGAGAGAGAGAGTGTGTGTGTGTGTGTACGTGTGTGTGTTTAAGTGGTAGTCTCAGTAAGACGATAAATGGTCAGTTGTGTGACAGATGAATCATACATGTAGGAGAGGATAATGTATTGCCCCCATCGCCCACTGCCGAGCATCCACAGATCCCAGGAGGTTTTTTTTTTATTATTACGAGTCCTGACAAATGGTCAGAGAGAGCAGTGGGTGACTGATACAGGGTGAAACAGTGGAAGCAACACGCCCTAGCCATGATTCATAGCACAGCGACGAGAGCTAAGAGGAATGAGGGAGGAAGATGGACCATTTTTAAAACAACACTTCCATTTACCAACATCAACATCTGCTCAGCTAGTAGAGTGAATGAATTTCAGACATTTTGAGTGCTGAACCTGAATCCTCAAATAGCTGGGATTCCTCAGTCTGACATTTGAACACACAAGTACTGTTTTACCTACATCCAACCCAGAAATCTTTAAATAAACAATCAGTGTTTTTTTCCTGTTCTTTAGCAGCATGTTATCACTAGCACATTGTTTTGTCTTTTAAGTGATTAAGTCTTAAGTTTAAAAATATTTCCCCAAGCCCAGGATGACAACTTAAATGTCTTGTTGTGTCCAACCAACAGTCTGAAACCGAAATGCATTAAATGAACAATTATGTCAAGCAGACAGAAGCAGTAGCTCATCACACTGGAGAGCCTGAAACAAAGATAGTTTGGCTGAATTTAGTTTTTCTGTTGATACTGACTGATGAATTCACATATTGTTTCAGCTCTAGATGTTTGTCTTTTTTGATCACAGGTGGTAACATCTAATGGCAGAAACTTTTTTATGAATGAGTTTCACAATCTGCTCATAAAGCTGAGAGACCAACCTTCTCCTCTTGTCCTACTTTGTTTAACAGATGGCACTAGCCAGAGATCCAGGAGCAGGCCAGGAGCAGAGAGATGCAGCAGACCAGAACTTTGACTACATGTTTAAGCTGCTGATCATCGGCAACAGCAGCGTGGGAAAGACCTCCTTCCTGTTCCGTTACGCAGACGACTCCTTCACCTCAGCCTTTGTCAGCACAGTGGGCATTGACTTCAAAGTCAAGACCATCTACAGGAGCGACAAGAGGGTCAAACTTCAGATCTGGGTGAGAAGGAGAACCACACTGAGACACTGATCTCTGAAATATGATGAAAAAGAGAATTGATGTCTGTGTGCTGGTGAGATTCAGTGGGAACTCACACAAGTCTGTTATAATGTAAGACTTATATTAAATTGAAATTTTCTGAATTTACAGTTTAGCTTTTTTCAGTGGCCCAATTAGGTTTAGAGCTTCAGATGCATCATTTATCTTCCCTCCATGGACCAACTGAGAGCAGCAAAAAGAAAAAGAAAAAAAAAATGGAGGGCAAGAGTTTTGCAATACATAGACAGAATAATAGCCAGAAACGAGAGGAGTTGGTAAAATGATCAAATCTTGTCATTATTCTGAAACTCAAGCTGCAGTTCCACTGCAGAAACTGCTGGAGAAAAACAAAGGGTCTAAAGAAGTTTGGAGGACCTTACTTAGCCCTGCCTAAAGGGTAGTATGGTACAAAAGTATACAAACTTTGGAGGCAGGGTTTGTGTTGTTGCTGTCTTCAGACTGCAGGGGAAACAAAGACAACAACAGGCTGCAGAGCCCTTCTGGTTCCTTTAAGATTGGACTTAAAGTTCTGGGTACTTTTGGTGGAAATTAAGCTTCAGGAAAGTGATGTACAGTCTAACACATACACTAGCCAAAAGGTAAAATATTGGAAGATGTAGAGGTTGTAAAAAAGACATTCATACACACACACACACACACACACACTTTCAAGATTTAGTCAGGTATTAAAAGTGATTGACTACTTAACAGACTAAGATAAGTTTCTCTTTTTGTTTATTGTAATTTTAAGCAACTTTTTTAAAAAGAAAACCATTTGGACCATTAGTGGCATGGCAAATCGTTCCAGTATGAAAAGGAATAACAGAGTAAAGCGAATCAAAAATCCTTTACTGTTCTGGTGTTTGTGTGTACATAGTCTGGTTTCCTCTGTGTTGCTGAGGGAAAGACTGGATGTCTGACAGATAAGACCAGCACAGACTGATGTTTGCTCAGTGTAAAGGTAAGAAGTAAAAGCTGGTAGAAAGTGTTACAGTTTGACCAGATTTAACTCAGATTAATCTGCAACACAGAATTCTAGAGTGCTGAGTGTTAAAATCGAACGTGTGTAGAGTTTTTTTGTTTATTTCTGTGTAGTGCTGCTATTGCTGGTTGATTGTTTTTTAATTGGCATCACAAAGGGCAGATGACCTGAAAAACATGATTTGCTGACCTTGTATGGCTCTCAGTTTATATAGTACTATACTGTATATAGTATATAATAAAAATTTACCTCTGTACAAGTTAGCAAGTTCTGTTGAGCTAAAACCTTATGTCTGCAAGCACACTTTAAAGAGTGATGTTGGTTGTTGAATTTGGAGGACAGCACTAATTTTTGCACTGAAGGTAATAGTATCTTTAATGTACATTTTTTGCCTGAACTTTGTACTTTTTCAGGAACTAGAATGTTTGTAGAGCTGAAAACAACATATAGACGATGACATACAAAAGCTTTTCATTATTTGTCAGATCCACATTGTTGTTTTAAGAGGCTTAGCAAAATTGTAACCAAATTTACAAAGACTTTTTTTTAATCAAATAAATGCAAATGTTTAAATAAACAAAAAAATCATCTATGTATTTGACACTGGAGAAGGAACCAAATCTGACATTACGTGACCCATTATCTCGAAAAAATCCAATGTGGATCACACTGCAACCCTAACCCTAACCCTGTAATAAAGCACAGGGTCAATCATTTTCTAAATTTTGCCCAAGTACCAAGGAAATGAGACAATAGTGTCAACCCTTTGAAACCCAACACACTGACGGTTGTATTATCATTCACTTTAATGACTTTAAAGAAAAGTCCAACAGATCTCTGTGTTTGCTTCCATTTTGACAAAAAGAAGACTAAGTAAGACAGAAATGTGCCTGGTTGAGTTAGTTTCACAAGATTTAGAGTCTTGTTAGCCTGCAGCAGAGGTGTCAGTTTAAAAAGAGCTGTGAACCTCACATCAGTGAGGTCTGAAGAGCTCTGAATAATATCCAGTGGAATGCTCAGGGAAACTTCTTCACTCCCAACTCAAAATAAAAAATATACTGCACAGTGCAAACAGGCTTGACAGACAATATATCAACAAAACTAAATACAAAATGCTGCAGTTTCCCTAATGCCATCAGTGTAATTTACTCAAGATGATTAACAGTGTTAAACTCGAAAATACAGCAGAGTGAATAGAGCTTTTGAGACCATCGTTACACAACACGGAGTGTTTATCCTCACCTCGTTCCCTAGTTTGCCCTCTTACATGCTGCTGCCTGTCATGGCATAAACTAATTTCTCACACTGTGGAGTTAATGACAGTTGATGTTTAACATCGTCCCCAGACGGCAGGGTTCATGAAAGATGCATGGGTTTGAGCTGCCGGAGCTGAATGTGCTTACTGCGCAGACTGACATCCAGGACAGATCTATTACTGAATCGTAGTGGAAGGCGAGGACTCACCCACAGCCCTGCTGTTAGATGAAAGTAATGCATCTTTTTTTTCTAAGCTTAATATATTCAGCATAACACGCCTTCTCTTCTCTGCTTAACAGTGATATAGTAGCATACTTTTACACGAGGAAGGGAAAAAAATGGCTGCTGAGCAACTTGAATGGGTTTCATGGGGCCATTAAAACAAGCTGAGCTGACTTTATGAAACACTGTGCCAAAGTTTGAGACGGTGGTAGAATCTCATGCTGTGACTCCCACAGTGTGATACCTCTGACATATAATGTAGGTCACTGACAACCCTAAATTTCTCATCCTCAGAATGCATGACATTAACATTGCCCCTGACAAGTGCTTCGGCAGGAGAGAGCGCTGGATGAAGTAGTTATTCTTATTTTTGTGTCCATTACACGTCTTTTAATGCTTTAGTGGTTTTCTCACAATTGAACATGGGCATAAAGAAGGATGATGACATCCTTATATCCTATTTTTTTAAAGCATAGCCACTAAGAGTACATCCTGGTGTATTTACAGGGTGTGCCAACAATCAAACTTGATGGGAGGGATTAACTTCTGTTGCAAGAGAGTTAATGATTCACCTTTTCCCTCTTAGGGAACCAGGTTAACCATTTATTTTCCTTTTTCAGGTCTCTTTTTGCATTTCTATTGGAGAAACATTAGTTAGTTTTAACTATTAATTATGAGGTTTATGCTAGATGTGTTGGAGTTTGTTTTGTGTTTTTTTTAGCCCTGGCAGTAGCATAATAACCATGATTGTGTTTTTCCCTTGAGGTTTAAACAATGAAGGTCTGAGATCGCAAAAAAAGACCCAGATTTTCTCAGTCTTTTCTCTGTCTTGTGTCTTTACAGGACACAGCAGGGCAGGAGCGCTACAGGACCATCACAACAGCTTACTACAGAGGAGCCATGGGATTCCTGCTCATGTATGATATCACAAGCCAGGAGTCGTTCTGCGCTGTACAGGACTGGTGGGTAGACCTCCAGATGTGAAGTTATATTGTTAAAACCACCGTGTATAACTATCCAGTAGGTAAAAGCGTTTGTAGAGCTACATGTTATCCCATTAATGTGATTGTTTAGTTTTTGCATCTGTTGATGTCTATAATCTGAAGACAACTTGCTCTTTTGCTGTGTTTTTCATACACGACATCCAAAAATTTAGGGAGAAATTGTTTCATTCCTGAAGTAACAACATACAACAAAGAAAACCAGCAAATAACCATGAAAAGACTGAAAAAAGCACTTCCTGACAGTTTGCCTCCAATCACTGTACAACGCTTACTGTTGTTAAAAGTTTTATGTGAAACATTTCAGCACAAATTGCAGCACAACTCTTCACTTAAACTCTCATGACTGTTTGAGTGTGACAAAAAAGATGTGGTCATTGCCGCCTCAAATCATAGGACCCGTCCTTAGCTGACTGGTCAAAAAATAAAGTGCCTAGAAACCTAAATAAAGTGATTAGATCAGGATTCCTGGTTTTTCAGTCGGATAATCCAGGTTTCCCACTCTTGTACTGAAGTAACAAAGCTCAAACTAGACTTCGCCCTGTACATACAGTACACAGTATTATCTTGACCTCTATGTAAGAATTGTACTATAAATAGTGCTCAGATGTTACACAAAGCACCTTCAAGGTACAAACATCTCAGATTTACCTTAATGTTCAGAGCAACCTGACCCCTGAGGTCATCTGGGTCAGGTTTTAACTCAGTGCTGCCTGGATCGAAACCAAGAAAGGCAAAGCAGGTGACCTATAATTTCTTTACCCCCCACTTGCTGAACACCTGAGTTCTGCTACAACTGCCACCTTAAAATGTTTCGTTTACTGCAATTTTCTAATAAATTAGATACATTTCTTCTTTGTCTGTAGCTGTGAGCATCATTGGGCCATTTTCTTGTTTTGTTTTTCTCTGTTTTTCAATGTAATTTCCTTTTAATCTTTAACCATATATTTGTCTCTTTGTTTTTTATCACTCTTTAAATGCAATTTTAATGTTTTCTTTACGTCTTTTTTAATGTATTTCTTTGCCCCAGCAGACAACTGTAAAATGCATTATGTCTAAATAAACTTTCCTTGCCTAAAGAGCTATGGATTACAAATCTGCAAAATAATACCTGTAGTGGCATAATAAATAAAAACAATTTTCATATAGCTCACAGTTCTAATTAATAGAAGTGTTCATAACTTTTTACTAAGGTGAAAGTAGCAAAACCTCTCTAAAGGTAAAAGCCCTGCAATTATCAATAGATTATCAGCAAAAAAAAGCCTGGAAGTATCAAATGTAAAAAAAGTTGTTGGGCAGAATGGCTCCCTTTGGGATATTTCGTTAATACAAACATCATATTTTTGTGAATATCAATAGCTTTTTACACACTGTGGTTGATTAATCCATAATGATTAATCATATTTTGTAAGTTAATCAAAATTTTTGAATAAAAAAATATAGATAGCTAAATAACTACTAACTTTTTTATATATATATAATGCACCTGAGTCACGATTACAATATTAATATGAAAAATTGTAGTAGAGGAGATGTGTAAAGCTGCACTATAGAGAAATATGACATGATAGAGATTTTGAAAATGTTGTGTCGGTGTTTCCCAGGGCAACCCAGATCAAAACGTACTCATGGGGCAACGCTCAAGTAGCACTGGTAGGCAACAAACTGGACTTGGAGGAAGACAGGCAGGTCCCCACCGAGGATGCCCAAAGACTGGCTAAAGAGCTCGGTCAGCAGACACACACACACACACACACACATACACACACTTTGATCATATGCTCGGCCAGAATACACCATTACTTAATAATCACTCATAGCTGATCTCTCTCTCTCTCTGCCCTCTCCAGGCTTCCAGTTCTTCGAGGCCAGCGCTAAAGACAACATCAACGTGAAGCAGGTTTTTGACAAGCTGGTGGACGCCATCTGTGAGAAGATGAACGAGAGTCCCAACGGAGAAGCCAGTTCATCAGCCGTCAACAAGGGAGCCGACCTAAACGAAACGCCCCGCAGCAATCAAGGCGGCTGTGCGTGCTGAAAGTTGGCAATGAAAACTTATAGAAAGCAGCTTTCATAGTCCCACACACTCACACAGATTAACCAAACTGTCAAGGATCTCCCATTGTGAATGTACTCTAACATATGTTACTGCAATACTATGGATGCTTGGCTTCCTTTTTGTGTCATTTGATATTTTTCCAACTTGGTGGCGACTCTTTATCATGAATCGAATGTGACTGTTACGCTCAGATGCCAAAGAGCAGCTGTGCCTTTTGCCCGACACATCTGCATTATTCTCTCTTGTGTGGCTGGTGATCAGCACCTGTTGAAGGTGAGGATGTGAATGAAAGACAGTGAGCCAAATCAGCATGGTGTGAGTGTCACTGTAATTTACTTGGGTAATGTCTCCCCCTTGTGGGTGTTGCATGAAAGTGCATCACTTGGATTTGTTGCTGCACACAGCGTGTCCACTGAATTTACCCCGTGTGATCCTGCTGAGGGAAAAAAGGCACCTTAACTGTTCAGTAAAAAATCAAACTTACCTGAAAGGTGCTTTATCATTCCAGGTCTGTGTGTAAAATTCAAATGTTATCACTGTTTTGGAGGGATATTCTGTTTTGCTTTTAATTTATATTGTTCCTCATTTTTTTCCCTTTTTTGTTCTTTAGTTGTTAATGTAAATTCAGTGTTTCTATTTTCAGGTTTACTTTGTCCCTCTAAAAGTAAGAAGTAGAAAAGAATAAAAGATGTTGATCGATATATGTCTGCTGTTTTTTAATTGGTGCGTGTCAGTTAATGCTGTTTTTCTGTATGAAACAACCCCTCTAACTAGTCTAACAAGTGTCTACACAGTGTTAATATAATTAATTAGTCACTACATTTTATTCCTATTTTATGTTCTTCCATCCATGAGTATGAAACACTCACTGAATTTGTGAATTCCCAACAACAAATTATTCAGTTGCTTAAATGACCTCCTTTTTTATAATTTGGTCCTAATTTTACAGATTTCTGCTACATTTCAAATAATCATTAAAGAGCATCATTTATTTATTTAATTATTAATTTGACCATGACCTGGCATTACAGTTCAGAGTCATAAATATTTCTATTCTATTTTTGGTCTATTTTTTTTGGACTTTGGTCAGGATTGTTGCTGTTACCTCCAGGAGTTGGTGACGTGCAGGGTCATATATCCCTTTTCCCCTAAGTGTGCGTCTGTGCCTCTGTGCGTCTGTGCCTCTGTGCGTCTGTGCGTCTGTGCGTCTGCGCGTCTGCGCGTCTGTGTGTAAAACCTGTGAGAAGATAAAAGGGCATGAAACTCTCAATGAGCAGACACTCCTGTTTGACCAGACCTCAGCGGACACACAGACTTCATCGCAATACAGGTAGGAGCTTCATGATTTTTAATACTTTCTTAGAACAATAATCAACAACTAAAACCTTTTTCTTTGTAATTAACCTCAGCCTCAGCCTCAACTTTTTAATCAGCCTCAACTACAGACGATGTGACATGATCTATTTTTTGTCTTAGAGTGTAAAGTAAGTTGGCAGAAGAATGATAAATGGTGCAGACTTTGTGTTTGATGACTGATGCCTTCATATTTTCTCATAATCAAGCATTTACTTTCCCAATCCAGATGTGTGTTACTTAATATCTCTTGGTCAGTATTGTTTCAGTCTTGCTATTCTCTTTAAGTAATCATCATATCAAAATTGGTTCTATTTTAATAATAGTATTTTATCATCCCTAATGATAGACTAACTAAGTCAAGTGTAACAAACCGTAATTCTTTTGCAACATACATTTTAAAAAAAATCTTTGACTCTACTAAGCAGAAGAAAGTAACTGAGTACTTCTTTAGCAGTTACAGCTCCACCAACCTCAAGCTGTTTTTCTCTCAACAATTTTTTTATCTTGTTTTTCTTCCTGAAGTCTTCCAGTAAATGTATTACTTTAATAACCATCATGTGCCTTTGGTACAATGGAAACATTTAATCACCTTTTTTAACCCAGTTACACTTGGTGAGAGAGGTCAAGGTAATTTTGCAATGAGGAAGAATAGAAAAATCAGTGACAATAAAAGTGAGATATATGACACAGATACATGACAATAGACGGAAGCAAAGTTTTACATTGTTGGGAAAAGGTGTGCATGTGTTTTATGGTTCTCTGTGTGACTACCAGTAAGCACGATAAGATACCTCTGGTTTAACATCCATCATGATCTCATCTGAAGATATTTAGTAAACAGGGGCAAAAGTTTGACAATAAAATCGACTGGATTTGGCCAACTACCAAGACACCTTACAAACTTTAATTCCAATAACTTTATGACATACCACAAAAGCAAGTTGTAAACATATAAAACAGGACAGTTTTATTCTCCACCAATCTTGGTATAAGTTAGGATTTTCTCATGACATTGTAACACAGCACTATAAAACTGCACACAGTTTTATAATGATGAGTTGAAAGTTCAGAGTTGGAGAAAATGAATGTTTCACGTCTATACTTGATAGAGTCTGATGTGTTGAGAGCAAACCTTAAAACATCTTATGTGACTCAAATGTATGCTTGGTAATCCTTCAAATGACTTGCATGCAAGGCAAACTGAAAATCAAGTGTAAGTATGAAAGGACAACCTCTCACATTTCAACCGAAACCATGGATTACATCAGCATGAAAAGTTTTATTTATTTAAAGAAGATTCGGAGCCCGTCTGTACCCTTTCAGCTCCTTTGGTTAATATATAACCAAAGCAAATGTCATATGACCCATGCTGGTGCTTGCTTGTGCTTTAAACTATTGATCTTTCTATGTGAGATAAAATGCAAAGTTTTCCCCTTAACAAAAGTACTCTAAGCAAAAAATAAGGAACTGTGACAAAGTATACCATTAATGAGTTATCAGGTGAACTAACAAGCTTTTTGTTCTCTTCTTTTTTTTAACAGTGTGGGGGGAAAAAAACTGCCAAGATGTGCTGCTCCAGCTTTCTCAAAATTATGATGTTTATCTTCAATGGTGCCATCTTTGTGAGTTTGACTTGTCACATGCTCCCACGAAAAAAAAAAAAAAAACAGATAACACCCATCACAGACAGTACCTTAATCAAAGAGAGTGATAAATTGGCATTGGCTTTGTATATTATTTTGATTTATAGTCAAACATGGAAAAAAAAATTGTCAATTGGTAGTCTACTTCCTGAAAGGAGTAGTTTGATATTTTCTAAATCGTGCTCTCTTGCACAGAAATATACAAGTGAATCGATCCAGCGCTCATGTCTTTAAGTTACAGATGAAGCTAGAGCCAGAAAAGGATTAGCTTAGCCTGCCTGCCATAAAGGCATAAAACACTAAGAAGAATGCCTAGCCTGTTTGAGGCTAACTAAATCCAGCTCCTGTTACAGCCATCTAATCACTCACTGCGGGAAGTTACACTCCCAGCACAGAAATTATAGTTCCATACACAAATCTTCAATAACATCACAACTAGCAGTTTTTTTACACTTACTTTTTATATGGATCAAACAAATAAGATTATATATATATGTTTTATATACAGTATATACAAAAGGAGGTGCTGCTAGATGGATTATGCCTCTGTTGAATTATTTAATTAATCAATTAGGTTGTATCAATCTTCTCATGTAAGATTCAGCAAGAAAGTGTAAGAAATGTTTGCGACTTAAAAAAAACATTGCCAAACTTAGGCTTAAGTCCAGCTCACCTGTCGCAGCTTCTCATTTATTGGTCGAGCTTTCATTGAAGAATTTTTTTTTTAGCCTTTACCTCGACACGACTTTAACTTCCTCTTTTCCACTGCTATTGCGTAACACACAACATGTAACTCATTTCATTATGTCATCCATATCTGTCCTGTTTTTTTTTTTTTAGCATTATTTCTTCAAGATTTAAAACTGTGTTCATTCTCTCTCTTTCTCTCTGCTTAATTTTTTTTCTCTGACTTTTCCTCACTTGTCATGTAGGCGGCAGGTGGAGTCATCCTGGGTGTGGGAATATGGTTGAGGGTGGACAGTGACTCTCTGTTGAACTTAGTGGACCAAGTGGACAAAGTGGACCAAGAACAGTTGGAAAGTTCAGTTTCCTTTCTGGAAGCGGGCAGCTATATGATCATTGCAGTGGGTGCTGTGCTGCTGGTCATTGGCTTCCTGGGCTGCTGTGGAGCTGTGAAGGAGAGCAGGTGTATGCTGCTGACGGTGAGCAATGTTTTGATAGATAAACTTTAGCTGAAAAGCTCAACAGACTGGAGGAATTCATTGAGTAAAGCACAACACTAAAACACTTTTCAAACATTTGGAGAATTAACTTTAATTTTAAAGACAGGAACATATTGATGTGTTTAAAATAATGCCACAGATTTTATTGGTGACCACTGAAAACCTTCTCTTTCAGATCATACTTACTTTAGACAACACACATAAAAATTAAATCAACATAATTATCAAATTTGGGATTTAATTAAAGTGTTACAGTGTCATTTATCATTTTCTTCACATTTAGTTCTTCAGTATTGTGCTGATTATCTTCCTCGTCGAGATTGCAGGGGCTGTGGTGCTGTTCGTCTTCCAGAATGTTGTAAGTAACTCTCAAAAACAAAACAAAATCCACTCAGTGGTAATTGTCAACTGTCAGGTTTAGCAACTTGAGAGAGCTAAAAGAAAAATGGAACAAGTGCAGTAATTGTCAACTTGTTCTTATTAGGCTGCTGAGCTATTTGGGGATCTGGAGGAAGCAGTTACAAAGAAAATTAGGGACGACTATGGAAACGAAGATGACCCCTTTACTACTTTCTTGGATGAAACAATGGAGAAGGTACCGTATCTAAAGCTTTTTTTTGTAAGAAAAAATTTTTTTGGCCTGAAATATACACATTTCTATGGTGACAGGCAACCATTTGATTTGATAAAAGTAGTAGCACTTTGAGCGTACACCTCAGCCAACACTTACTATTGTTTTATTTCTTGATTTGTATGTTCTGCTTTGTGAGGTAAAAACAAAATAAAATTGACCCCATGCTGAAGACTAAAACTGTCCTCTTTTATAATCATAATGGGAATGTGTAAATGCTAAACCCCTTTTTTTGTAAATTCTTATAATTGGGCAGTTCCCACCTCTGTGCACACTAACACGTTGTGTTTTTATTCTAGTTTAAGTGCTGTGGATTCAACAACTACACTGATTTTTCACCCTCCCCTTTTTTGACTGCAAATCGAGTGTATCCAAACATATGTTGCAATGGAACCAGCACATGCAATGAACAGAATGCGGAGGATTCGGTATGAAAACAAATAACCCTTGGTTTAACTTCAAGCATGTTGGCAACAAAAACATTAATAACCTTTGCTAAAATATGTTTTTTTTCTCCTCCAGAAAATTGATGGCTGCTTCAGCAAGCTGATGCAGTTCATATCAGACAATGCTGTGATCATTGCTGCTGTGGCTCTGGGAATCGCTGCTCTTGAGGTACAGAAAAACAAATCAAACAGTCAGCAATCACTGCATTTTGCTATGCCTCCAGTCTAGAAAAGAGCTGTGTACTTAAGAAACGTCTGCTTTTATAAAGTAGTATTTGAGCAAAAGAACTTTAAAAAAATAAGTTTTATATTATCTCTCTGGTTGTCTTATCTTGATAAATTAACCAATATACTACTTACACTACTACTATTACTAACGAAAATGATAATTATCTGATGGTCACAGCAGGAGGCTGTCTTGTATTTTAAAAAAAAGCTCTAAAAAACATTAATACCATCTGCCCAGCACCCAACAGCAGACAGACACAGTTACCGACTAGCTGGTGATCACAGTGCTGCAGAGCTAGTAAACATACTTAGAGGAAGAAAATATTTGACAATTGATATCGCACAAAACTCCAAATTAACAATATTAATGCTTCATAACTACTTGACACATAAATAAGAAAACTTTTAAAATATCAGCCAAAACTGTTATCAGATAGTAGTGTTGAGTTTACAACTGGTTTCCATATCCCCAAAGAGGCCACAAAAAAAGAAAGAGAGAAAAAAAAAATCATTAGTTGCAGTTTTAAGGGTGTGTAGTAGTTTGGAAGCAAATTTATCATTATTTAGTTTTATTATTTAGATTCAGAGTTTGAATGCTTGTTGCAAGTTTTTGGCAAGCCAGCCACATCCAGTCATGTTACTGTTGTCACTTAAGCAAAATTTCACAAATGAGTTAATTTATTAAAGCTTGATTTAGCTTTTCTTTTAGTCACATTTGCCATCTTCCCTCCTCACTCTGAGTTACCTCAGATGTTAGTGAAAGGCAACAAATGTCACCTTGTTACTGTGATCTTGAATAACATTAGAGATTTTGCTGAATATGAACATCGTTGAATTAATCCAGTACAGAACTATATTGGCTCAAACCGTCCATAACTGGAATCTCAGATCCATTACACTGTGCTGAGATGATGAGTTGATGAACTTTTGTCTTAACAGATTGCTGCCATGGTGGTTTCAATGATTCTCTACTGCCGGGCTGGTGAAAAGGACAGGTATAGATAGCAGCAGTTTAATCAGTGGAGGAATGTATCTTGAAATTTTCTCTGTATACATTTTTTTATCATTATTTTTATTCAATTCAAAGCAGACACATTAAGAGACTTTTGTTGCTCTACATGCATTATTGGCTTATAGAGTATTAAAATCAAAGATGGGAGCTTGTCGAAGGATCAAATGCATGTCATTCTGTATTTGTAGACATTTACACTGTGATTTTTTATATTATAAATGGCGGCTGTTGTCAGCTGACACTATACGTGCTGATGCACATAGTTAGCAATGTGTAATGAAACACAGGCAGTTGGAATCTGCATCAGCTGTCTCTCACATTTACTGCAGTAATATGGTAGATTTATTCATGTTTCATCATAGAAATAGTAAATGTCAAAATCTTAACCTGTTATTAATGCTTTGATTCCAGTTTTCATTGGTAGATTGTCATACGCATGTTTATTTATAATTTTAAAGTTTGTTGATTTTTATCAAATTAAAAGTAAGATTACCTTTACTGGATGTCAGATTATGAAACTAAATACGTTACCAATGGAAAATGAATTCTTAACTGAATGCACGAGCAGATAATTTAAGAAATGAAATTTAAAAAATAAAATTTGAAATTGAAGCTTAGTCTCAACATACAAATGCACTGAAGTTCAAACATGACAAGTAGTTTGTTAACACAGGTTCAGCAGTCTTGTCCAGTTTATAAATGTAACATCATCCAAATATGTTTCTGGTACAACTTGCAAATAAATTGTAAAAACAAGAATTTTTTATCCAAGCACTGAGATGACACATGTGAACCTTCTTTTTCTCAAGTCTTTTTTCTTTTCATTTTACAATAAACAATAGGCCAACAGTTTTTGTGTGCATTGAGAAAGATTTTAGCGTCAAGAGTTGTTTTGACAAAATACACTTGTGAATCCTTCCGTAAGCATTCATTAGGGGTCTGAGCAACAAAACTGCAGAAACCCTATTGTTACAGTTCTGATAATTCTTTTTTTTCTGCTAAAAGTATCTCTGTAATGAAACCGTAAAGCATAGAATCTGAAACTTGGCAGCCAAGTCGGAAATTGTACTCACTACTCAGAGACACAGGATCACACTTATTGACCTCAAGGTAGCGCTATAAAAATGAGGTTTACTTTTTTCCAATCATCTCAAAAATGGCCAGGCCTGGAGTTAAAATCCTTTCAACTTTTGAAGTTCAGTTTTAATCTTTAATCCTGGCTGCATTTGTTTTCTGTACTGTAAATGTTTCCTTTTTTGCACCATTAAAAAATAAAGAAAAAAGGAAGATGGATGCAAAGCAAACTAGTAGGTTATCCATACGATTCCCACTAAATTTGGTTCCCAGGATCTTTAGTCAATGCTCACATAGGTTCGTATAGGCAATTTGGATATGTAAATCCTTTCAAAGTTCTACAGTTTTAAAATTACATCCTTGACATCAATGTAGCATGTACGCTATCATATTAAAGTACAGTTTAGGCACTAACAGATAGCTACACAGTTATTATCTGGGCAAGGCTCAGAAGACTAGGTTTGACTCTAGGAGTGGAGAGTGAGACATTGAACGCAGTTTAGGTTTTAGTGGCACCATATATTATAACTGTGAAACACAAACAACATTAAACATTGACAGCAATGGATAGAATAAGAATATGAATATGATTACGAATGCGAATACGCATGGCCATTCATAGAAAAACACAATATGTACAATTAATTTTGTCATTGGACATTAGATGACTTTGCAGCGCACATACGATCCATAAATGCCCAAATAGAGAGTTCAAGCTTCGCCTTTAATGGCAAGGCGCAACCACAGCACCCCTCTCGCTACCCCTGGCAGCAAGCCACAGCTGGTTTATGTTACCGTGAATTGGGCGCGCTCTGTCACGTGACGGCGTAATGGCGTAATGGCGTGACGTCATGACGTACGGCGCAATCACGTAATATTTTACATTATGAGGGAAAAGAGGATAAAATAGTACGGGTTTTTCCACCCGGGTTACATCAATTTTACATAAATGCTAATAAATCCTGATTATTTAAAGGTATTTTGACCGAAGTTGGTGCACACCTCTGTAATGTCCTACTGAGCTATGCTGCACAGCCTCAGGTTTTCTGCCTCTAGGGGGGCACAGATGTGAGAACAGTTTACATCTTGCAATTGAATGCGCTAATTTGCATGAAATTGAATTTCTATGATGTGGGAACATGCCTGCATGAAATTTGGTAATAACTCATCAAAGTTTGCAGGGCTTATGACAAAAAAAAACTTCAATTTCCATACATGTCACATGCCAAACCTCAAAAGAATCAGAAAAGAATCACCTGTATGTCCCCCAGACCTCTAATTGTCTCAGTATGTCCTCTGTGTAGGGACAAAACTTTGCCATACTACTATGGTCTATTAAAAAGTCTATCACTCTATATTTTTGAAAATATGTATCATAACCTCATATTCATACTTCCAGAAATATTCATTGAAATGCTACCAAAACTCAACACAGAGATTTTCTAGGTGGTACTTAAAGTGTTGTAATTTTGGTGGGTCAAACTGTGCACAGTCATACCGTACACACAACATTTTTTTATTTCTTCCGAATTTGAAACAGATTTCTCTAATATATTTGACAATATAGTCAAGTGGTGCAGGTTGATGTGTGATTATTTTCAGAGTTACATCTGCAGTTTTTCCAGCCATTTGAAAGATCTGTGCACTTGCTCCCTCTGCTGGGGAACAGCTTGTCCGACATCCTCTTAAAACCATCTAAAAAATACTTCAAGCATCAATGATGGTCCTCAAGGCCTAACTGCTTGGACCCCAATGAGTGCCACTTGTTGCACTATTATCTCCTTCTCTTAAACAAAAAAAAAAAAATTCTAATACATTCAAAAATCAAAAGTGAAAGTAAAATGAACAAGTTTGAGTTTGTTGAGTTTGAGTTTTTTCATCAAATTCTCACAAAATTTGATTAACATCATCGACAAAAAATATTGATTTAAAAAATCTTCAAAAGATGTTTGATATGTCAGTCCATCATGAGTGTATGGCCGATATTTTGTGATGGAAAATTAAAAACTAAATGAAATGCCACACACTTAATCACTACATTATTCTTTGGAACCATGCCAAGTTTTGTGAAATCTGTGCATTTTACCAAGGAATTTCAAAACTATCCAAAATTTTGGCTACTGTTTGGCTAGACCAATTCAGCCTATGGTGCAGGGGGAGATAGCTCCTCATCATGATACGCCGGAGGTCTCCAGTTTGAATTGCGACATAGGCTCACCTTTCTGAGTGATTGTTGCAAAGTAACCTGCAAGGCTGCATCAGGACAGTACTTAAATGTACTGCCTCTATGTATAACCAAAAGTTTGAAAAATTAAATTTGCTGATTGAGAGCAGCTAAATGGCATGTAGAGTATTCAACATCCAGCCCTGGCAGCTTCCCCAGTGTTCAGATCACAGGTCTCTAATGCCTTGTGGCCCAAATCTAAACTCTTGAATTTCAACATTTTTTATTTTTTCCTCTCATTTAATCTAATGCCTAAACCTCCTGTTCTGTTTCAGAGTTTCAATATATGTCCAGCTACAAATAATTATTAAAAATAATAATTATTGAAAGTCCTAAAATTCCACACTTGATGGAATTTCCCACACTCCAAAACTGTGTGGAACCTGGACCACACACTTGGTTATTAACTGTAGCACTGTAATATAACACCAACCACTTTTTCTTCTTCAGGTCTTGTTGCACCTTATTTTTTTATTTAGTCAGTGTAGTGTGAAGACTGAATGTCCAAGTTCTGCTCCATCTCCCAGCATTTACTGTGCTCCTTCTTTAAGTTTAGTCATCAAAATAACTGGCATTTTTCACTCATCGAGGGCACTGAATCACACAGATGATTTTTATTTCCGTTCTTAAAGTTTTTATAAGATTGCAACCGTCTTCACATATGGTAAATGAATTTTCATCACAAGAGTTCACATCGATTTGACGATATGAGGTCAAACATCACCACTGACTTTGCTGATATCTCATCGGGAATTCCACATCAAATCAGCTCAATGAACAATGACTGAATGGTAGGTAACAATGACTCAAAATACAGGAGTATAAAAATACGCAACGTAAAAGTACACAAGCTTTTTTTAATCACTCAGGCACGGATAAACATGAACAAAAAACGGCCAAATGAGCTTAAACTCCCGGAATTTGTCTTCCTCGGTCTCGCTTGAAAAAAAGTGAACGCAGCGACTCGAGTCCCGGGTTACGAGCCCTTCTCCGCCCTGCCGAAAACCAGTGTCGACCTTTTTTTAACCAGCTCTTCACCCGTCCTGTCAGAAAAATCGACGAACGCATCGACTGCCGGGATCTGGACTTCCTCTTCCTTGCTCCAAAGCCAGTATACAATCCTTTGATTTCGCAAGGTCCATCTCATGTCGGAAAACATATGTAGGCACAAACTCTGGAAATCAAACCTTCCTCCTCTGCATTGTTACAAGAGGCTACTGGTGAACGCAGGGGCTCGAGTGCCGGGTTTCGGCCCTCCTCCACCCTGCTGAAAAACGATCGACACATGGAACTGAGTCCGGGAGTTCGCTCTTCCGCCCTGCTTCAATACCGACTACAGTCTCGTGAATGCTATCCGCAAGATGCGGTGACGGATACGGACGGGGCCCTCGGCTTAATTGAGCTCCGTGTTCGTAAATTCTTACGTATTCCCGTCACAAGGCTCAGAGCCTATCCGTCTACGTATCTTGCGGACAGCATTTCCGAAGGAAATTCCTACTAAAGACCAGGGTCATGATGAACGTCGACCTCTCACAGCATCCAGGGGCGCTGCAGAGGGAGGAGCTTAGCGCTTACCGAAGGTTTTTGACATATTAAAAGACTCCACAGCACTCAGA
>JAQMCX010000043.1:10501784-10540032 GCA_029814765.1 Acanthurus leucopareius | reverse complement strand
TCCCCAGCCATTTATGAGGTGGATGTCAATGCTGATGTCTGTTGAAATTTTTGGAATGAATGTTTTTTATTTTGTTTTTAGTGACTTTTGTGACTGGCTTCACTTGTAAAATACACTGAAGATGTATATTTTTTTTCACGTCTCCTTTCTGTGTAACAGACATCAAGCTTTAACAATAAAACTAATTGTGTTTTTACGGCATCATGATCTCTTTGGGAATTTTTCTGGCTCTTCAGTTGACTCTATCTGTGCTGATATTTTTCTGCACTTTTCTTTGATTTTTCTCTCTGGACCTCAATAAAATAGCAAGTAAGGAATTTGGGATTTCTTGTGAAAAACAGCCTTAAGATGACTGAAAGACAAGATAAAGAATGTAATGCAAGTCATAAGTTTTTCCTGTTACTGTGCATAGTTTGACTTGTGCCAAAAAGTTCAAACGTATTGTGACACATGGACAACGGCCTCATATTCAAATTGTGGAAGCGGAATCAGTTTTGGAGAAATCAAAGTCAAACTCACATTCAGTGTCAATTCTACACCGACATTTCCTCCATGTTCAGCCGCAACAATCATCATTCAGTGTCTCCGACACTAGATGGAAACCCGGAACCATGAGTTGGTCATGAGAGCTGTAGCACTGCCATCCAACAGCCCCCTTTACTTTAGGCTTTACTTCACTTTTATTGTAGTGAATGTGGTGTAATGGCTTCATGTCAAAGTCTTACCCTGTCACCATCACTTTTAATTGTTTTTTTCCCCTCCCAACTCCACTGTTTTTGTGCTCCTTCATTAAGTTTAGTCATCTGAATAATTCTCCTTCTCACTCCTCCAGGACATCTGAGCATACAGCTGATTTTAGTTTTAGTTAGAATGGTTTTCATGAGTGCGTTCACCTTGACAGAAAGGAGGTGAAAGGACTTTCATTGCAAGTGCTCGCAGCTTCTTGAGGAACTGTATTGACTTTACTGATCTCTCAACACGGATTTCACGTTACAACAGCTCAAGTCAGCGACAGAAAAAAAAAAGGATCAAAAGAGAGTAACTTAGTGATACATGAAAATGACACAAAATCAACAAGACAGATGTAGAAAAATGTCAAGTAAAGTAAAAGTACGTTTCAGTCACTGATAAACTCGGACAGAAAAACCGGCCACATAAGCTTTTCATCCGGGATTCGTCTCTCTCAGCCTTGCTGAAAAGCAACCGGTGAACGCAGCTAAACGTGACTCAACTCCCGGGTTTGGCCACTCGCTTGCCCTGCTGAACACCGATGTACACTTCTACCAGCTGCATTTGTTCTTCCTCCGCCCTGCTAGAAATATCAGCGCAGCCGACGCATCGACTCCCGGGATCTGGTCTTCCTCTTCTCTGCTACGAACCACTGCGCTTCTCTGCCGTGCTGGAAACCCCCATGTAATGCACAGTCTCCCGACACGAGCTCTTCCTCCTGTCCGCTGCTCAAGTCCCGGGCTTCGGCCGGGGTTTGGCGTCACAGGCTATGCCGGCAAACACGGAAGAAGCAGCCTAAAGTCACCTTAAGTCTTTGTTCGCCGGTTCAAAAAGAAAAAAAAACCCTCCGCCGGGCTGCCTGAATAACTTCTTCCCCCGTGTTACCAAACTGGCGTAACATTACAATCCCGAGATTTAGCCCCTTCAGACGCGGTAAACAAGCAATGCACGCACGAACTCCCGCAATCGAGACTTCCACTCGAGTCCTGCCACAAAACCGGTGAACGCAGCGAGACGAGTCCCGGGCTTCGGCCCTTCTCCGCCCCGCTGAAAACTCACTCACAATCCCGGTGTTTGGCGCCGGCAAACACAGAAAAAGCAGCCTAAAGTCACCTCAAATATTTGTCCGCCCGGTTTGAAAACCTTTCTCAACCAGGCTGCCCGAATAACTTCTTCCTCCGTGTTACTAAACCGATATACAATCCCGAAATTTAGCCACTTATTCCGACGCTGTAAACAAGCAATGTACGCACAAACTCCCGGAATCAACACTTCCTGCCACAAAAGCGGTGGACGACGCAGCGACTCGAGTCCACTACAACACCGATTGAAGCAACCAGTACAGCTCAGGCAGGTTAGCCTCCGTCGAGCCGCTCGACAACTGTGGCCAACCGCAGCTTTCTCAGCGCACTTCCACAGCAGGAGCGGCTGGTGTTGCGCCGACGACCGGGAGGTGAGCTGGGTGCTCACAGCGGCCAGGGGCGCTGCAGAGGGAGGAGCTTAGCGCTTACCGAAGGTTTTTGACATATTAAAAGACTCCACAGCACTCAGATGTTGAGAGAGACCACACGTTTTGGATCTGAGGATCGACCGATAGGTGGCATGAAAACTTCAGCCGGCATGAATCTTAGAAGGACACTTGTAACCTCTCTGGGCATTTTGCTGTTCGTTCAATACACCACAAGTAAGTGTTGTTTCATCATTATATTTTTACATTATTTTTTTATTTATTTTTTTTAAAACCTTTTTTTAATAGATAAGATATCACGTGGGCCTTTCTAACGATGTAAATCGTTTCCTCAGGCAATCATATTGCCGAGTGCCCGGCTGGACCAATCGTGGCAGTAATAGGTGATTCTGTGGCTCTTTCGTGTCGTCTGGATCCTCCGGAGAACTTGCTGAATTCCACATTCGACATGAAAACAGCTGAACTGAGCGAGATGGTCCACTCCTGTCGCTATCATAAGGACCATCCTCATCCACAGGCAGAGCAATTTAGTGGCAGGACGGGTGTCAAGAAAGACGACCTGACTAGAGGAATCGGCACAGTAATCATCTCCTCAGTACAACAGTCTGACGAGGGATCATACAGATGCTACTTCCCAGAGTGGAGAGCCCATTGTGTCCTCACCCTCCGTGTCGGTAAGTGCCTTCGACCTCTTATTGTGTATCTTTGATGCAAAAATGCAAAAGTTCACGTGCTGTATTTCGACATGATAGGATGATGATAAAATGTCCCAGTGATGACTTTCTTATAAGCTGCAGTCAAAACTTTGGCCCCAAGTCACTCCTCACACCACAGAACTTGTAGGAAGCTGAGCTATCCATGTGCTGACGGTACATATCTGAGCCAAGGTGTTCTGAACCCCGTCTTTCCTTTTTTAAACAGTCGAAGGAGACCAACAGGACAAGAGAAAGACAGACACAACCAGCACGACCAGACCTCCACTGGACAACGTGACCCAGCCAGACAACTCTGGTAAATATCTTGGACTTGTTGTCTAGACAACTGCAGCGTGGTTCACTTTGTCTTTCTGCCGGATTAGAATCATAGGTGTCATGTGAAAATGTGCAGCCAAGGTCAGAAATTTTAGTGTAAGCATCCAATTTTTGCACATACACGTAACACAAGAAATTCAACTGCACTGACACACACACACACTGCATGTAGTGTCATCTTACTGTGCAGAGTGTTTGTGTTTGATGTGCTGAGGTTTGAGATTTCCAATTTCTTATTAGGAAAGAAGTGAATCCTCAGTCAGTCTGTCGATCATTCAGTGTCAATGGGCTCACTTTTTTCTGCAAGTGGGGGGCTGCATCATCTTTCACCTGACAGTCTCCTAAACTCCAAATCTTCTCTCTTTCAGATGGTGAAAACACCAGGGCTCATGGTGGTATCATTTTCTCTGTGGTCCTCATTGTCTGCTCTCTCATTGGTCTGGCTCTGAGGTGTGTTCCCATCGGTAAGTGGAAATAATAAAAATACTGCTTTTGTGCTTTTGGAACAAACAAATAAATTTATGACAACAATCATGGAGACGCGCTTCTACTCAAGCTTAGATGTGAGAAATGTATTTCTTCTCAACTTAACTTCTTCTCCTTTTTTTTTTTTTTTGTCTCTCAGGGGATTATGTGAAGAGGTTGAGATGGAGGAAGGAGCAACAACCAGAGACGCCATTTAGCGGGTCAAACCATATGGAAAACATCGTCTGAGAGGTGAAGAGATGCTTCATCACCTCAACCATCCACAGCACGCTGGCTGCAGCGCTACTACCAAAACACTGGTAGTGGACATACGACCTGAACGTGGAGCACTGATCTGCAGCAGGAAGAGTGACCAACAGGGAGAAGAGAACTTTTTAATGAACTGACTCCTCTGTTCTGATTTTGCCAATAACATTGTGCCTTAATCTTCACGTGGGACTGGACTCATAACTTAAAATGTCACATCAGCTTTCCATCACTGTAAAAACATCAGAAGACTTGACTCTCGGGCAGGTTCTGAGAAACTGGTTGATGAATTCATCTCGGACTACTGTAAAGCTCTCTGCTGGATTTCCCACATCAAACAATACGAGGGCTGCTGTTCCTTCTGAAAACTGTCAACGTCCCTTAATATATGTTGCTGCAATGGTTTTTTTTTGTGTGTGTGTGGGGGGGGGCAAACCAGTAAACAGGACTGCTGTTGAATGAAATGGGATTTCAATTTTTTTAATTCAAGTGATTCGCTCATTTGATCAAGCTGAACATCTTTCCTGCATCCCCAGCCATTTATGAGGTGGATGTCAATGCTGATGTCTGTTGAAATTTTTGGAATGAATGTTTTTTATTTTGTTTAGTTACTTTTGAACTTTTTCTTACACTGATTTAAGATGTGGTACACTAGCTTCACTTGTAAATTACACTGAAGATGTTTTCGCACTCTGGGGACCAAGTGCTTCTCTGAATTAATACATCACAGCTCATCAAATGCTCTGGCAACTCTCTTTGTAAATGAATGTAACACACTAGTTCTCACATGCATTGTCTGTGGCGACAGCAGCCCTCCCCAATGGGCCCAGGGTGCAAGGGACAGTTCAAAGCTGTTTGCAGCTTTAATTTTTCTTGAATTTACATTTTTTTCTTTGTCTTGTGCTGACTTTGGATTAATCAAAACAGCTTTACTTGTAAACAAACTGAAAATGTATTTATTTTTTTCAAATGTCTCTTTTCAATATAAAAAACATTAAGTCACAATATTAAAGTTAACTTCAATGAAACACCATCATCCACACTTTGTTTTTTTTCCTTTCCATTTGAATTTGTCCATGAAGATATTTTTTTGTCGTTTCTCACAGGAGTAGTGGAGTATTAAGTATAAAGTTGAATAAAATTAACTTTTATTTCACTCAAGTGAAGAAGAAGCACTGAACTTTGTAACATTACACCGCTTGCAAGTATTAACTATCGCAACCCACATCATTAAAATGATTTTGAAAACTGGACTTTAATTTGCAATGGAGAGTAATTAAAGCATGATATTACCTCTTGTTCTTAAAAGGATTAAGATTCCTCTACCACAGTACTGTTGTAATAACAGTAGTAACCTAAAAGTTTAAAGTACAGTAACAAAAAAAACTAACACTAATACTAAATTAATTTCCTTATAGTTATCTTAAGAAGGCTGACTTAAGTTAAAGTATTTTACTCAACTATTACTGTACTTTTGTTTAAGTAGCACTAGATTAGATAGACACTAATTACAATTTTGGATCAATTCAATGAAAAAATCAATCAATTCAATGAAATTCAATGATTCTTTTTTTCTGTATGCACATCAATATTCAGTTTATTTGGGGACACCTTAGTAATAATAATAATAATAATAATAACAACAACAACAACAAAAACAACAACAACAACAAAAACAACAACAACAACAATAATAATAATAATAATAATAATAACTTTTTTGATCCCTTTTGGGTAGAACATAAAAACTCAGAATATCGCCAATAACACGAATAAAACAACACGATTTCTTTCTTCAAACTGTTGTATTCAAACAGGACGCTCGCTCTCAAAGTTCGCTGCATTACACATTTATGTAACGTAACAACAATGAATTTCCCGGGAAAATTACATTCCGCCAAAACAGCGTTCTATTGGGACTCCCGCCACAGTCCGATCTCCTTGTTAAAATTGACGTAACGTCCGCCTTAAGCCGAGCCAATGAGCTTAGCGGAATCCGTTTCAGTAAGCCTAGGCGGACCAATCAGAGAGCAGCAAGACCGATTCCAGCTGACGTAGAAGGAGGTGGAGGACATTTGGCGCAAGTTTGAGCTCAGCGTACGGAAGCAGACAGACGTAAAGGCACGAAGAGGGGACTTCAAGACAAGAAGAAACACTCAATTTAAGAAGAATCCCCAAACCCCGCGCAGAGAGGACTTCTTTCAGCCTATAAGAAAGGTATATTTATCACCAAAACGTTAATTTAAGTGGAGTGTTCAAAAATATGTTGATATTAGTTGCCGAAGCAGTTCTACTCGACCACGTCGTTTATTTGCCAGTATGCCCTTTCAACTAACATGATCTTTCAGTTTTTACGTTATCGACAGACTTTTCGTTCAGAATGACGCGCATGTTAATACAATATGTTTTTAAGTTACTCCATGGTCATGTTAGTAGAGAAATCGAGGTATTTTTTTGTTTCGTAGACGTCACCGTTCGGCCGACTGCTGTATTGGCGCCATTTGGCAACGACACTGTATTGTTTGCTCTGTGTTCCCTTTAATACTTTAATGCTAAGAATCTACACACTGTCAGAAAACTCATACATTTCTATTCGTACTGTGGAATAATATCGTGCAATATTATGGTTTTGTGGATACACATTTGGTTGTACTGACTTGTAGGAACCACGACTACATTTTCTGAAACTTTATTGAAATCTTTCCGAAACAACCAAACGTGGACGGCCATATTTAGTTATGTAGAATAAAAGACACTTAAAAGTTTTTAGAAAGAGAAAAAGAAATGACATGCTTTTAACTGATGCATCTATTGTGCTTAGATAGTCTTCTGTATAAAGACATTAGTTTTTATAATTAACAGCAAAAAAGTACCAAGTTTAATATCATGGCTACATTTTTCATACAACAAACAAGTAGCATTTTTGATTATAGTTTTCTAGTTACTTAGTTATGTACCTCAGCATTGTCTGAAAGTGTCTTTAGCAGAAAGTTTGATGTACACTCTTGATAATGTTCTGCTGTGTTTATCTGCTGTTCCCAGCTCCATGTCAGTTCCAGTAATTATGGTTATCTTTCCTTTAATGTTTCAGTTTAAACACAAAATGCCCAGCACACGCTCCAAGGGCCAAGCTCAGCCCATGTTGTCGTTCCCTCGACGCAAATCCTGCAGGGTTTCCACCCGCTCCAAGACACCACAACTGGAAAAATCTCCAGTTCCATCGCCAAGCAAACCTAAACACCACCACCTCACTCAGACCAAGACCCAGACCCGGATCGGACCGCTCACCCTGAGACGTTCTGCAGACCTGCCCATTCCACTTTCACCCAGACGTCCTACAGCTCAGCCAGTGCTGCCCTCTAACCCTAATCTCCAGCCACGGCTTCCACTCAGCCCTCGAAAACGCACAGGTGAGAGACTCCTCTCAGGATGTCTGGTATTTCACTAACAGTCATATGAGGGTTAGTGAACTCAGTTGGGTTGTGTAAGTAGTAAATCTTATTTTTTACAAGATGCCTCGTATATGTATACAAACCACAAAAGCATGACTAACAGTAAGGATTTTGCAGAATTCTCAAACATAAAACTCAATATAAGAACAACACAAAACAAAATAAAGTTTTGTATATTTGTTTCAGTTCAGTGCCTGAACTTTACTCTCAAATAGCTGCACAAACCCAGATTCAAGCAGACCTCAACCTGAGTCTTTTGACTTTTGAATTACTGTGAAATTCAAGACAAAGTCTTTGTATCTTTGGCTTTTAGAAATCTTCGTCTGCCTTATAACACATATATAAGTTCCTTCCTTCCAGTTCCTTCACATTAACTTGACCTGGAAAAATAAACTGCTCTGTATTTTGCAACTCAAGGTGATGACAATGGCTGTAATCTCGGTGCCAGTCTGCTGGGTTCACCACCAAAGCAGAGCAAGCAGTCTCTAGCCTCACCACGAAAACTCGCCTTTAACGAGAACTCGCCGGTCTCTGCTCGCCGAGCGCTGGTCCCAGTGTCAACACGACAGCCACTCTCTCCCAGATCATCACCAAGACGACAGGAAACACCAACTGGAAGCCCCGCCCACCAAAATGCAGAGAAAAAACTTCCAGTCGCCCGGCTCTTCACAGAAAGTAAGAGTTAAATATAATGAGTATTTTCTCATTTAATGTTAAGAAGGTGGTTCACATCACAGTCCCAGAGCACAAGGTTTTCGAATGTGCTGTCATCCTAAAAAAAACCCACACATTCAGTTTCACATCATAGAATATTGCTGATTTATTTTCCTTTCAGATGTAAAAGTTGTTAAAATGTTAATTTCAAAGCACTTAATCCAAGCTCCACGGAAACTTGAAGTTATTTTTTTTTTTGAGTAAAATGACTTGTTTTGTAAGACTTTTAAAAAGTAATATCTTAAAGCAAAAAAGTCACTTGCACTTTTAGCTTCACTAGTTTTAGGATTAGCTGCTTTTCTCCAATAAATGTAAGCTGCATACTTTGGGTTTTAGGGCCAGTGATGGAACAGAATAAGTTTTTTAAGATGTCCCCTCAAACTCTGAGCAAGTATGATGGACATTTTGCAACATTTGCTGACTCAAATGAGCCTCAAGTGGTTGTTTTTATCTTCTAATTCTCCAGTTGACTTCCCTGTCATGTTATCTCTGAAAATCCAGCCACAAAGATCTCACTTTTATTCAGGATGAATGTGACTTCAGTCGTTCTCTTAGTGGCATCATTCACAATTTGATTTTGATGTTTGTCCTCCAGAGTCGAGGTTTCAAAGCGTGAAGCAGGCCCTTCACACCGCTGTGCCCGAGCGCCTTCTGTCCCGGGAGACTGAGCGGGCGTCCATACGATCTTTCCTGGAGGAGAAAGTCCTGCAACGCCTCCCCAGCAGCCTTTACATCTCTGGAGCTCCAGGAACTGGCAAAACAGCCTGCCTCAACTGCGTGCTGCAGGAAATGAAGGTACTCAAACTGCACTAAAACCAAGGACACACATTTGACTGTAGAAAATGAACACAAGTTGCTCAGTGAATGAAGTTGTAGTTCTATGGAGTTGAATGTGTGGAGCTTTAGTGACACCTACTGTACATGTTGTGTCACTGCAGAAACATGTAAGCAGATGGTTGAGAAACATCTCAGAGTCTCAAGACCATGCTGCAATAATTTGTGACAAAAAATGACTCGAGGACTTTTATTCAGACACTTCAGTATTATTTTGATGTACTTGTGCTTTTTTCGAGCACTGCCATTTAATGCTGCTTTATACTTTTACTTAACATTTCGGGTGAAGATGTACTTTTAACTTCATTTCATTTATCTGGCTGCTATTGTTGAGGTGTTGTGTTGTTGTGGATGAAAGGAGGCGCCTCACCTCACTGCTTTAGATGATGTTTCCAGAATGTTTCATGGCACCAAGGAAAAAAGTTATGGTATCACCACTTCACTTAACAAATGGATTAAGATTATTTTATGTTTTATTCATTTTATTGGTGTCTCCTGTCCTGTCAGGCCGAGCTGTCATCAGTGCAGACGGTGATGGTGAATTGTATGAGCCTGCGGAGCTCCCATGCCATCTTCCCGCTGCTGGCTGACAAGCTGAGAGCGCCCGGCGGACAGAACGGACTGCAGAGGTTCCTTGCGGCCCCAGGGCCCACTGTGTAAGTAAACCATTGATTTCCTTCTTAAACTTCTCCTATAAATAAAAATGGTTTGTTTTGTTGTAAAGAATAGGTAAATATAATTTGAAAAGTTAAGTTTTAGAACTATGATGATTTATTATAAATTGAAGCTGTGAAACACAATAAAAACAAATGCTGTTTATGGCTATAGAAGTACAAAATTTAACATTTTGTAGTTGTTTAATCATTTGAGCTGTCTTTCAGCTGGTAAAAATCACAATTTCAGAAAAGAGGCTACCACCAAACCTGTCTGAATGAGAAAACTCGGAGTCTGACTCAATCCGTCTTCTCTTATCAGGCTTCTTGTTCTGGATGAGATGGACCAGCTGGACAGTAAAGCTCAGGATGTCCTCTACACCATCTTTGAATGGCCGTATCTGCCAAAGTCTCGCCTCTGTCTTATCGGTAAGAGCTTTGCCCGTCAGCAGTAACATTGCTCGTACTGCTGGTGAAGTCTAACCTGTAAGACAGTGACATTTGAACACTGACACTCATTTTCACCCCTCTCAGAGTTCAGACTGGCCCGTAAAATACTCAAAAGTATATGGGAGGAAAAAAACATCAAGCAGTTGAAAGTTTTGAAAGTTACGTTGTTTGACCATCATCAGCACCTGAGTTACACGTTTTTTTGACCACTGCTTTGTGTGCTTTTCTTTTTATTTTGGCATGGACCTGAAACTTTGGTCTATTGTTATGATGCAGCAGCCAAATATCATTTTGGGGAACAGAAAGGAGCCGCAGGGTGTTAAATCCAATGAGTTTGGGGGGCAGGGAGCAATGACTGTTGTTGCAAGTAAGAAAGCTACATTCCCAATGCACTGTGCATGTAGTCCTTCAGAGAGACCAGTTGACATGGTGCCACGGATCAATTTACAGTGCACCACCCTGCAAATGTCAAAGAAAATCACTGGCTTGCCCCTAGTTGGCCTCCTGACCACTAGTCACAAAATGTAATTAAGGTGCTGAGGATGATCACCAGATGTAGCTTGGAACATTAGCACCCAGAAGTTATTGCATACACCTGTCACACAACTTGTAGGTCACTGAAAGAGCCCTAATTTATTTATTTGTGCAAGAGTAGAAATTAAAGTTCTTTTTTTTTTTCTTCCTTAATGTTGGTAAACAGGCTACATCCAGTAAGTTGTTGGTCTTGTTATATATGCAGGTATCGCCAACGCTCTGGATCTGACAGATCGCATCCTGCCCAGACTGCAGGCTCGGCCTCACTGTTGCCCCCTGCTGTTAAACTTCCCTCCCTATAGCAGAGAGGAGCTTACTGCCATCGTACAGGACAGACTCGCTCAGGTAAACAAAGCAGGACACGACCTCCTTAGTAAAATAAAACAGTATGTGATGTTCTGTTCATTATGAATGTCCAAACTATTTTATCAGGCTCCTATTAATTTGTTTTCATGTTTCTCCTCCAAGGCGTCGGCTGAAGGGATCATGGACTCCTCGGCAGTTCAGTTCTGTGCTAGGAAAGTGTCGGCAGTGTCTGGAGATGCCAGGAAAGCTCTGGACATCTGCAGGTACGGGTTTATGCCTGAAGAAAATGCAACATTTTGTTTCTGCTGTTTTGAACTTACTTTGAATACTTAATGTAAATGTTAACACTTTCTCGACACTAGAGTAATGTTTCTTCTTTTTTTTTCTTTTTTCAGGAGAGCTGTGGAGGTCGTGGAGTCGGATGAGAGAAAGAAATCATCAGACACAAAAGCTGAAAATAAAGGTGAGTGTCGTTTTCACCGAGAAAAAAAAAATCTGAGTTGATTCAGTTGATTTTCATCCCAACTTGACAAACATGATCACTGACTTCAACTCTTGTCCACGGGTGTGAGCAGCATCACGGGTCAGCCTCCCCCAGGTTGCACGGGTGCTGTCAGAGGTGTATGGCGACCGGATGGCATCTCAGTCCGGTGGCTCTGATGGAGAGAGTTTCCCCCTGCAGCAAAAGCTGCTGGTCTGCTGCCTGCTGCTCCTCATACGCAACGGAAAGAGCAAAGAGATCAGCCTCGGGAAGGTGAGGAACTGACCTGCAGGAGCATGTGAAGTGTTCAGCTATTTTAGTTCTTTCAATCTTGACCCAGTTAAAATCTACCTATACTCGACTTGATTGCAACGTTTTTATAGTAAAAGCAGATTCACAAGTAATAAGAAAAATCCAGAGTACGAGAAAAGCGAATTTGTGTCTATATTCACTGTAACTGATCTACCTGCAAATAAAAGCCAAACAACAGTATGAAAGAACTAAAACTTCAAAATAGAAGTGTGAGAATTTGAACTGTACTATACTATACTATGGCTAATGTAAGTTACTTCCTTTGAGCTGCAGACACCTGAAGAGTTGGTAAAACTGTAAAATTTGATTTTAACTGAAGTGACTGCAGCCTTATATTTAGTGTCCAGCAGGAGGTGCTGAAGCTCAGTCTGAATGTTGTTTCTGTGTTTCAGCTCCATGAGGTCTACAGTCGCCTGTGTGCTCAGAGGCAGGTGTCTGCAGTCGGTCAGGGCGAGTGTTTGTCTCTCTGTGGTCTGCTGGAGAGTCGAGGGATCTTTGCTCTGAAGAAGGCCAAGGAGGCTCGTCTCACAAAGGTACAACCCTCTTGTATTATCAGGTGTCCAACTTACCATTTAACTTCTTACCATTTTTGTTTGGAACATGACAAAATGGTATAGGATTAATTTTCTGTCAGTCATTGCATCTCTTGACCTCATGTTGGTTCATTTCAAATATTGATCATACAGTTACTTTGTGTGCATTTATTGGCTTATTCCAGAGTTTTGGTTTTGTTGTTAACCAGGAAAACATAGACTTGAGGCTGTAATCAGAACTGTTAATACTTACAATTCCTATGTTCTCTTTTCCTCTCTTGCAGGTGTTTCTTAAGATTGAGGAGAAGGACGTTGAAAACGCTCTAAAGGATCGCACTCTGATGGGCAGCATCCTGGCTGCAGGCCTTCCCTCATGATAATATATTTATTTTTTTAACTTTTATTTTTTCTTAGTCCAACATTTGAACCCTTGTTCGTTTTACAATGCTTTATTTTTCTATTCTCATTTTTGCTGAGAATTTGCACATTTTTTTTTAAAATGAAAATGTTTACAAAAAAGATTTTTATCTTTTATTTTTGTCATGCCAATGATTCTCAGTTTAGAGTCATTGAATAATGTTCAACTGGAACATCAGTTATGAAATGAGAGCATTTGTCTCAGTTTGGATTTGCAACACTTCCATTTTAATGCTGTAAATAAATGTACAGGCAATTTAATACGCTTTCCTTTGTTTTGTTTTTTTGCAAA
This sequence comes from Acanthurus leucopareius, assembly GCA_029814765.1. NCBI lineage: Eukaryota > Metazoa > Chordata > Actinopteri > Acanthuriformes > Acanthuridae > Acanthurus > Acanthurus leucopareius. The sequence goes on along the minus strand of JAQMCX010000043.1, from coordinate 10,527,094 downwards.
AGGGCAGGTAAACAGTAAAACAAAAGCAAACTGATCACAGCAGTGTAACTTTATGTGATTGGCCCCAATGCAAACACTTTTAATGGGCCTTTCCTCTCACCTGAAACGTAAGCACAAGCTCATGCACACACATAGATTCAAAAAACTGTACACAAGGTGGAAGACTGGTGTGTAAATACTTTGAATTTGTGTTAAAGTAGTTTTTAATGTTGCCATTGAACAGTTGCTTTAAAGCTGAAATGAAAAATGTGACCAACAATAACTGAGCTGCTATAATCATCACCTATTATGAGCACCTGAAAGCTTCTGGGCCCTTGTGCAGCGATTGCGCCTCCTGTAGGTAACGCCTGTGGATAACACATGAACATCAACAGGCCACCGAAAGCTCTCTCTAAGCTGTTCATTTGAAACAGCTGACTATCCCCCGGACAGCTTCTCTGATTGGATTAAAGGGTTAACAGCGTCACTGCAGCACAGGTCAAACAGATCTTCTGGCCTATAGAATTGTACGAGCTGTAACGCAACTCCAAGACGTACAACTGAGTCTAAAACCCTTTGCTTTTTTTGAAAAAAAGGATATGCAGGCTGCAAGAATGGGAATCTGATCACCAAGGCCAGGCTCTTATTTTGTCTTGACAAAATAAAAGTCTGGAAGGACATAATTTCAATTTAGTGACATGTTGATGAAATTCAGAGCAAATTCAATGTCCAAATCATAACAGAACCACTAAAACACAAATTAACTATTGAAATATGATTTATTCACATCAAAGTGGATGAAAATAGATTTTGTTGTGCATGTTTTTAAATACAAATACAGTGACAAAAATGTAAACGAGGTGGCAGATAAAATGATAAATAGTAAGTAATGTGTGATACGTATTTCACATCATGTTTCTCAAATAAACCGCAAACCCAAAGCTTTCACAGAGATACAGCAAGCAAATCAAAGTCACCTTCTCTAACAGTGCATTCATACACTCTTCACATGAAGCCTATTTTGAGTGCTTGTTTTTAACTTAAATGTAGGATTTTCTGCTCATCAACAGTTGAAATATTTTCTTGTGATTGTCTGAATGTTCTGACTTCCAAAGCTCATCAGATACCAAAATAAGGAACAGCAAAAAACCTGCATACATGAAACCATTTGAACCACCTCATGTCACTTTGCAGTGTAATCTGAGTAATGCCAACTTCTTTCTACCTGAGACAGTTTCAGAAAATCATATTCAAAACATTTTTCTATTACACAGAAATTGTTCATCGATATATACATTCATAAATCAAAACTATCTGAAGTATTTTACTTTCTTCCGAATTAAATTTTATTTTTGTTTTCTCCTGTACTTTTTCTGAAACATAAGAACCTTTTCATTTTGAGTTTGTTTGTAAAGAAGAGGTTTCAGAGTGTCTTTAAAGCTCTTTAAAATCTGATTTAATCTTTGTTAACGTATAATTTCTTAAACTTCTTATTTTACAACTGCATCCTGTAATCTCTTCCCAAAAACACTAAGATGATGGACAACACCTCTAATATTTTCAGTTGAATACATGATGTATTCATAGAGAACAACATTTTTTTATTCAGAAAAATGTGATGTAGAATAAATACGTAATGCTGTCAGTATGGAAAAGATCTATTCAATAACCCTAAAGCTACGTAGGTGGAAATATTAGTGGAAAACTGGTTTTTAATAGTAAAATAATAAATGAATAGTGTTTTGCAGCTTTGCCTTCATCTGCTGCCAATTTCATCCCCTCTTAGTGAACTTTGACGCACTGAGAAGCATAAAGATACAAAAACAGACTGTCCACACTGAAGACATTAAAACCAAAAACATTCCTCAGGTCTAAAACAAAAGCAAAAAATAAATAAATAATAAATAATAATTTAACATTGAAAAACTGTGATGATTTTTTGGTAACTGATCCTTGAGAACATTTATGCAGAAGTACCATTCAAAAACAAAGTTGATATCAATATTTTTTATATCAACGCATCTGTTTGTACATTTACGAGTACAAAATTTTAACTTAAATTTCTTTTTTTTCCCTGTCAAAACTGAAACCAAAACTACAAAATTTGAATTAGATTGCATTAACAGCTTTGTAGACATGCAGCTCATTAGGTTTGTCTGTATTTACCAATATTGTCTGTACTATTCAAAGGTAATTTTTTATATACAAGTATTTGAATGCCAACATAGGTGAAATGTAACCCTCTAATTTAAAGTCTAGAGTCTTGTTTTCTGTTCTTATAAAGAAAAAGTCAATAAAATCATATCAGGAGTCTTCTGTTACCATATATGTCAACGGTAACAAATGAAGAATAAAATTGAACAAACTTCAGAGTCTGAAGAGCATAACAAATATTATTAATATTAAATAAAAGAAAATAAACAGTTGTGCAGAGTGACGAGGTTCAGCTGGTGTTAAAATCAATAAACATTCTCATGCATTCAGTTTTACTCAAGTAAGAATAATCACATTAAAATGATAAATTATGAACATTAGCCCTCAGTTTCAGTCACAGGGTGCAAAGACAACATCACCATGTATTTACAATCTTTAGCAACATTAAGTAAAAGACAAATTGGTTAAAAGACACGTTCGAATCTATTTAAAGTTACACCATACTGTGTAAAGATTTCCTTTTTTCAACTTTGTCCTGTCACTGGTTTCAAACGGCATATTGAAACCAATTTCAGGGTTCCAGCAAAAAGATGTGATAAAGCTTTAGTTTAAAGGTTTTTAGTTCACAATAATTCACAATAATTTTTTTATTTCTGTAAAGAACAATTTCATTCAGATAAATTGTTGAACCTAAACCTCCCTTTGAACATAAATAAATATTCATATGTTTTCTACTTTTTACTTTACAAATTACATCACTTTCTAGGAAATTAGTAGTAAGCTAAATTAAATGAAACTGGGTGATTACTTATGCATAATGAGCTTTAAGAAGTTAAGCTAAAATCTTCTTGTTACTTTATATTTTTTTAATATATTGGTCCTACTTGTGAATTAAGAGGAATACGTTTTGCATTTAGCACTGCAGTTGACAGAAAAGCACCATGTTAACAGATTGAATCTCATCAAAATTAATGTAAACAAGAAGCTGCATCTCAATGTGCCAAAATCTGAAGAAAAGTAAACTTAAATCTGAGATTATTATAAAGATAATACAGCTCAGAAAATACATCACATACTAATTTCATTTGATAAATCTTGTGTTTCTATGTAGTGTATTCAAATGTAAATTTAAATCTGGAAATCCAAAATACTCAAATATCAAAAATATTCCAGTTTGGTCCTTTCTGCTGCCTCTGAATCAAATACTTTGAGTTACAAACACTCAGCTGCCTTTTGAGAAAACTGAAAACGACTAAAAGTGAAGAAAATAAAGCACAGCAGTGTTTTTAGACTTTCATGCTCAGAAATTAAATGCATTCAAATAGTGATCTGCATGTGGTTTTTTATATAAAAGTTTAGAAACTTAATTCTCTCTGATGTTTCTCCATGATCAAACTGCATCTACCAAACAAACAAAAAAAAGAAAAAGAAAAGAAAAATTAGTCCATCACATCTGAAGCTGCTCCTGCAAACTGCACCACTGCTGTCCAGGACTCAGGAGTAGGGAACTCTGCAGACTGAGTCAATAGTAACTTGAAAAGAAAATACACATTCTTCAAACTCAGATTTTTTGGTTACACTGAATGTTAAAAATGTGTTTTATAAGTGGGGGAGGGTTTAAACCCTGTGGTGTGTTTTAATGAAGATAGTAAAATGCTATCAAGAGAAATTAAAGGTAAATAACAGTCCATACTAACTGATAAACTGAATGTAAAATTCAAAAAAAGAGTGTATTTTTTTCAGGACAGCAGCAATTCACTCTGAAAACCGACTATAGAAACAAGAAAACACTTCCTGTCATCTTGTTACTTCATCATAGGGGACATCATGTGAAATGTAGTTTCAAGTGAAGAAGTGGGCAAGGCTTCATCAGGTCAACAGAGACAACACAGCACTGACCTATCACCAACTTTCAAAGGGATTTGATGAGCTCATTAGCAAACAGTTGCTAATTTGCACATACAGCAGTTGTGGAGCAACATCACCATTCACTGAAATTTATGTTTGTGTCAAAAGTTAAATCCAAGTCCAGCATTCACTCTCTGCAGGTCCTTTTTTTGCTCTCGACCAACTCCTGAGGAAAATATCTGATCTCCCTTGTTGCCTTAAAGCCTGACCAGCTTTTACCCACTTTGTTCGTCTGCTGTGTATGTCTCAACCACTGTTTTTAGAGCTTTAGCTTCCCATCAGAGCTTTAGCTCTAAAAACAGTTGTTCAGAGTAACACCACGAGGGCAGTGAGAGTGAAATAAAAACAGTAAAGTTGGAATCAGAAAGATATATAAGCTGAAACTCACTTTTAAGATTTGTAAAGCTGATTAAAATCTCTGTGCAGTAACAGGTGTTCATGCACCTGAGACAAATTGAGGATGGATTTTGATCTGATTGGCTAAACCACCTTGGAGGTGGTCAGGGGTGCATTATGATAAAATTGAACATGTGTACATGCAGTTTTATTTTTTAATCCACACTCAACTATTTGGGCTCAGTAGCACATAAAAACATGTTGCTAGGCAGGAAGTGGTAACAGCACCCTTCTCCTCCAGCTTTATCACCAAGCACAAGTTGTTTAACTTCTGATCAGATCTCTATCTGATCTCAGTTTGGACACTGGGAACAATACTAATAGTAAATGTAAATGTTAGTAGTTGTCTGGATCAAGTCTGGATACGATTGGGTTACGGGATGCATTTTTATGTAAAATTTAAAAAGGGTAATTGTAAGGTTGTTTTCACACTGTTATTGTAAAGACAGTGATTACTAGAAATATGACATTGTCCTATTTGAATCATCAACAAAAGTTATTCCATACCTTTGTTAGAGGACAGTGGTTTATATTCATTCCTCTGCTTCTATACTGAAAATGAAATTTATTTTAAGACAAAACTAAATTCTGTAGCAGCAGCTGCCCACTTAATACCTCTGTGTTACTCCTGCTGTCCAATAAGGGGACAAACAGTGAATGCAGTTTGGTTTGACTGACTGTAACAAGACAACATGGTTTTCAGTTCGTCTTGTTGTTTCAGCTGAACAAACTAACAACCCTTCTTCCTCTGTTTCATATCTGCTCTCCAATAAGTAAACATGTTTTTTTTAGGGGTTTGGGGCGTCCCGTCTCTACCTCAGCCGGGCGGAGAAGCAGCGCATGTACTCCGTCATCCAGCGGTCGTCCACCACTGTCAGCTCCGACCGCCTCAGCTTTTCCAGGTCAGCTGATCGAGCCCGCCGACGGTCCAGGTTGGAGCTGCGTTTGTCGGTGTTGCTCTGAGAGGAGAAACCAGAGAGGCAGAGAGAGGAGAGTCATTTCCAAAGAGCACACCGGTGTTTTATTATTAATGTGAGTGTTTGGTGACATGGCGTCACATCTCAGGTGTCCCTCGATTGAGGTCGAGCTTCTCTGAAAGGCTCTTCTAGCTTCTACATTGTACCTCCTAACTCTCAAGCTGTTTGTCTTTTTAAACATGTTTAAATTCACATTGTGCAACAACATCACAAACGAGGAAAATGGTGCTAGAAAATGATCAGCAGCAAAAAGTGATGGATTTAAGCTATTAACTAAAAACAATGCTCTGGGCCTTTAGTTGGGTGTTGTTGCCTAATAAAGTTTTTCACTCTGTGAACTTAGAGTGTCTTCAGTGATACACTAACACTCACGTCATTCAGTGTCCTCTTGCCCTCTGTCTGTCTCTCAGTCCAGTCCAGTCGGCTGGACGCCCGTCTGTTCTCCTTGGTGCTGATCGGAGGTTGGCTCTTGGCTCTCGGTGGTTTGCGTATGACGGCGGGTTTGTTGTCATGGGAACTGTCCCGAGGCCCCTGCTCAGACCGAGGCGTGCGGTGGCGATGGCGTTGCTTCGTTACTGGTTTTACAGGCTCCTCATCAGAAGATGCCGAGTCAGCAGGACCGTTGTCTGTCTCTGTGTCATCTGATGGTCTGGTGCTGTTCGGGGCCGCCGACATCGAACCCCCGCTGGCTTCATTCACATCGTTTTCTATATCTGAGACCCAGACGGGTACAGAAACACAAGGAAGACACTGCAAGTTAGAGGCAAAGATTTTCATAAGAAACATTTTCTAAGCAGCTGCTTTATTTGTTTTACTGTTAGGCATTTACAGGTGTTTAATTTGATTAAAACCAGAACCATGAAATAATCTGATCATGCGACCTGTCATGTCAATACTGTGTTATCTGGCTCAAGTTCTATGTAGGTTGTAATAACTAGAATAATGGGTCTCCATCCTCCACAGAACCTGTCCACACAGAACTTTATTATCATAACTAGTGCTTTGGAAAAGAGGAATAAATAAATTTTTTTTTGAGGAATGTGATTTCTGTAAAAAATTTCAATCTACTGTTTGCTGTTTTTTATCTATATTACAGCCAGCTTGAAAACAACAGTTTTGACAAGAACTGCAACTAAAGACCACCTCAATTCATGGATTATCTATGAAAATATCAGAAAATTGTGATAAATATTATTATTAGTCCCTTAAGCCCAATGTTTCGTCCTCAAGTTGCTTGTTTATTCCAAAGTCCAAAACTAAAACTTCATACACTGAGACATAAAGCTTAGAGTCTTTGAATATTTTTAATTTTGTAATTAAAAGTCTTTTTTTCTCTTTCTGCTGTGTAAATCTTTTGAGCTGGTGGGCCAACTGCTGTATACAATTGCCTTTATAGAGATGAATGAAGTTGAAGATGATGTTGAATTTGATTGACAAGTCATTCTTAATTAACAAAAGTGATTAGTAGAACCATAAGATGATAAGTTTATAAAATTATTATATATTTATATATTAAACTGAACTTGGATTAAAAAAAAAGAATAGCATGAAATAGTCGCCCAACTCACAATATGCTGGCTAGATTTGTTTTCCTCCACTTCTTTTTTGCATAAGTTTTAAGTTGTGCATCTAACAATTGTTTTCATTACTGATCAATTTGCAGACAGCTTCCTTGATCAAAAAACTGATTGATTGGTCAATAAATTGTCAGAAAATTTTGAAAAATATTCTAACATAATTTAATAAGATAGGATCTTCAGTCTTTTCAGTCTTTTTGTCCCACCAACAGTCAGACAAAGGACAAAATTTGCATACAGACCTTCTAAAATGTGTGGTGGTGAAATTCAGAACTTTTCCCCAGACACCCTCCTGTCTGAAACGCAGCCATGAAAATGTTTGAAAGGACACAGTAGTTCCTTTATATCTGAGCTCACAGTGTGAGCAGGAGGAAAGAGTCCCATCTGAGTACTGAACCTTCAGTCCACAAATATTTTTAGCACCTCATGAGGTAAACTAGCCTCTGGCTCTCATACTGTTGCAGCAATGCTAACAGAGGAGCACAAAGAAACTCCTCTTGAGGGTCTGTTACACTGTCCCAAAATATTCCTGGAAGTGAGACAGAAAACAGAGGACACAGAAGAACCAGGACACACATGGTGCAATTTTTTTAACTTCAGTCCAGAGAGTGAGCATTTGGTTTAATGCAAATTCATCAAGATATCATAGACACAATGATGCTTTGAGCTAAATGCCAACATCAGCATGCTAACAAGCCCACAATGACTGTCAACACTGTCAACATACTCATGTTTAGCAAGTAATGCTTACCACTCTGATCATCTTAATCAAGTTGTTAACATGCTAACACTGGCTAATCAGCATGGAGCTGGATGATGAGTTACCTGGATCATTAACTGACAAATAGAAAATTATTCAGCAAAGTAATTGGTGTTCCATTTTTTGAGTAAATTTGAAATAAAATACTGAAATCGGTTATGAATAATTGGTCAGAGTAGTTGATTTTTTAAAGATACCACCATTACTGTACTTCTGAAGGAACTTTATTTACATTTGATAAACTAAACAAGTTATCAGGAAAATGATCAGAGGCTCGATCAACTGAAGATTTAAAAAAGTGATTTTCTGTTGACTGATTAATCATTTTATTGACTTGTGAATTTACAGCTACAACTCACTCAAATCATTGAAAAGCAGTATCCTCACCTGCGGTTGGTGCAGCGTCCAAGACTTCAGCCTCAGCAACCGCCACCTCAGTCTCTTTATCTTCAGGAGGTGGTTTTGGTTTGGGGCTGGACAACCTCTGCTTCACTTCTGAGGACGTTGGTGGTGGAAGGGACAGGGGGACGATTTTGTTCCTGGTCAACCTTGGTGTGGACCAGCCGCTGGAGTCAGAGCCACTGTCCCAGCCTTCCCAGAACCAGGGTTTGTGGGAATGCTCCATCACCCGCCTGGTGAGGCGATATTTCAGAGAGTCCTCATAGCATTTGGAAAATGTCTCCCATTTAGGATCCCTGAACTTCTTCATATACTCTGTCCGTATTTTCTTGGTAACCATGGCTCTAGTTATTGCTCTTATCCAATTCTGAGAAGACTGGGGAAAAGCAGAGAAAGAAATAAAAGAATACATTGACATTGTTAAAATAACAATGAAAATAATAATATAATCTTTACACTCAGAAAACTGGGCACATGAAATATTTTACATAAAATAAGACTTAATTGACTGTGAAAATGGTTGTCAATACATTTTCTTTCCATTGATCTATTAATGAAGCGATCATGGTCTCAGCAGTACTTGCATTAACTCTTGTTGTGTTGTTGTGTTTACAAATGTTTCATTTGCAAACTACTGTTACAGCAAATAAAGCTGTCAATAAAATCAAGAGTGCAATTTTCCCTCTAAAAAGTAGGGAAGTAGAGTAGAAAGTAGCACAAAAAGACAAAACTCAAGTTGAATACAAGTAGCTCAAATTTGTACTGAAGTAATGCACTTGAGTATCTGTTCGTATGGTTAGGCCTGCATTCCACCCTTACTCATACTATTCAACCGAATAAATGAATTTGTAAGTGTCTGAGAAAGCTACTTGTGACGTGTATCTGCCAGGTGTGGTCTACCTGTAAGCCACGCCCACCCTCGCTGAACAACAGATTACATCCTTAGCAAAGGAGGATTGAGGCTTATTACAGTCTTACTACTGACTGTTATACTACAGTCGTTTCTCATAACCGACCATCTATGTCTGCAAGCCGTTCTTCCGCCTACACACATCTTCTCTTTTATTTATTTTATTTTTGTGTTTAAAAACCTGTAATTTTCTCGTAAGAAATACACTGCATTAAATATTCATTTAACTGAGCTGGCCTATATCTGATCCAAGGACGAAACCGGGACAATGTTAAAACATTAATTTACTGTCAAACATTAGTCAATTTTTGCAGATATATTGGTGTTTTTTCTTGTAACTTAAATACTAATATGAGTCTCTTGTTTTGAATGCTTTATTTTCCAAGTCACACCCCAGAGCATCGCCTCTTTGTAAAGATAACCTTTAAACGCACCGGAGAGAAAATAACATGTTAGTTTTTGAATGTAGAGATGGAAAAATCCTGTTACGTGCATATATTTTGATTTCTAAAATTACCGTTATCGTGTGAAAACAGGCTACAGCCATATTCACAGCTGCTACCCTCACCTGCCAGCTCCGTCAAGCCCCGTTTGTAAACACGTTGAAATTAAGAAAATAAGGCTAAAGATTAAATATTAACGACAGACAGATAGAACTGTACTTACCAAGACCTCATTCCAGAGGGGTCCGGACTGATTTTAAACCCAGCCCGTCTTTTTAGTCCGCTTCCCTCCGACTGACAGCAAACAGCAAAGCTAAGCAACAAGCTAGCTAAAATACAACACGTAGCTTCCGGCTTACACTTTCAAAATAAAACTACAGACAACCTACAAAATCCTCATCTGGGTAGGGAAATAGAACAAAGGAAGAACGCTTTACAACATCAGCATCAATTACTGTTAATCTATCATCTTGTTCAAAATATAGCTACTTATTTTAATTCTTGCACCATTTGAAATGTGAAAATAAATCCTATCTGATTACTTCTCCCCAGTTAATTTTCATTCTATTGTACACGTCACTTAGATGAGTGGAGCAAAAAGACAATTATTGTGGGATGAGACAGAAACCGATGTCTCTTTAAATTTTTTTTCTGCCCAAAATTTTTCTTAAACAAAATAATTAATATTTAGGTAACTCACTCCTTTAATTTGCTTGTAAGAAGCCAACACTTGTATAAAATCTAACTTGTTTATGTAACCCTAAATTTTAAAAAATCTTGTGTGAGCTCATAATAAGTTGATACCATGATGACATTTTAAATAAAAAGGTGATTACGTATAAGACATTTATTTCAAAACTGTCCTTGTTCTGCTCAGGTTACCCAAGCAGTTGAAACATCAGGCCGTGTCCATTTAGTTGTTTTGTTTAATGTAAACTCTATTTTGAAAGGAAAATTCTACACTTCCTGTATAGGCCTTATTAACTACAAGCAACTTTATGGAGCATGGCAGAGATGTAGTAATGAAGAGTGAAATATGATTTCTCATGAAGATGCAGAGACTGGACTGCGCATGCGTGCTGTGCTTCCAGGTAAAAATAAACAACCTGTTGAAAAAACAAGGATCATTAAAGGGTTACTTTCCCCTTGTTTTTGAAAAGGCCAGTAGAAAGTTGATATCTTCTGTGGCTATGGATAGGCTTTAAGAGTTCCATTGATACTATCAAAGCTCAATCAGTTCTGTCGATATTTCATCGACCCTAATGACGTAATATTGCTGTCATTAGGAATGACCAGAGTAAGCTCTATTTAGTTGTGTAAATTCTAAATTTGTGACAAACAAAAGACTGTGAGACAGACTAAGGACATGGATGTTAAATTAAGATCTTTCAGAGACCCTGGGAAATATATGCTATGGAGTTGCATTAGCGGGGATTAGTAGGATCCAGTAATTCTGGAGCTTGACCTTTACAAAAGGAACTAAAAGTCAGGATATTCTAGCCTCTGTTATCTTAATTTAAATAGCTCCTTTCTATGTGTCTCCCACAAGTCCACTGCTTGGGCTTATCTGTTTTAGCTTGAGCTCAAATGTTCATTCTTGACCTAAAATAAGATATAGACCATGTTTCAACTTTCATCGTGTTAACAAAGCCAGTAGATTGACCATTAGTTGGGACTGTTTTAGAGGTAAACCTCAATTACATTTTTTTTTTCTTTTTTGGTTGTTTTTTGATTTAATTTAATTTATTTTTGGTTTGGAGGTCTGGCTTTGATTAAGTCCCCTTTTACTCCGCATTAATGGAGAGAGATATATTAAACTATCAAACCATTTATATACAAGACACACAGGCATTATTATTACTTAGTATCTAAGTCCAACTTTTGACTTAGATGGGCTTCATCACCTCCTTTCTATACATAAATTCTCAAAAGAATAACATGGTAAGCTTTGACAATAAGCAGAAGGCCACTGGAGGATATTAACAACTCAGTCGTTAAATCATTATGTTGTTTAGTTTGGCACACAGTAGACAGTGGATTTACTTCAAACACTTGAACCTGAGCTCTTTGTTTGTCTGGGAGCTTTAAGAGATTCATAAAGTTTATTATGAATCTGGTTTTATTCATGTGTTTGGATTTAGACCCGTAGAGTGGGATTTTTAATGGTTGATGGCTTACAGTTATATTCATGGTGAATCTCCTACTTGCTAATGAGTAGAGTCACTGTTTGTCATCTTTAATATTCTCCAATAGGTTTTTTTTTGTAATTGAAGAATATTACATTTCAGAGTCCTTGTACAAGATTTTTTTTTAGATAACATTTCAAACTTATATAGAGAACATATGAAATACAAATGCAATGCACTGAGTATTTCTGCTTTCTCTGATTCTATATATACTGATAATGTCAGAGACAGAAGAAGAGAACAGTTGTACGTGAAAATAGATGGATTTTATTTGTCTTGTTCCTTTTTTTTTTGGTCTTTTCCATGTTTTTTGTTCTCCTTTTTCTCAGTTGGTCCGAGTTGGAGTGTGTTGCACCATGAAAGCAAACATTTGTCTACATTTCACATACACAACGGACATCATTCACATTCAAAGCATCACATACACAACAGAAGGAATAAATAACATATGTACAGTTTAGACTTCACAAGGTGATCTCAGATGGCGAAGATCAAACTTGAAGATGAGAGAGGATGTTTTTTAAGAGTTCTGGGACAGCAGCGTCTTATTGCTCTGAATCCGAAATCCAAGATGGTTTTTGAGGTGCCGTGTTTAGAAGCACTTGCGGTGAACAATGCTGGGACCAGCCTCATCATATTCCTGCTTGCTGATCCACATCTGCTGGAAGGTGGACAGGGAGGCCAGGATGGAGCCTCCGATCCAGACAGAGTATTTACGCTCAGGAGGGGCAATGATCTGCAAGAGAGAAGGAGATAACATTTGTTTTTTAATGCCTGATAACACATATAATAACCACATTACAACATGAAAGACAATGATGCCACTGACTCACTGATTACTTAGTTAGATGATGAGTTTTAAAGCTTTTAAAATTAAGTTTTTTAGTGACTTTAAGACACCTCTTTTTTTCCAAAAGAGTGGAGGCTGTTTTGGCAGCAGCACAAAACGCTATTCATGTTTTTGGAATTTGATGTTCCGCTGTTATATGTGTGTTATTTTCAGCTGTCATACTTTTGGCTTTATAGTATATATAAAATTTTAAAAACTTTCCGTAATCATCACAAACTGTCCAAATCTAACGAGAGTAGATGTAGGAGTAGCTGAGTGTTTCTCATACCTTGATCTTCATGGTGCTGGGAGCCAGAGCTGTGATCTCTTTCTGCATGCGGTCAGCAATACCAGGGTACATGGTGGTGCCACCAGACAGCACGTTGTTTGCATACAGGTCCTTACGGATGTCAATGTCACACTTCATGATGCTGTTGTAAGCAGTTTCATGGATACCGGCTGACTCCATGCCTGTTCAGGTGCACAACAGAGATATTCAGGTTACATTTGAAGAAACGCAGCTACGCTCTGTTCATACAGTTTAATTGCTTTATTTTCTCATATGAGGAAGCTGAACTTTATTATTACTATACGCTGATTTTTAAAAAGTTATTCCCACAATCCTCTCTTAACTTTTGGCTTCAGACCGTTTCAGCTCTTCTCTCAGCAAAAAAAAACAAAACATGAAGTATAGTGCATAATACACACCAATGAAAGAGGGCTGGAACAAGGTCTCTGGGCAGCGGAAACGCTCATTGCCAATGGTGATGACCTGACCATCGGGCAGCTCGTAGCTCTTCTCAAGGGAGGAGGAGGAGGCAGCAGTGGCCATCTCATTCTCAAAGTCCAGAGCCACGTAGCAAAGCTTCTCCTTGATGTCACGCACAATCTCACGCTCAGCTGAAAAAAACACACAGTGAAGATCAGACTTTATGTATAATTTGACCTGGAAACAATTATAAAAAGCTTAAATCAAGGCTGATACTGAGACTTTACATTTCACTAAACATATTTCTATTCTATAGGGGTCACATACAGTGAAAGCTCAAAGGTTCACAATAGGACACTAGATTGTTTTTGCAAAACTAATATAAAAATAAGAGATAATATCCTGTTGTCTTAAAATAGAATTGGACCCAGTGTTTTGTGCAGATGTGAAGTGTTTACCGGTTGTGACAAAGGAGTAGCCACGCTCAGTGAGAATCTTCATGAGGTAGTCAGTGAGATCACGACCAGCCAGGTCCAGACGCATGATGGCGTGAGGCAGAGCGTAGCCCTCATAGATGGGCACGTTGTGGGTCACACCATCACCAGAGTCCAGCACAATACCTGAGAGCAGAAAAGCAGGAGTTAAAACCAAGTTTGGTGGAAATAATCCTTAGATGCATTTCTACATTAAGCATCGATAAAGAAGCTGCAGTGGGAATCTTTTGTTGACCCATTGAACGCATGGAAACTTGTAAATTTGTATCTACAGACTCACCAGTGGTACGGCCAGAGGCATAAAGGGACAGCACAGCCTGGATGGCCACATACATGGCAGGGACGTTGAAGGTCTCAAACATGATCTGAGTCATCTTCTCCCTGTTGGCCTTTGGGTTGAGTGGGGCCTCTGTCAGCAGGGTGGGGTGCTCCTCAGGGGCCACGCGCAGCTCGTTGTAGAAAGTGTGATGCCAGATCTTCTCCATGTCATCCCAGTTAGTGATGATGCCATGCTCAATGGGGTACTTCAGGGTCAGGATGCCCCTCTTGCTCTGGGCCTCATCACCCACGTAGGAGTCCTTCTGACCCATACCGACCATCACACCCTGAGAAAGGAGGAAAAACAGTTGAGAAGTTTTGCATGCTTTTTAAATGTACCAGTGCTTTCAGTACAAGTCCATCAAAATTAAACACACTGCCAACTGTTCACAGAGTTTCAGAGATACTTGTTTACTGCATTCGCCCAATTGCTGAGCTAAAAAATGATACTGTGTGATTCCAAAATGTAGTTAAACTACGAGTATTATTACTGATTTCAGTATTGTGTTCAATAGAAACCTAATATCATCTCCAGTTAGCTAACACCTGATGGTCACAACACAGAAAAAGTCATAAGATTATAAAAATCATTTGGTTAAATTCCTCTTGGGAGTGTGAATGTGTGCTGAAACTTTATAGCAGTAACTAAACTTGAGAGGAGTAGCATGTAGAGATTAAACTTCACAACAACTGGAGCTAATTGAGTCATAAACAGTAAAAAAGGAAAACATATAGTCAACAAAAGCAAAAGCAGCTAAAAGCTGTGAGGGTCGGGTTCAGATCCCGTGTGTGTCCACAGCATGGTCACATAAGTGATGGGAATTGGCATCAGACGAGAGCTCTCATGTACCTGGTGACGAGGGCGGCCGACGATAGAGGGGAACACAGCCCTGGGGGCGTCATCTCCGGCGAAACCAGCCTTCACCAGGCCAGAGCCATTGTCACACACGAGTGCGGTGGTCTCGTCGTCGTCACACATATCTGCTGATTCTTGAGGAGGGAGACAGCAATGTTGAGCTTATGTTCAGAAAATACATTGAGAAAAACTTATCTAAACCATTCATGTGTTTGACATGTAGTTTTAACACCTAATTAAAAGAATGCTGCTAGTGTATAGTTTTGTCTTGATGTACCTTAAGGAGCCTTAGAGAAGCCATAAATGCTACGCCACCACAAACAAACTTCTCAACAAAGTGGTAACGACCATAGCCATAAGTACGTGATGTTTACGTGAGCAGACCATATTGAAATAACATAATTCTTTGCCATAGCCATAGCTATGCCTCATTTGACATACCATGTCCATGAACAGTTATTTATAGTATGTTTAAAGCCTATTTGTACTGTAATTCTGCAGTTATTCATCTATTAGCCACCAAATCATTTCCTTTTTTGGTGTCAGTTTTATTTGTTATAACTTTTTGTACAAATACAATAATATCGTACAGTATATACCTACTTATACTCACACATAAATGCACATGCAGGTTAAGAGCAGTGAAAGAAAAACAAAAACCCCTTTTTTTGGCCTAAATAAATTTTCCTATGGCTACTTTTTATATCAGCTTATAGTTTTTGGAAATTATTTCATAATTTGTATTTTATCTTTCATTATGTCAGTTATGGATGATCAAGATTAACAACTGGTCAACAATTTAATTGTGGTTTTTCGATTATTTTCATTTTTTTCCTTTACAAAACTCGCTTTACAATTTCAACTGTATGAATAATCAAAGGTTAAAAAAACTGCAATTCAGTCCTTTTAAATACCCCCCTCAGCCCTGAAGGTTTCTGAGTCATTAAACCAGAGGGTAGTTAATCAGTTGAATACAGTTTACTCAGCCTGTAATGACATGTAGTCATTAAGAAGCTAACCCAAACACTATTAACCCTTATTTAGTTTAATGATATCTTTAAGTGCTCTTTAAAAACTCCTACATTTGAGCTTTAAGAGGCTACCAGCCATCCTGTGTTTTGAATCACATTTTTAAAGCGTTTTCTTCATCAATTTACATTTAAATTTTAGAAGCTAAGCATGACTGTTGTTGAAGAGCACTTGTTAGTACTGTTAAGATAAAAACAAGCTTAGTGCTGTATCACAATTTATGTTGGGTTTGCCCCCTTCCTAAAACGTGTCAGTTGCTATGCATTCGTAACTCAGTATTATAACTCTATTATGAACAGTTTTTACAAATACTATTTTTCTTAAAAAAACGACTTTTGTCTTTATTTTTTCTTCTATTACACATGTCTTTATTTCATTCTGTTTTTTAAAATAGTTTTTGTTAGCTGATTTCTATGATGTTCCACGCTCTTTCATGAACATTTTGATAGATAAAAAGTATGAGAAGGTAAAAAATGTGAGGAAGCCTCTCAAAATGATGTGATAGGTTGTGAAAAGCCAGTTTAGGCTGTTTTGAATAAATATAGTTTAAAAAGAATATAAAACGAAAGAAATCACACTACCCTTCCCGTAATTTCATAACGCAGTCTCAGTTGTTAAATCAGTACAGTTCGATTGTACAGAAAATGAAATTACTATTTTTTTCATATTCTGTCGTCAATCTCTTAGTATTTGTCCTGATTTTTTTTTAAAAAAAATCAGTGTTTCCGACAGCCTTTGAATGCAGCATGTCTGGCTCCCTGACAGTTTCTCTGTTGCTTGTCACAACAAAAGCTACATTTTGTAAACACTGAAGGAGAACAGAAGCAGGCTGGCTGCGATTCACTGCCAACTCCTATCAGTTCACCGCTCAGTCCAGATTATTAGTCCCCATCTGTTTCACTCACTTAAACTAACAACTAGATTCCATTAACTCCAGTTAATCCATCCACCCAACACACCCCGGTGCCCAGTCCATTCAAGCCGCTTACCTCTGCTTGTCTCCGGCTGTCGCTGAGGAAACTTTGACCGCTTCTGGTTCCAGCTGAGGGGCTGACGGGCAGCGACCACCGGGGTCCTTATATATACGTCCTCCCATACCAACCAGACATTTTTTTCATGTCCTTAGCCAGCCGTCAGGAATGTCCGAGTATTCCACAGGAATTCAACCGGTCCTTCGTCCATATTTGGTCGCGCGGGAGGGCGGCCGCATGCATGCACACTGAGGCTCGCGCGCTTGGAGGGCCATAAATGGAGAGGAAGCCCCCGCGAGGCTGCCGCGGAGCGCTCGAGCCCGTGTATGGAGTCAGACCAGACCGACACACTGAGCGTTAACGGCGCGTGTGGAGTACTACTACTGTTAAACACACACATACACAACACACATACAGACACACACACACACACACACACACACACACACACACACACACACACACACACACACACACACACACACACACACACATTCCACAGAAAGTATGCATGTTCATTCAGAAATAAAATCTCTATGTTTAGTTTTTCTTCACCAAGGTCCATAGGAAAATCTGACCTCTTTGTTTGATTATGATTTTCAAATTTCTTGTTTTGTGTTTATATTTTCTGTTCAATCAACTTGGAAAAAAATATTAAGAATGACACAAAGTCTCTTTGTAGATTTCAAACTGAATTTAAAACACTGAAGAGAAAAAAAGTAAGGATAGGAAATCTCCCTTTTAACATAATCTAGTTACCAGGAAATAAGTAGGTGAAGTGAAAAGCTGAATCAAGTTGTGGTGAAGTGATAGTTGATGCATTAATAGCTAAGTTAAATCTGATGATCAGTTTAAGCAAATGTGCAGAAAAGAATCAGAGTCAGCTGGAGTCAAAGTACAGAAAGGAGTTGATGTATGAAAAGCCCACAAGGAGAGTAAGACCTGAAGGCAGATTGCAGACCAAGCTGAACACCAGCAGCAAACTCAGTCAAATCAGAGAATCTTCTGTTGGCTGCCAATCAAAGTGCTTTCATTGTGTTAGATTACGAATTAGTTTTTTAAATATTGTTGATTTAAAAAAAATAATGAATGTTGTTCTTATCCTGAACCAGAAAAGTAAAAAGAAAAAAATCCCTTTGGTTTCAGGAGAATACACTGATTTTTTTCAGGTGTGTATGGAGGTTTTCCTGCTTGGCTAGATGCTCAGACAACAACATCCATACAGCAGCTGAGCAATGTTCACGCTTCAGTTTCTAAAACAAGAGGGTCAGGACCCCCGACCCATCAGACAGCTGCAGCTGTAGGACTGAGACAAGATTCCTCTGAGAGACAAAAACTGAGCCAACAGACCCGACTGTGTTTACACAACTGTTAACTGAGCTCCACTAAGGTGACGGGATTTACAGAGCTGCAGATCCAAGAAGCTGGGGGGAGTTTTAAATGGAAGATGACCTGGAACTGTGGCAGGAGATGGCAGTCATTCATCCGAAGGGGAAAGATGATGCAGTTTAAATATCTGGTGACAAAAATGGCTTCTATCTCACAGAAACGGTCACTTTCTAGTTAGCCAGTTTGTTGGCTGTCTGCAGTGTTTGTCAACCTTTCTGATCCTTTAAAACAAATCCATAGTTCACTGTGTTGGGCTTTAGTGTTTTCAAAGCTGAAGAATGATTTTGCCTCCATTCAGTCACTGACATAATGGGTGCTGAGTGGATGGTGCTGTCTGTGGATAGATCACATTTATCTGAAATGATTTTTTTTCAGCCCACTGTGGTTCTGCTTGTCTAACATAGTTGAATGAATCAAACACTCCGTTGACCAGTAATAGCTATTTTTAGGAGTTAAATCAGACCTATGCAGTGCTGTATGATGAATCTATGGAAAAGATTTTTTGAACCTATGGAAGGATTTCAACTTGTATGAAACATTATGTTGGCATTAAATTCAGAGTAAGCCTTTTTCAATAAAAACCAATTAAGTTAATGAGTTTAAGACTTTTTGTCTTTGCACTGTTTTCAATTGAGTATACATCAAAAAGGCACAGCGTCCCAATTTTTTGGTTGTATATATATAACATTTTTTTTCAAGCTATCAGAAGTTTGGTTCTCTGTTTTAAAGCAGAACAGTTATGTAGAGCAATTGTCCCTAATCTAACCTACTTTTACTATTTTTAGATGAGGTGGACTCTAAAAGCCATCTAGAGCCACTGTAACTGTGAAAGTGGATCATCACAGAGGATCCCTGTCAGGGTGGCAGTCAGACAGCCGAGAAGTCCAAAACTATTTTTAACCAACATCTGTCCCTTGTCAACAAACAGGAGGAAGTCCTCTCTAATGCAGGCCAGCTCCTGGAGTGTGCAGGCTCAGGATTCTGTCACTTTCGAGGTCTGATGGCTCTGATATCGGATGGTAAGATGCCACAGAGTAGAGAGAATACAGAATTTAAACCCTGCTAAGTTCCTGCATTGAAATGTTAGCCTGTAGCCAGACATGTGCAGTGTATGTTACAGCTTTCAGAAGTTTTCATGTTTTATTGATTTACAAGATCAAATATAACTTTGACACTAACAATTCTTTGCCAAATCTGTACAGTATTGCTGTTGTTGCTGTTAAAACCATAGTTTAGAAATGCCACGGAGGACGTGTGGCTTCAAATGACACTAAACCTGCAGAATGTTTTTTTGAAAATACTGCAGTCAAGTATAGAAATAACAACACATTTATTTAGAAAAGAGCACAATTCAAACAAATCCTGAAGACAATCATAATGCAGAGTAGAAGCTCAAGTGCTGTAGACTTCATTGGGAGAGGAGCTGTCGTCCCATCTGGGCTTGTACGTAATGTTCATAATTGGCTCGAAGGATAAACTCAAAATAGGGTTTTGACTTCAAACTGCTCAGTTCGTCCAGTTCCAGCAACTCTTTCACATCAGGCAGGTACATCTGCAGAGAAACCCCTGAAAAAAACATCCAAAAACCTGATGAACTCTGACAAAAAAACAAAACAAAACTGCAGGGTCTTTTTTCTGTGTGTCTTTTTTCACCTGGTTATTATTTGTTACATGGCAGCCTTTTCTGCTGTTAAATACATAAATTTGGTAGAAGCTCTTCTCCAATAATTAACTCATTTACTCATTTCATTACTCTAATGAAATTCAATCACACACCTCAGTCCTCCTTTGGTTGACTTTCTACACGCAGCTCCATGAGAGGTACCTACCTTCCTGTATGAGCTTCAGGAGGATCTTGACAAAAATGCTGTCCTTGGCAGCTTCCACAGGGTCATCAGTCCCATCTGTTGAGGACCAGCTGGGAGGAACAAAGCATTACAGTCAAACAGCATGTCAAACTAATCAATAACTAATTCAACAGCAGCCACAGACTGTGATGCACAATGCAGGTTTACAGATAAGAGTTTTACAGTATTTCCTCAAACTTATTTTTTACTTATGAACCTAAGCTGTCATTGGATGGAGGTTTAACTCCATTTGCAAAGAGCTCTTAACAGCATTTCATGATTTTACACAGAATTTGCAATTTGTCAATCTTCCATCCATGATATCAAAATCTCCACATGAAAACGATATGATAAACAAAAACATGACAGATCTTACTCGTCTCTGCTGAGTGCTTTGCCGAAGATCTCACATAGGAGCAAATCCTTGTCCACAGCATCTTCCTGCAACAGGAACACAGAAAATCCACGGAAGGTCACCTTCATCTGCCATTAAGCCCCACCCGTCAAACCGCAAACAGTCCAGCCCTCAATAAACCAGGTGTTACCTCATCAATGTACTCGAGTAGATCCAGAGCCTTTTTGAAGTCGTACTCGTTGGCTCGTCTGTTGTCATCGCAGATGTAAAGCTGTGGAGAGACAAGACGAAAACACCGGAGTGAGTCCAAGCTGTCAAGTTACTGTGAGCATGTTAACATTCACTGCTGGAATATGATTGTTTTCAGAAATGTTAACATGCAAACAGGAAATCTGCTTGCTGGATTGTGTTGTATGACGATGTCTTTTTTTTTTTGACAGATCCATGACAGGGATCCAACACAAATTGTTTTCAGGTAACACAGCACCTGCTTTACCTTTTTTTGGTGTTTTTGTCCATGTTTACAACTTAAATGGCTGCAAGATGTTGATCTAGTTTGAAGCTTTTCTCCATCTTCAGTGCAGTGTTCCTATGCCTTAAAACACTTAAAGTTTGTGGTTGTTTTGATGCATGAGATATGCTGCAAGTGTGTGTTGCAGACATGGATATGACATGCTGTAACTCTCAGTTTTTTGAGGATTTTTGTCAGAGGTCTCTTATTGGCTGAGCTCTCTGCCACCATCCTCATGGCTGAGGTGAATTGGAGTTGTTGCTTTGAAACAAGAAAAAGATTCTCACAGCTTTCTGTGTGTGTTTTCACCTGTATGAGGTTGTGTGCGCTGAGCAGCGGCATGGTGTCAGGGTTCTGCTGCTTCTCCTCCAGCAGCTGCCGGGGCAGAGTCTCCTGATGAAGCAGGAAGCGCTCCTGCTCCACGATGTCTAATTGGATAAATGAATGACAATGTCAAGTCTTGTCATGGAGCAATTCAACACTACACTCTGTTCTTAAAAGTTTCCTTTCATGTGATGTGCTTCATTAGTAAGAAAAGAAGAAAAGCTAAAAAGAGTATCTACATCAAACAGGTACTGAGGTAAAAATGTAAGATCCTAGTTCTTTAAGCGCTGTAAATTGATGAAAAGAAAATAAAAAAATCCAAACAAAAAGAAAATGGCTGATAAGGGACAGTGTCTTCCACCTCCCACAGGTGTTAAGTTAGAAGTTTTGTATGTCAGTTACAAGCCACCTGACGAACAGTTAGTGTTTTACCATCCACTTGTTTGTTGAGCTCATCCTCTGGCAGGTCAGATGCCAGCACTGTCAGCTTACTGAGAGCCAGCAGCGTCTTTTTTTTCGCAAAGTATCGTGTCTCCATGTTGGCCTGGTTGTAGAGCGTCCTGTGAGCCTGCACAGACACAAGGCACAACTTTAATCCCAGCATCTGACTAAAAACTGCATGAAACAGCTGTGCAGTCTGAATGTTGCGGTTTGCACTGGAAAAACAATAATTATTATTTTAACTGTTTCAAATGTGGCAATTCACAGGGCCAGTGAAACATTCACAATACATTGAAGGAATAAGACAAAAATAAAAATAAAAGGATGAAAAGAAATGGACATGAAAAATGAAGAAGGAAGCCAGGAAGTTTACTACGATTCTATGTGTGTTGCTTTAATATTCTCGTAGTTTCATCTAGTTGTGGTTTTGTATTGCTGTGTGTGTGTGTGTGTGTGTGTGTGTGTGTGTGTGTTTGTATCATACACTGTGGTAGTTGTGGACGTGGATATGGTGCAACCAGCTCAGGTGCTGGTGAGACTGCAGGAAGCTGGCCAGCTGCTGATGCTGAGCGGCCGGCTGGGACAGCAGCTTCCCTCTCTTTCCCTTCTCCATGTACCAGCGGAACAGGAAGTCAGCAAAGTTCTGTGGCAGGAAGTGACACAGCAGCAATGAGGAAGGTGGCAGAGAATTAAAATGAGATTAAAACAGTTACTTTACTCATCACGCTGATGTTTAGATGAGGGTGATATTTATATAAATCTAAAGGAGTTCTGATCAGACAAGGCTGGATCTAAAGCTGAAAGCCAAGATATCCAGTTACATCGTGTTCAGACAGGAAGTGTGGTTAATTGGCCCAATAGTGGGCTAACAAAACTCTAAGAGTAAAACGAAACTTGTCCAAGATGACCAATGGGTAACAGCTGGGTAGATCTGTCCAATATTTAAGATACTGTGAGTGGTTACACACTGTTTGAGATTCAAACAAAACAGGGCCTGGTGCTCTGAAACACTGCTCAGCAGCACTGCGAAAACTCTACAGTGTTCTTTAACTTGTTAACACAATAAAACTCCTTTGGTGTTTCTGGTTTTCTTTGTACCTGGTCTGCGAACTTGGTCATGTAGTGCTGCAGACGGCTCTGATTATCCGTCTGCTCACACATCTGAACCAGGATGTCGAAGTCGCAGTACTTCTCAGCCAGCGCTGCGACCCACTGGTACTGACCCAGCTCCACTGCAACACAAAACAACTCCACAGTGATAACTGCAGCACAGAACTACAGGGGTACACTGTATTTACTGAACAAAGTGAGGAAAAACATCCCTTCAGACATTTTTAGACTCTCCTTATTATAAGAATCTCAGTCAATCAAATCCTCCACTTACACAGCGGGGCCAACAGCTCAGAGCGGCGCTGGCTGTACTCCATCTCCAAGCTGTTGTAGCGCTCCTGTTGGGCTCCTGGGGGCCTCTGCTGCTGTAGGGAGGTCAGCTGGGCCACATAACCACTCAAGTAGATGTCCAACAACGCTACCAGCTGCTCGCAAAGGGTGCTGCGTAGCCCTGAGTCGGCATGCGGGTACACCGAGCGCAGGATGATCTCATGTTGGCGTGAGATGACGGTTCGTATGCCACCAACACCACCTGACGCTGGAGGACAGAAGATAATTCCTTAAGTTTTTAATCACTTGGTCCCCATGAGTGAAGCAAAACCAATTTCTGTTAATGGTTTCAAAAAGGCAGTTAAGAAGAAGAGTGATAGCAGCAATCATAGACAAACAATGACAGGTTTAAAGTGTACACAGTTAATTACACTGCACACTCCATTCATTTAAGAGAATCTTATTGTAATCTTAAAAGAGCAAGTCTGTGGAAAACAGTTGGCATGCTAATAAAAGCTAACATACATTAAGTGTAATCAAGTTATGGTACTTAAAGTATTCTCATTTTAATATTGATACTGAAGGACATTTCAGATGAATGTAAAGAGAGTTAGGAGTTTTCGCCACAGATTGAGCATTTATTTATGAAAAAAAGCACCACAATCCAACACTGGAGGCTTGAAAATGACATGACAACAAGCTATCAGGCCACAGAGACCTGGAAATGAGGAGAGTGAAGAATTAAAGATACTTTTAGTAGTTTGTTTCACCTGTCCATGGGATATACTCAGGTTCTGCAGCAGAGTTTTCAGAAGCTCGGTACATGGAGGACTTGGTCTCCCTGTACTGACCAGCAGCCTGAAGAACGTCCTGCACACACAGACAACAAGCTGGTTCAATCATTTTACCCCAGAAATTAACTATAGATCTTTTTTAAGTTAATGTCGGTGCTGCTGTCATCCCTCTTTGGTGACATCTCTGTTAATGACATGATGAGCGTGTTGTACCTTGATGATGTTGTTGACAGTGACAACCACCTCGGCCCACTGCACTGAGTCGACAGGGTTGTCCTTCAGGCTGCGCTCCTCCTCCTCCAGCAGACAGTCGAACACTGAGGAGATCTGAGACACCTGTGTGCAACAAGTACAAAGCTTTAACTGAACTTCCATGCTGAATGGATCATTACAGCAGAACAGCCTCTGACCTCTCTGAAGAAGACATCAGCAGCAGTGAGGCTGGGCGGCACTGGGGTGTTGTTCCTCTGCAGCGCAAGGTTGATGGCCCTGTTGACCAGCTCCGGGTGTTTGGTGTGGTGGTTCTTCAGCACCATGGCTGCCTGAAGCTTCTCTGCGTGTTCGCACAGCAGCAGGCGTGTTGCCATGGGAGCCGAGCGCATTGTCACCTGGCCGAGTCGGTCCAGCAGACCCACCTGACAGGAGAGCATGATGATGGTGACTCTATAGATAATTTAGACTGTGTCTTAGGTCTCCACGCCCACCAAGAGGTTCCAATTATAGTTCTGTCTGACTAGTATGTATACAGTATACAGAAAGGGGTCAAACCATTTGATTAAGGAGCTCTGACAGATAGCCTAGAAATTCATTCTCAGCTGAAGGAAAATAGGAAAATGTTTAAATAATTGCCAGGACAAGATTTTTACTTTTTTCCTTAATTTTTGTTAAAATTAGTTTACTTCCCCTTCTGTTTTTTCAGGCTGTGTGGGAACTCTGTATACTTAAGAGGGTGCTGTATTTGCTTCTGCTTGAGGCAATATTAGCCACAACTAGCCTAAAACACATGAATCTCTAGCTCTGCTCCACTGATTTTGATCCCTTTCAAAAAGTTAAAAGTCAAATGATGGTAGAAGTGGAATAGTAAACAGGTGCAATATATTTTTAACATACACAAATAACATGTGAAAGCTGAGGCCTGGTCAATACATATTAGTTTTTGGTGCAATAGCAACCCCATGTGGACACTTATAGGCAACCCTCCTGGAACCCAAGGAGCAGAGGTAATGTCTGTTACTTTGATTGGTACAGCACATATTAATCTATATAGAAGCATGACATGATAGATATCATAAAATACAACATAAGGGGCTCTAATTTCGTAGACCAGGCGCAGGCGAGGCGCACCTGCCCTGCGCCGCGCCTACGCCGCGCCAA
>JAQMCX010000043.1:10477736-10501684 GCA_029814765.1 Acanthurus leucopareius | reverse complement strand
GTTTACTATTTTTTATGAATCGTCCCTGAATCGGATCGTAGCCTGTGAATCGAGATTTGAATCGGATCGTTTTGTGATTGAAAGATTCACACCCCTAATGAACAGTGAACAGCAGCAACAATAAGCACGTGCAAAATGCAGATGGTGCAAACATGATGTCACTGCACACAGAAGTGGAGAGAGCAAATCTCAACAGGGATTTCCATGGAAGCAAAAATCAAAAGCATGTTTGTGACAGAGAGAGTTAGTGCAACCGAGTTCACAGATTTACACTGAGGTCAGCCTAAAAAAAAAAAATGAAAAAATGCTGAAACATGTAACAATGTAGTCAATAAATAACATTTATAAAAAGCTATTTTACAAAAAGTCTGCGGTCACACACATTGACACTTGATCACAACGTATGTGTGTTTTTTCAGTTTTATGAACAGTTTGATGATGATGAGATCGGCGCTCTCGACAACACAGAGCTGGAGGGCTATATTGAACCAGACAGTGCTCGCCTGGAAGAAATTATCAAAGACTATTTCATACAGAAAGAGAGAGAGTGAGTGGATTTTTTTTCTTGCCCTTTTTATTCGAAACTGTCTTTTTTTGTGCTTGGATTTATTTTTGGAATGTAGGATCACGTGACTGAGGATGAATACTGCATCAGATCATTTTGTTTGTTTGTTTTTTAGATATAAAATAATCTGGCTGACTAATGTAACATCCTGTTTGTGTTTTAGATATCTGAAGCCTGATGATCTGGGTCCCAAAGAACTTCCTGTGGTAAAGGAGGATGAAGAAGATGACGAGGAGGGAGAAGAGATGGAAACTGTTGTTATTTCGGCTCCGGAAGAGAAGTGGGACTGTGAAACAATCATTAGTAAGTTTAATCTCCTGTTAGTTTCACCGTGCTGTAAAGTTGGTGTATTTTGATGATATGACTGCTTTAGGGTTCATCTTGTCACACTAGTAACTTTCAGGGTAACACCCGTCAGAGAGTGAGGAAGGAAGCCTCTTTCATTCAGTACAAACCCTAAATAGAGGTCAAATTAGTACTGTGGACTGTATGTACAGACTTGATGTCTGTGGAATTCCAAGAGTGTAGCTCAGATGATACGAAAAAATCTGAGATCTCTCAGATGTTTAGACAACTTAATAATGGCGGTTTAATGTAGAGTATCTTATGGTGAGAACAGTGACGGTGTAATTGATCTGTTTTCTGTATATATTTGACTGTATATTTTAGTTTAACTGTATGTTTCTGATCTTCTACAGGCACATATTCCAATATATATAATAGACCTAAAGTCATTGAAGACCCACCAAAGGTATGAAAACACCGTCTTTTGTATTCTTTCACCTGCTATTAGATATGACACAATATGCACATTAAAAACACAAAACAGAATAAAGATGTTAACTATTCCAGGACTGGTGTTTTTATGAAAAATCATCATGTTAACACATGGAGTTCTTGTGTTACTTCCTGAAGGACACAGATATGACCAGCTGGTGGCACACATTTCACTTACGCCTGTGACTCTGTTGATAAAACTGTAGCTGAAACTGTTATGGCAATGAACAAGGTCACTGACCTTGCAGCCTGCGGATTAAAGACTTTTTCTTTCTATCAAGATTTCTGTTGTATCCTGCATGAGCTTTTCAGTTGACATACACTCTGCCTGATAAATCCTGAAATGTTGTTACCTATGTTCGTGTACCTCTCTGTTGATTCATTTGCATGCTAGTCTGTGAACTTTTGGATTATTATGGAAATGCATTCCAGCCCGGGCTTATGTAATATATTGTAATATTCTATAGCATTAATTTCATTCATTGGTTGTATTCAGCACAGACAGTGTAGAAGTCAGTTGGATTTTTTTAAAAGACATCACTGGAACAGGAAGGTGAAGGATTTAAATGTAGCTGACAAGCTGAGACTTTTGGAAACTCAAGAGATTGATCATGAAACCAAAGCACAGTCTAATAATGTTGCTGAGGTGAACTGAATAACTTTACTGATGAGTCACTATCTTTTTTAACTAATGCTGTTCTCAGTTATCGCCTTGGTCCCTGAATGGTAACAGCACATGCCACATGGCTATATGTCACCATCTAGTAAAGACAAAATGCCCAAAATTAATCTAAAAAAACAAAAAACACTGTCCCAGTGATACTTGGATCCAGACGAATTTAGCATATTGACCAAAAAAGAAGACTTGAATCAGCCTCTTTCTTGGTTCCATTCTGTTTTCAGCCAAAGCAGATCCGTGTGTCCAGTAAGACGGGTATCCCTATGGATGTCCTTCCTGCTCGAGGCCCAACCAGCAAGCAGGCGGAGCGCATGTCAAGGATCAACGACTCAGACCTGCCCCGCGTCTCCACTCAGCCCCGCAACAAGGAGGAGAGCAAAGAGGAGAGGAAAACAAGGAAACAGGAAATCAAGGAAGAACGCAAGGTAACAAAAAAAGATATCTATCTATCAAGGATCCTAAAACTTTGACCATGAACAAGCTGTTTTTGTCAGGCTTATTGACAGAATTTTTTGTGTAACTGACTACCTCACTATAAACCAGGGTTAGAGGTTAAACAGAGTGGCCAACCTTCAAGGGTCAATATAACGATGTGTTGTGTCTTCATTTAAAGCTCATCAAATCTTGGTTTGAATTCTGCAGTAAATCTCTACAACACTAAGTAATGATTAATAAAAAAATAATTTTAAGTGTTATCCGTCTTAAAATCTTGCTTAACCTGATTGATATTAATCAGCTTTTCTCACCGACATGAGCGATTTTAACTCAGTGAAAGGAGTGCAGACAAAACAAAAACACAGAGGTGATGAAGGGTAAATAATGAAAATGGTTCCAACTGTAACCGAGCATTTTAAGATAATCAAGGCTGATATCAGTTGGACCAAATGGGAACTGCAAGCAGGCTAGAAAATGAGCCTGTGTTACTTGTGAGACAAAGTAACACAGTGTGGGCTTAGGTCTTGTGATGGGATTTGTTGACAATATGAGTTCACTATGCTACCAGAAAACAAGAAAAAAAATGGCTTGATTTTTTTTTTTTTTTTTTTGTGCCAGTGATTTCATTTATGATGTTCTTATCCAAGTGCCCATTTAACTGGAGCCAGTTCACTTTGTGTTCACTGTTCAAAAACTACAACTTGGACTGACATTTTTACCAAAAGAAGGGCATCATCAGTATTTTACTTGAAAATTACTTTTATGGCACCATGGAAAATGATTGCAACCAGGGAGGAGAAGATGACAAAAGATAGTAAAGACATGGAAATACTTGTACTGTACAATATGTTAAATTATTCTTCTGTGCTTCTGTGTTTGAATAGGAGAGGAGAGCAGAGAAAAAAGCCAACAAGATGGCATTTAAGGAAGAAAAAGTCCGACAGGAAAAGCAGATGTTGAACCTCAGAACGAATGTTCAAGGCCTGAAGCTTTAGAAGCCAACTGCAGACCTGCACAGACTTTTAAACCAGCTGACTGCGTCATCAGTGGACATGCTGCTCTTCACTTCAATGGAGCTGACAGGACAGCAAACAACCCCAAACAAGGGGGCTGACAGGGTGCCATGACACTTTGGGTTTTTTCTACCAGAGCTTACTGAGTTCTACATGACAAACTTGATTATCAACTTTGTCTGCAGTAAACCAGCTTAGGTCTTTTACAACAGTTTTATATCCATGCACTCTAAGGGCTATTTTGGTTAAAGCCTAACTATTCATGCGGCACTGAGTACTGAAAACTTGTGAACCATAAGCCTGCAGTCTCATTAAAGTGGTAATCGTGTCAATTCATTCTTTGATCAGATCCTGATTTAAAATCTAAAGTTTTTTTTACAGTTTTAGACTTTTTATTTTCTTGTGTGGCTGCTCATCCCAAACCAAATTTAAAGGAATTTTGAAAAAATATACTTATTCATTCCCTTGTTAGATGAAAAGACTGATACCAATTTGGTTGACTAATATTGGTATCAGTCTTTTCATCGTGAGGCCAAAATGCACTTGCAGTGTCTGACACTCTGGCTTTTGAAGTATACATAATGATGTAAATGGCCAAACATGCACAAAAGCTTTATGAGTTGTCAAACTGCCTTGATGAGAATTTTAAAAAAGGATAGGATAAACCGATTCGTGTCAGTAACACATTCATATCACATTCAGTGCATTTGGGCCTTAACTCTTTACAAGAAAGCCAACAAACAAAAGTTTCAGAATTTTGAATTATATCTTTAGCCTATGAAGACTTTGTGGTCTTTTGGCAAATGGAAGAAGTTCTTATAGGACAATTGTCTATATTTCTCAGAAGGTAACAGGTCAGGTATTTGTTGTCCACTCAAATTTAGCTTTCATATCAGGATTTTCACTCGCAGATTTTCAAATATACTCAGCCTGCTGGATGTCCTTAAATCTGGAGTAAGAAAATATTAATATAGTTCATGTCTCTTTATTAAAAACACTTCAACACAACTTTACTGAGATGTCACATTGAACTCGTCATACTGTTCTTTGCCTCAGGCAAGCTGATTATCGTTGATCAGGCTGGAGTTAATTTTAGCCTCAGACTGATAACAGATTAGATCAAATTTCTGGTCTGGCAACAAACTGACATTTTAACTTCTCACACAAACAAGCGGCAGGTGTAAAGGAGAGAGTTCGGAACACAAGTCTTTGTCCTGTGACCTTAGAAACAACTTATAAAATCCTGTCTGTTATCGGAAGGTCTACTAACATCACAAAGTTATGGACATCCATTTGGTTTGTGCAAATATCTATATTTACTATTTTGAGTCATTATTGTTATTTCATTATTTGAATTTTATCATAGTGACTCAAGTCTTTGTCCAATCACATGGGTGTAAACTGGCTTCCAGGAGAGAAACTCTCACATTGGTTTTAGAAGCAGGAGTGGTCAGTGCAGTCAGAAAATATATCTTTGAGGTGAATTATAAAAGAGAATTTATTGTAATCAAATTAGTACACGTCTGGAAGGCAGAACACAACAAAAAATAAAACACATTTCTGTTATATAAAATATAAAAGCAGCCCTGAAGTCATGTAAACAACAGATCAATCTTCTTGACGGAAACAAAAGAAAAGCGCTCCTACACCACACCTACAAAGCCAGTTTTACAGGTTGCCCAACAGCAGCTCTCATTACACTGAGTTATAAATGCAGTTGTGTTTTAGTCTTTAAGGTGTGGCAACGATACAAAGGTTGCATGGAATTCATAACGGCAGCAAATGTACCGTCAGAGGTTGAAAGTCCAGAATGTTGAGATGTTCTTTTTTAACCTCACAGTGAAACCAATTAAGACAGCAAGAACCAGCAGGAAGAGTCTCAGCGGGCCAGTTCACACATGAAAACACTTTTTTTTTTTTTTAATGCACCTCTACTGGCTACACCTGTCTGCGTACACTTGTTTTCATGTTAGCTCTGGACCCTCCACAGACCAGTTCTCATTGGAACTATTTTGAAACCAAAAAAACAGTGCAACAAAACAATCCCATGGATAATTCTGGCAAATTGTTTCTGAAAACAGATGTTGATGTTTTAAAGTTCAAGTTTTTATTCCTGGGAAAAAATTACCACAAAATGAAGTCACCCTCACTGTCTTATATAAAAAGAGGAATCTCCAAACCTGGACTAAAAATAACTGAAATAACATAATGACTCGATACCGTCCGCAGCTCTTTCCATTTACAGAAATAATACAGCAAATAAATGCATGCAATAATAAAAGCGAGGCACATGGCACTTTCCCTTAAAGAAGAACAGCCAAGTTTCAGCTGAAACTGAAATAGCCATTAAAAAGAGTTCATATAACTTTGCTCTATTTTTGTTTCTTTGATATAAAAATCACTCTCATTCGGTTTTGAAGTAGGGTTCTGTACTTCTGCATCTGATAACATGTCACAGAAACTGAGGCCGACTGAGGGTCAGAGATCCAGCAGGCAACATCTGTTGCCAGACAAAACAACCATTACTGGTTGGTTTCTCAGGTACAGCAACACAGACTATTGTATCTTCTCTAAAATTGTTACATATGATATATGATATGATACAAAGCATACGGGGTTTTAATTGTCTTTGTGTTGCAGATTTTTGTTTTTGTAGTAAAAGCTTAAGCTTTTTTCTCACTCCTCCTTCTGATCTGTGCTTATCTCACATTGTTAAACATGTCATTTAAAGGTGGAGTGTGTGTCTGTGTGACCCATGCTCAGCAACAGTTTGAATTTCCTCTGAAGCTTTTTGCAGGTTTATAGGTAGCCTTTAATGCTCTGAGAAGCTTGGAGGGTGAGAAGGGCTTCAGAGTCACTTCATAGAGTCATAATTTTTGTTTTCATCAGTGCCATTTTACAGTGCATTCAAAAACATTTGTTGGAAGACGAGGTAAAGCACCACTTTCAACTTCTTTTAGCTCTCTTTGAGCAAGGCACCAGTGAAAGTCCTCCTTACTCTTTGAGCAAGGCACCAGCTCCCTGAGTGCACTGATTTGCATGCATTCTACTGTGAATACTGAGTCCCGAGTTATGAAGAATAGACAAGGTCCTGGAGTTAAAACCATCATTACATGAACCTTAAATTCCCAACTCAAGTTGGGTTTATTTCTCTCTGTGGGCTGTGACCATGTCTTTGTCAGGCATGTCCACCTGCAGAACGTGCGGGCTATCATAAGGACTTTGTGGCTTTTCTTCCTCTTCCTCTTCCTCCTCCAGACTTATTGAAACTGTTTTCAAAGAGCTGTCTGCAGATTCATCATCTGACTCCAAAAGGCTGCTTCCCTCTAATTCCTTCCCATCCGTATAGCCGCAGGCAGAAGGCTGAGAAACAGAGCCTAAGCCAGAGCCAAAGCCAGAGCCAAAGCCAGAGCCAGAGCCTCCGTCACAGTGATCTGTAGGATCATGCTCCTCCTCCTCGGAGTTGACTGAAGGCGTCTTGCAGGGCTTGCTAACAGGTGCACTTACAGGACTGATGTCTGTGTCACACACATCGATAACCTCAAAGCCCCTTCTCCAGGGGTGAGGTCCCCCCACCTACACAAAAAGTTTTGTATAAATGTCATAAAACAACTTAGCAAAATCAATAACAGTGTTTTTTAAATTTGTTTGTTTGTTTAATTTTTTCAATTTGACACCTTACCAGAGGTTTTGGTAAAGACTTGGGTGTCTCCATTGTCCAGGCCTTTGCCTTACAGATGAAAACTGTTAAGAGGCTGATTACGAGGGCAGTGATTGACAGCAGTGTGACAAGTAATACCACAGGGGCCTCTGCAATGAAAACAAGTATCTTTAGTTAAATCATCTGAAAATTATCTGCTTTAATGAAAAGGCTGAGGTTAAGATCACTTTTATTTTAAATCATAGTTTCACAGCTTCTAAGGTCAGCTTGTCATATGCATGTTGTATAGGTTGGATAGGTTTTGACTGTAGAGCTTTTACTTGTTCTGGATTATTTTTACCTAAAGATCTGAAAAATAATGCAGTTTCTTTGCATGTCAAGACAACATGCAACATGCTCAGATTCCAATCTTTCCTTTATTTCATGTCAGCTGACCACTGGCTCATTTGTTCCATGTAAACTAGAAACACATATAGGTAAACCACAAAGATGCACAGACAAATCTTGATGTAGAAAAATGTTAATCACTGATGAAACGTTCCCAGGTCAAACTTACCATATGGTTTAGTAGCACAGATGCTCTCAGTCTCTTCGAACAGCACTTGGCCAACATGTCCTTTATCAAACAACCTTCCTTTCAGCCTCACACACTTCTTTGTTCCCTTAGCAAATAGGATATCATGTTCGCAGATTTCCTCTCTTAATGCGCAGCTGTCACAATCATCCCTATCAATGTTTTGTTTGTCACAAGCTTTGAGAAATTCTCCCTGAAAGTCAGAGAACATTGATAGTTAATTGAGATTAAGTCAAGACAATGAAATTCATCCTTACTGTATACATTATGTTGATGAATATATGGCATTTTGGACATTCAGAGTACAACAAGCAGAGGGCAAAGAAGGCACACATGCACACATCCCAGACAGAGCTCTTTGCATTTTTGTTCATTTCCTGCTGTTTTTTAGCCTAAACATCAAGTATGAATGCAGATGTGGGCATGTGATGTTCTTTAAATACCCACCTCCTGAATGCAGTGCATCCTGTAATAACATTTTGAAACTTTAAGTGTACTTACATCATTTGAAATGACACTGAATGCAAAGGAGGCATCATCAGACTCAAGCGTACGCTTCAGTTTTTCATATGCAAGGAGAGGATTTTCGAATTTCAAAATGGCCCCAAAATCCGTCTCAATCAGATTCACAGGAGGGAAAACTAATTTACCTGTGAAGAAAAAAATTAAGTTTTGTCTTATCAAAGTAATTTCTATTTACAAATCAAACATCTAACTTGAAGAATGCTGTAGCGGATGACATCTAATTTATAGGCAAAAAAAAAAATATACGGTATATTTTTTCCATCCACATATCACTTACATTTCATATTGCTTGTCTTTAAATGATTAAAGCTGAATGAGTCCGTGGCTCCGGCCTCAGACTGGTTGCCTCCCTGTATGGCTGTTACAGAAACATGATAGAAGCCCATGTAGCGATCCTGAGATTCCCAGATAATGTCGCTCAGATCAAACTGATGGTCCGTCGTTTCTTCCTCAAAATGCCTTAAACATGAGCAAACATGTTTACAATACAGCAGATCGATCCCTAATCTTAGTGAATTCAATCAAAGGGCAAAAATAATATGCTAGAACATTGATAGCAAGGTTGTTTTTGCACAATATCAAAAACAAAGTTACCAGTTTGACATTTTCTTACATTTTTTAACATTTTCACTTGATAATTGATCATCCCTGTGTTACCATTGTGGGAAATTTTCCCCAAGAAGTTTTGAAGGAACTCATTTGCACCAAATAAGTTCTGGAGACGTCATTTTACCCTCCAAAGTGCCCCTGCTCTGAGGATTAATTTGACTGCTATGGACCAATAATCATTTCTTAATACTTTTATTCTGTTATTCTGAATGATAAAGCATGAAATGTATATGTGTGTCCATATATATATATACATATACTGTATATACAATTTTTTGACCAAATCCAATATTCTAACAATATTGCAGGGTTGACTATTAGTGCTTTTAAATAATATTAACACAAATAATGACAGAATAACATTTACAACATTGGCTATGATAACATTTACAGTTAGTGGGGTACCAAGAACATTAAATTATTTCAGCCACCATTTTTAGCATCAGTAGCAGCAGAATCAGTTCGTTTTTGTTTTTTTGTGCTTCAACATATCAAAATTAGGCATTAAGCACCAAAGATCTGTTTTCTTGTTTAACTATACAGCAGTTGAGTCTTACCCAGCAGAACTTCTGATGTTCACTCTGAAGGTGGTTTGAGGTTGCTGTTCCGGGTATTCCCAACTGACTGTGACTACGAAATTTTCGCAACTCACAGACACGTTTATTGGAGGCGGAACTGCAAGTAAGAAAAGAGAGGCAATCTTTAAATATAAATGTAACCATGGACCAATTCATCACAAACTATGGATTTTCACTTAAGTACATTGTGTACACAACTGAATATTTTTTTGGGCATTATTACACTCTGATGCCAATAGCTAAGTCATGACGAGAATGAGGGAGAGAAATAAGCTTGACTTGAAGGTGACTGAAGGTGCTCAGTGAAGTTATGCAGACCTGTCAAGATCTC
The DNA here is from genome assembly GCA_029814765.1 of Acanthurus leucopareius. Lineage (NCBI taxonomy): Eukaryota > Metazoa > Chordata > Actinopteri > Acanthuriformes > Acanthuridae > Acanthurus > Acanthurus leucopareius. Next base: position 10,491,937 of record JAQMCX010000043.1, on the reverse strand, counting down.
TGGCGTGGAACCGACTTTGTGTCAAACTGATGACACAAATGTGAAAGAACACTGTTGTCGATCAGTGTATGTTGTATTTCCCTTGTAATGGATCCAAGACGCCAAAACCAAACCAGGAAAAACAGCCAAGGACTTTCAGCAAAATATGTCCACATACTTTTGGCCAAGCTGTATCTACTGTATTTATACTTCTACTTTTTAAAATTTCAAATGCATATAACTGAATAACAGCTACCTCTTCCGCCCAAAAGCCCACATTTAAGGAAGTATTAGCTCTCTGTCAAAAATTCTAATTTGAAATCAGTGATCATTTTGATTTGATATAAAACAGGCAAATCAAAACCTCGTCCTGTCTTTCAGAACTGAAACACTGATCCGTTTCACGCCTCAATGTTTGCTTAAAGATCTGGATGATCAGGCCTACTTACATTACAGCTGTTCATGTGAATGCTGCTGAACTTGTTAAATTATTTGGAACGTTTCTTGATGTGTCACTTGATGAGAACCAAACTATGTACAGCTCATAAAAAATGTAGAGCCCAGCCTGGCTTCTTATTAAGCCCATTATACTGAAATGACCATAAACCACAGATAATGACCGATGGAAAAGCCGGACCTTGAACACATATATAACACCCTGACAATATTTTATTAACTTTGCAGTTCCTCAGCTTTAAAGTCTGAAAAAAACAATATTTCCTCTATGACACATCACACTCAAACCTTAGTTTGAGTTTAGTTCAGTTAACATTTATATAACATTTATTTATAACATTTAGAAATAGTCAAAAATAATGACAAATCCCCACCACAAGTTCTAGAGTTGCAGGTATTTTTTTAAAACAGTTATGAAAAGCAAAGTATTGAGTTCTTGAAATACAAACAGACAAAAGCAGCCAATTCTCATTTTTTCAAGCGTTCGAGGTCTTAAGGCCAATTTGATGAATGAATTTACAGTCTGTGAATAAATCATTTTCTGAATATCATCTACTTAACACCACCAAAGATTGCTGTTTGGTCCAAAACACCAAAAACATGCAGACATTTTCATTTTTTACATTCACAACATCATTTTGATTGAGAAATTATGTGTTTGTTCTATCATACATTGTAAATAAGACATTTTAACTATGTCTAACTATTGACACATTACTACACATTACTCTTTATTTTCTTTGAATTTTAAATGGTATTTATTTAATGTAACATGTAGGCCTAAGTTCATGTCTGCCCCAGGTTATCACGACTAGGACCCAGCCTGATTTTTCACTCTAATTACCAGACACATCCTGGTGTTGAGGGGCATTTTAACTCATATTCTTCATTTAGGCCAGGTCATTTCTCTTACTTTCGTATCATCTCTATTCCAAATTTAAAATATTTCATTTTAAGGCCATAAGGTCGTTCAAAGAACACTGTAAAGTCCATTAGCCTCTAGTCACGTGAATAAAAGCCTAGTCTATTAGAGCCTGCTGTATTAAAACAGAGCCTTGCTTCTTACCTGTCACAGCCGACGCTCCGCTGATGAGAAGAAAGAGGGCAGTGAACGCACCGTTTAGTACCATGCTTTAAACCCTCAAATTGTCCGATAACAGCAAAAATCCGGCCTCCTTCTCAATACCTAGAGACCAAAGTTACGTGAATAAAAGCCTAGCGAGCTTCCATTAGAAACACAACATGTGGAGTTTCGCCACAGCCACCTTCCCGATATTCATGAGGGTTTTTCCTCAGAAGCAGCGGGTGAGTCACCTCTCACCCATGACTACTGACTGGCGTATTATAATAATGATTCTCCTTTAGTTGCGTTACCCTGTTTGGAAAAACACCTTGATGACGTCACGTGAAAAAGTGAAGACTGCGATTTTTTTTTTTTTCAAAGTAAGTGTTCAGGATATTTTAGAATAAGAGTGAACGGGAGCTGGATGGATAAATGAGTAAATTAATAGTTAAGTTGAAGGGATAAAATCACCAGTTTGCTCAAGAAAGTGTCAAGAAATAGAGAAACTACCAGAAATGAAACCTCAAGAGAGTCTGCACAAACGATAGAAAAAACGTAAATGTAATATTGCAGTCTAAGATATGAGTAAGCTCACATTAAAACCAATGTCAATACATAATTAAAATTATTTATATGGTTTATATCATAAATATTGGAGTACTAGTGAATGAGATGGCTAGATGGACTCTTCAATGAACAAAAGCTTTTATTATGAAGGCAACATATTTTAATCGGTTTTAATTTCCGGTTATGTTGACGTTTGCACAGGTACAGCTGCTCCTAAAGAAAGCTGATGTTTGTCGCCACCCACAGTTCACACACTGACAGTTTATTCTGATAAGCCACAGTTTTTTCTATCTATCTATCTATCTATCTATCTATCTATCTATCTATCTATCTATCTATCTATCTATCTATGGCTGACTGTGTTTTTTATTCATGGGGGGTGGACTGGGAGAGAGAGAGGTTATATATTTTCTCTTTTTCATTTATGTCTTGTCTCTTAAATCATCTCAAATTAACATGTGGGTAAAAAAGATTAACTTGTCATTTCATTGCTTATATTAAAAATCAATCACGTGAAAAAAACAAACAAACAAAACAGATTTTGTAATTTTAAAAAAATCCTAGATTAAAATATTTTTCATTTATAACTATCATTGTAGCTTATTTTCAAAAAGTATTGCCACATTTTACAGGTCTGTTGTCCATTTGTTGTCATTGTAGCCTGAGCTGCCGTGACAAAGCATGTTTATCGCACCACGCCAACAGCATTCAACTTCAGCAGAGTGAAAAGCAAAGCCTCTTATGGGATTACAGCTGCAGTCTTTTACTGAGACAGAGAAGAGAGGAGGGATGACCACTCAATCAAACAATACACTTCCAGGAGGATCCAAAACAGCCCTGGGAAAACATTACAAACTATGAAGATGTACCTTTGCAGGACCGTAACCTTCTTCTTTTTAAGTAATTACAGTAGCCTGTAAGCATATAAAACCAGTCCCCGTCTATTAAAGCATGTGAACTTCTCCAAAAAACAGTGTGTTGTGTCTATTTGTGATGTTTCAGATGTCGACATATAGACATTTTCACTCTAAACTCCTTACATGGTTTTAATTAAATAGGTGTTTTAAGGAGGGTAACAGAGTGAAAACTCTCTGATACCTCGCACAAACCCAACCCCAAAGCAAAAATTAGAGAAAAGTCCATAATTGTAATAACTTATGTGTCAGATATTCGTTATTTCATCTTTCCTCTCTCCTAAATCATCTAAGGACATCTCAGATTTATCTGCTGACCTGGAACCTGATGGACTAATCTAGCTAACTGTTGTATAAATATAGTTTAAAGTAGCTTCAACTGAAACCATTTAATGTTACAGTAAATAACAGTAAAATTCAGCTGATACATTAGGCCCAATCTAATCATTTCAAATAGAATATATCAGTTGTTTAAATCCAGAACAAATTATTTCAGTTTTGATATTGCAAGGACATTTTGCTGAAGTAAAACTTTAACTGGGGGTATCCACTTGTAATGGAGTATATTTGCATTGAATTACTGGTACTTTTACTCAAGTAAATAGTCTGTGATCTTCGTCCAGTGCTGCTGATGTGTGAATTGTAACAGCTGGATGACATACAGAATAAAAAACAAATGTGATGTCAGGCAGGGCACTAGGATTATTTTGAGCACCATCAGTGGTGTCATGACAGATCTGACTTTACCCATGATCCTCTTCTCCACCTCTGTATACTCGGACCTGCTCCTCATATTTCTGTCCACTCAGCTCGCCACGTGAGGGGTATTTACAGCTGCTGTCTGCACGCCTGCTGGCAGTAATCCCGCAGGGACAAATCCCACCCGCTGCCCCGAGCACCGAGCATTCTGCTGGGTCGAGTCCAGACAGATGTTGAACCTCACAGCTGGACTGTGGACATGTCTTTGATCAGCACCCTCAAAATCAAAATCTGGACTTTCACGGCAGAATAAATGACGCATTGGATGCATTTGTCTAATTAACAAAACAATCACATTGGCCAGAGATTTGGGAGTAAAACAAGTGTTACTTCAATATTTGTACTTATTTAATGAACAGACTGTTCTGATTTTACTGAAGTTGTCACTGACAAATAAATGCTGGGTCAAAATGAAGCCTAGAAGTCAAATGCTAAAAAGAACTACATCACTTGGTCAAGAAATTCATAAATGTGTAAATGACCAGTTTTCTTTCACATCAGCCTGGTAAAGACAGTTCTTCAACAGGGAAACAAAAACCATTTCCATGATTTCACATTGACTTTATGTAAATTCACATGATCAGATCTCCATCAAATCCATCTTGTCCTAAAAAGTAGAGAGAATTGACAACATCAGATTATTGTGTATTTGAATTTATTCAAACTCCCATTTCTAATCTCACTTTCTGATACTGAACCGCTCATTTAAGAACATATTATTTTACTGGTTGAATCATAGTAACTGATTTTAAAATTGGAAAGCTTGTAATATTTTTCTTTTTTTTTATATTAAAATGAATCTGCAAAGTAAGAAATAACAGAAATGTCCAAATAAGTTTAGTGTAGTCAAAAATACAGTACTTTCCTTTAATTTTAGCCAGTATGTAAGAAAAAAATAGCTGCTGCAACTCTGTTAACATCCACTTACTAATGGAAAGAGTTCCATCTTACATCCAGATTAAAGCCCATGGACATGGTTCCCCTCAACACAGCAATCACCAAATTACTTTTTAAATAAATATAAAAGAAAAACATAAAAACACAATCGCTGTTAGTGTTTTTACAACATTAATGATAACTCAATAAATTGTAGGTCAACACGCGAACAGCTCAACCCAGACAGGCTGATCAAATCTGCTGCTGTCTGCAAGGTCATGGAAGGGAGTTTATCTGTGACCTTGGTTTTATCAAGTGTAACATGGTTTTTTATTATTATACAGACAGAAATCTTTCCTACCCCAGTGATAATCCATGTGCTAAGTTACTTCTGAAAGTAGCAGAGCTCAGATTAACCTTAATTGATTCAATACATACTGATATGTAACTCACTAACAGACTATGTGACTCACACACAGACACAAAAAATTATGCCATGACAAAAGTACAGTGTAGCCATGTCAAGAAAAAGCTCTTCAGGGTTTCTCCAAGTAACCTTGTGAAAAAATCTCCATGTGCCAAGGAATAACATGGAATATATCATTATATATCTGTATCCAATATCATATATCAATATCAATATCGGTCTTTGCAGTCAGGGGTTTTCACCTCAACACCACTTAGTCACCCTTAATGCCATGTTAAAGAGCAACAAAGACATAAAATTACAGAATTAGATTTTTTTTTAAATACAGAGAAATAATTTGTATATTAGATATTTGTTCCATCAAAATCTTTCATTTTTAAACTGACGTTCTTTTGAACAATCCAAACACAACCATTGTTACCTACATAGAGCTGAGTGAGAGGCACACCAAGGCATGTCATGATCACACTGCTTCAATGTCTCTGTGTCACATAATGCTGAGAGGCTCCATCTATTTCAGGGAGAAGTTTCACCCTCTACTGCAGGTGGAGACATTATTAAGTCACTGCGCTGCATAGAGGTAGCATGGCTGAGCCTTTTGGCTCGAATGAAGATTTGAAATGTATCATTTATTACACGTAATGAATGCAGAATTGTGTTTTCTTTTGTTTCTGAAGTGCTGAGCACAAAGCTGTGGAACTTGGGCATTGACTTCCGCAGCTCCCACACTTGGATGCATCATCACAAAATGTAAATTCTATATCCCACTCAGTTCCCAATGAAGACACAGTGATGTTAAAAAATGAGTCTGTTTGCACAGTGAAAGGCTGAAAGTAAATCTGTGAGCTCCAGTTCCTTTCCACCCTTTTAGAGTTTGTATACATTTGCACAGAAGCATGAGTTCTGCTTATACATGACACTGTGAAGCTTTTCATGTGTGCATGTGTCTGAATGTGTGTGTGTATTTGTGAGCGTGCAGTCTGACAGAATGATGTGTCGTCAGTAGTCAGAGTTTGATGGTTTCTTTAAATCCCTTGATTGAAGGCGTGTTGAGGATTTACACCAGAATGAGTGAAGATTTCACTGATTTGTAAATCTGTGTGGAAAGTCGAGCTTCAGTATCAGGTCTGTCAAACACTGCACCAAATTTTTGTTGTTGGTCATTGGTAAACTGAGAAGGTGTTACTTTTGGCTTTTGGAAATTGTGATGGCATTTCTTACTAATTTCAATTCAGTTCAGTTTTTACAGACCAATTCAAAATTCAATCAGTTAAGGCAAATAACAGCATATTTATCCATAAAAATACAGAGCTAAAAACCTATTTCAAAGACATTAATGAAAAAAGTACAATAAGGGTAAAGATGTGAATATAAAACAAACTTATATGTTAAGGGTTTGTTGTGGTAAACAGAGTTTTCAGCTGTAGATGATCAGCAACATATAAGATATACATGACCGTATTTTTTAATACATTTTACCAAGCAGGAACATTTTAAGGTTCGTGCATCTCTGTAAGGTGTCACTGTGAGGATGTGTTTGTTTTTTTCTGTTGAATATCATTGTATGAGTGTGGTAAATGAAGCACTGTTCTGAATTTTTTAGTTGTTTGGACAGGTGATTCCTTTTTTTAGACATAATTTTGTACAATAAAAAACCTCTGATGGGCAGTTGTAATAATTTTTTTTTATAATATTTGATCTAGAACAAAAAAATTATTAGTTTCTGTACTAGTAATTTTTTTTCTCCCCTCCTTTGAAATACTTTGCTGTCGGGATACAGCAGTCGGGATCATCTTGCGGCAAGGCCAGCTGAAATCAAGTGGGTCCTGATTCAGACCCTCTAACCTCAAAATTATTCTGTTTTTGATTTAAAAGAGAAAGTACATTTATTTAAAATGCGTAATATTCGCTAAAAAAAGGTGCAACATCCCTCAATAAAACACGTTCTCATTATTCAACATTAACTGCCAAATACATCCTGCACACTCAAACAGGAAATGCTTTGGTTCTATGGTTCTTAGTTTGGACCACTGCCCATTCCCCCACCCCCCAACCCCCACCCAACTGCAGGGCTCCTGGTATCCCAGCAGAGTCTTTCTAAGCTGTGCAGAGGATTCTACTTTTGTCTCTGTGCTGCTAAGTCTTATGAGATGTAATGTACACATGCTCAAACACACACTCGTGTTTCCATCACAAGGAGGACTTTGCTTTGTCTTACATTCATTTATTACATTTCCTGGGAACTACCCTGACAGTAACCATAGCTACTACTTGCCTAGCTCTAATCTCAACATCGACCTCACATCTTAAAACAATGCCACCTTAAATAACATGAAATCCTGAACTCAGATGATTTTTTTGTTGGGAGGCAATTCCTCACAGTGGGACTGTATGAATAGATATATGTCCACACAGCAATAGTAAATGTTATGAGGACAAATGTAGTAAAAGTGTCACATACACACGCACATACACACACACATACACACACACACACACACACACACACACACACATACACACGCAACACAACAGCTGTGTAATTTCATAGTCAGTGTGTTTCTGTCTCAAGTTTGTTCCACGTGCCTGTGATTTGATCTGAAGAGAAGCCCCGCCTTTTTCTGTCACCGAGCTTAACCGGCACACACCTGGATGCACACACTTACACACACACTTACACACACACACTTTATCTCTCTCTCTCTATGATATAGGGCGGCTGCATGGCTCTAAATCCCATCATTGGCCTGAATCCTGCTGCTCTGCTGCATGTGTCGGCATGTGAGGAGCTGCTTAGTATGAGACCCCTCCCATCGGGCCCTCCACTGGGCACCATCCCACCCATCTCACCCACAACACCCAACGCCCCACCCCTTCCCCCCTGACCAACAACCATCCCCTCCCTGTTCTGTGCTCTGTTTACTCCACAGCTCAACAACAACTGGATGCTTTACTTGAACATTATCTATTTACTCCACAAACACAGATTTCTCCCTCCGTCCATCCACTACGACAGCCTCCATCACCTGAGCATCATGCGGGCGCTATTAGAGAGCAGCTGGATGAGGTTTGGACCTGCAGGCAGAGGGTCCTATGACTGGGTGACAGGATCACCTTCAACACAGGAGAAGCAGGTGTGTGTTGAGTTCAAGTTCAGCGGGGTTAATCTGACTCAAGTGAGAGGGGAAAAGTGTCATTTTTACATTCAGATTCACATCGTGTTTCTGCTCCTTTCAGAGCTGAATTGGAGCTTAATAAGTGAAGTGAAGATCATTTTATTCATATTTTGCCAAAATCCAGCAAAATTTGGACACCTCTTTGTCTTGAAAACAACCTTAAATAACAAGCTATGCTTTAAAATTATACTTCAGAGAGCCATCCAGCTGCACTCTTTCCTCTGCTGTTGTCAAACTTTAAATTCAGAGTTAACTGGGATCATTTTAAACTCAAGTTGAAACCGTCTCTTAAAACAGAGGAGTTATGTCCTTGTAGATGATGTGACATTTTTCCTGCTTTAATTTTCTTAATGTTTGTGCTCTGCATTGTTGGTATTTGTTCTTTTCAAGAGGATTGTTCCACCAAGAGCTGACAGGAGTGAAAAATAGGTTTTACTTGCATACTGCATTGCAAGTTGTAGAACTTGAGAATTTTTATCCAATACTACCTTACACTTCTTTTCCTTTTCTTTAGAAGGAAATATTATTATTGACTATAACCTATAAGTCTACATGAGTCAGAAAAGGTGGAGAAATTCTGCTTTAAAGCCTATGATGTCTTAATATTTCTGTTTATAACTTTACAAAGAAAAAATGTGGATTGTTTATTTTAAAATGGTCCTGAATAATGATTTTATTTTTAGCAAACAGAAGTTAAAAATAAAGGAAAACTGAAAAAGGAGATTCAGTAGCAGGTTTGAGAACTGTAGACCTGCTTATTTCTTTCTGTCTTTCTTTTCCTCCCTACTTCCTTCCTTCCCTTGTCAGTCCTTTCAGCCCTACGTAAAGTCAGAAGGTCTCCGAATTAAAACTGTCGGGTCCTGCAGAGGCCCAGAGTCTGCAGGATGCTGGGTCATCCAGGCAGCATTAACTAATTGCTAGAAAAACTGAGGCAGGGGGAATTTGGGACACTCTGAGTGGATGTAAGCAGCACTGCCACATGTTGTTCTCTCACAGCTGGAAGAGAGCAGGATCACACTTCTTGTCTGGATCAAATACAGACTTGTGATGCGCAGTGAACAGCTCTGCAGATTTACAGCTGCTGCTCTTCATTCCTACAGAGAATCTCTCTAAACCTGTAACACATTCACTGAGTCAAAAAACAAAGATCTGTAATCAAACTGTGTCTGATTGAAAAAAGCTAAATGAAAAGTGAGAAATTTTTTTAAAAAGTATCTAGCTAACATACTGCTATCTGTGGTCTTAAATTTAACAGACAAATATTGATCTTTTTATCTTCTTATCTAGACAATTAAAGAATTTTCAAATTTAAAAACAATTTGGCTACGCTGACTTGTATCTGTGCAAATTTTGTTACCAGAGAGTTTTCGGTACAATACTCAATGAAAAGGGGTGATGTTGTGCACTTTGCTAAACTCTGATAATCAAACAATTCAAAAGCCAGTTGAGGGCAAACAAACCTTAAATCTCCAGCACAAAGCAGACTTCACAACATACAGAGTGAAAGTTTACATTAGCACAACAGCTAACAGGCTAGTTAGTTAACAAACAATGTAAACAAGTAAAAGATGCTTACCATACTTGTTCTCATAAAGTGTACATATATCTTTGGTACTTTAAAACCTATATTTTAGTGCTGACTGAAGTAAATAGAGATTTGAATGAAGAAGCTTTACTTATAGCTGAGGATTATTAAAATGTAGTATTGTTTCTCTTTTTTTTGCTTATTTCACACTGATTATAGTAGTGCACGTTTCCAAGCAAATGTAAGCGTAATCAAATCACCAAAAGAAAACTGGCTGAGAGGAAACCTGAGACTGCTGGGGCCTCTGGAGATCTGTTTGATGATCCAGCCTTCTAAATACCACTGCATCATTTGTTTTCAGCAGAGAATAGGATAGATCAAAAATTATTATCAAAACTACAAAAAATGGCCCTTTTTGTGCATAATAAGTAACAGTTGGCCATGTTCTGTGCTGATCTCCAGGGCCGCAGCTGGAATGAGTTGAACCTGGGAGAGGACAAAAGGTCAGAGCTGGTTGTCTACGTTGTCCTGGGGGTCGTCTCTGTCCTTCTGCTGGCTCTCCTGGTCTGTTTGATCTACCGCCGCTGTTCCCGCAGCAAACTGAGCCTGGCCGACATCATCGCTCTTGACCTCCAGGACGCAGAGAGCAGCGCAGAGTTCCTCTCCTCCCTGACGAGGAATGCAGAGCGCCACACCAGCACCAGCTCTGATGGATCAGACGGTGTTTTCGTCATGGTCTACCTTCCTCCTCCCTATGAGGAAACTCTCACGAAGATAACACGGGCCGCAAGTCTCTCCAGCTCAAAAGATGTGGAGTCGATAAAGATAGAAGATCTGGAAGCCAAGCTGTGTCCAGAGCTCAAGTCCAGCGGCCAGTATGTGTGATGAGGCACTAATGCTGCAGTGTGAAAAGACATTTTAACTCTAACATTTGGTGTTTTTACAAGTTTGTTTTCTGTAGGTTCTACTTAATTAATTCACTCAACTCTGAGGCTCTGTAGAGCTTCTTAGCTCCTGCTCATAGTTTTGCTTTTAGATAGATTATCCATCTGGTTCAGTATTCTCATCAAACTCATTTCCAGCAGCAGCATTTTTCATCAGAAAAGCTCTGGAAAACCAACTGCTCCCTACCTGCCCAGCAGCAAACAACAAAAACACACGTTTAAAGGCGGATGGTGAAGGAAGCATTTAGCAGCTGAAGAGACAAACCCAAACTGAAGGAAAGTAAATGTCGTACTTACATCATCAGGTGAATATACACACACATTCTAGTGGGATGTTAATGTTGCTTTGTGTCTGCTGGAGGTGTTAACTAACGTTTGTTGTGTGACTGTCTAAACATCAATAAATGCAGCTTTAAAGGAGTTAAGTGTTGTATTTTGCCATCATTTGATGAATAATGCCCTTTTCATACATAGTTTCGGATTAATTATGGGAAAAACGTTGCATGCGTGACTGAAGCTTGAGTGATCTTCTCTAAGCCCACATGTAGATGCATTCAGGAACATAACACTCTCGTGCCTTTTCACACATGCCATGCTAATGCTAATGCTAATGCCAAAATAGATATGGAAAGGACAATCCAGCAGATGGCAGTAAGTCAACACACTCTTCAACAGAACAAGAAGATAGTGCAAGGCTGGATAAAAGATGCTGCAAGTCATCTCGTATTGTTTTCAGGGACATGACGGGCGAAGTTGTGTTTTAGATTTTATGTTTTCTTATAATTTAAAAAACAAAACATTTAAAAAAAACATCTAAACAGGATTAGGTTCCAAATGTTACTGCTTTAATTTACAACGCAGAAATACCAACATTTTCCCTGTTTCTTGGTTTTAAGGAGGGAAATTGGTAGTGGAGGTTTCCCTGAATATTTAAACCTGCTCCCATTACACGTGATCCCATGCAAAAAATGTTCCCCAAACATTTCAGGGATAGAATTTCATCAGATAGTGTTGGACCAACAGATGGAGAAATGGACATTGCCATTTTTTTAGTCAAAAAAAAAAGAATATCCATTAAGACAAACTTAATACAGAAAATCATGTGACAAATCGTCTCCTTACTCAGTCGGACGCGAGTTTCAATAAAATACTGTACATATACATACATTTAAAGTGTACTGAAGAAGCAGGGACCAATTCAAAAAGGTGTTGGATGTGGAGGATAATGTCAGTCAATATGTTAATACACCGAAGACAAGTGCAACCTCTAGTGGTACTCAGTCAGAACAACAATAACAACAACATGACTGTCTTCAGCAGCATTGGGGTCTTTGACACATTTTAAAGAAAATATGTTTCATTTTAAAAAAATCTATATAGGCAGTAGACTTTTAGAAATCGTAAATCACTGTGAATCACTCTAAATGCCTCTTTTCAGAAAAGAAAAAGTCCTTATATTGAGCATCTATTGAGTCACTAAGGAGAGACATTGCTTAACTCTGAGTTCCCGTTTGACATCTTAGAGGAGACAAGCTTCTCCACAGTTACAGTGTGTCGTTCTTTTCCATCAGGCTGTCAAACAGATTAAAATTTTAGATAACAGACATGAAAACCCAACAACAAGTGCAGTATGCTTCACTTTATTATTGGTCATAAATCACTTTCCACTCATTTAAGAGATGATTAATCTTTCCACTGATACTTATGAGTAATAGTTATGTGATAGTAAGAGTTCAATTTAAGTTATGAGCATTCAGCCAAATACTTGGAGGCCTCCATATTCCAGCACTCTTCTTGTAAGAGGTGTGTGATCCTGCAAATAAACAGGGGACATCATGATTACTTGAATTTATTTAAAATGATAAAAATAATGTTTTTTTGCTTATTTGTCTGTTTGTTTATTGAACTTGTCTTGATTTCTTGGTTCATTTCTAATAAGTTTACAATTTATTGCACTTTATTAAAAGGCATGTTACCAAAAGCAGCACATGCAACAAGAACTAAAGATTGAATAACTTACATTATTGTTAACTCCTCCAAGTGGGGTGCGCCAAAACCATTTTCACTGTGAAAATATTCAGATTAGAAATACACTTCATTAAAAGCACTTTGATTAGGATCTGACTGGGTCACACAGGAAAAACATACTCTCTCACAACCTTTGGATGTAAACTTTTAAGCCTCATGCATTTTAAAAAAAACATGATAAAGTCAACCTAAAACAGTGTGTAGTGAATTTTCAATGAACTTACACGAGATCATTGAAGATCCTTAACAAGCAGCTGATGTCATCATGTATGTTGTCATCAACCAAGTCTGAAAAGAAAACACATTTTCTCATTTATGGCAACAATTCAGTTTAAAAATGATCTAACTAGTGTGAGAAATAAAACCTTCTACCAAGAAGGGAAGCAGAGAAGGAGAGTTGTGGAGGAGGATTGTGTTGTTGGATGGTTTGTCCAGTCCGTCTGACTTATTGATCTTTTATCTGACTGAGATTTGTGACAGAATCTACAGTCCTGATAGTGATTTTGAAACATTATTATCCTAACTTTTCTTTAGTAGCAAAATGATTTGTATTTGTGTTTTTTTTTCTCAGTCCCACCCATAGACATAAATAAAGATGAACAAACTGTTTTCCCCTCCCTCTCAGTGCACTAAAATATCCATATATTTGCCCTGTCATCGTGCTCCGGTGATGCCATTTGGGGACAGAGTCTGCACAATACTGATCTGATTGATTGAGATCCCACCTTTACCACTGCCTGACTCCATCATGGGTTTCAGGTAGCTGCCGGTCATGATGTTATACCTCAATTTCTCAACATGAAATAACCACTTAGAACCAAACCAAAAGCAGAAACTGTAACTCACTGTTGCAATCCATCATACAGATGTTAGGTGATGGATTGGTGCCGTCACTGCAGACCAGGTGATTGCTGAGCTGGAAAAGGCCATAGAGTGTCCAAACCTTGCCGTCCACACGTGGAGGGCTGGTGGACGTTGAGGTCTGGGCATTTGATGGAATTTGCCTGGCTTGCCGTCGGCCTCTGGTGTGAGGTGAAATTGTGATTGTAGGGTCTTCAGGCTGGGCCAGGCTGAACAAACCCTCATAGGCTGCACCCCTCCTCCTCCTGTAGTGTTGTCCTGTCTTAGGAGTCAGCTGATTGATCGCACTGGTGTTGAAACCTGACCCAATCTCCACATGACAGATGACTGAAGAAGAGGAATGAAGAGAGAAACAAACTGATAAATCATCCGAAAATGTTGCACTTTTGAATCCACACTTCAAAAAACTAAAAATCAAACTGCAATTCAGTTTGATGTTAATATTCACAGTCCGAAGGTAATAGTGATTCTTAATGATTTAAGACTAATAAATGGCTTTTATTTTATCTAGTGCCACCATCTGCCCAAAAATTTCACTTGTATGAACGAAAGCACTTTTTGCACTTACTACGGGTTTTTCCTTCCTCTAGATTCTTGCTTGTGTTGTACGTCGCTTTGGACAAAAG
>JAQMCX010000043.1:10443145-10470032 GCA_029814765.1 Acanthurus leucopareius | reverse complement strand
TATATATATATGAACACACATATATAAACCATTTTAATACTCAAGCAGTCATAGTGTGCAAGTTTTACAAAGCATATAGTGAACAGAGAAGAATTACTGGCCCTATGCAAATAAACATTTTTTTGTGTTTAATGTTATAATTTGATATTATTGATGTATTTAGGTTCTGTGTTATCTCTCTATTTTTCCAGTTTCAAACAAGTGGTGAGTGAAAAAAGAATGACAAAAGAACCTGTGCAGAGCTTAAATATCTATTCTCATTTGTCATTATATATAAATAATACTATTATTATTATTACTGTAAGTAAAAAAAAAATATTTCTTACCAGGTTCTCCCACTAATGGTATAGGCTTAAACTCCTGAGTTTACTAATGGAAGTGTGACTCTGTGTGTCTGCAGACAAAAAATATTCGTGAGTATATATAATCAACTTGTGGACCAACCTGTTCCTCTAGCTGTCATTTCTTTTCCATCACTTCCTTTAAGGAACAGGGAAATTTTCATGACTAAGAAACACGAACACATGGTAATCCTCTGGATAACATTGATTGAATTTCTTGCAACCACAAAGACATCAAATACCAGTTACCAAACACCTGATCATGACATTTACAGTTATACAAAGTGTTTTGTATCAAATGACAGCAACAGTTAATCCTTGTAATCACAATCAGGCTTTTGACCACAGAGTATTGCCGAACAGCATGTATGCACTGTGTACACTAAAACATGCACCAATCATGTTCCTGACGGTAAACTTTAATTAGCCAGATCTTTAAAAGTTGCCACTCAATGTGGCAAAATTACAGAGAATTACACTCAGTTCTGCTGCTCACTGAGCTTTGTGGCTCACAGAAGCTTGCATTGTTTTCACCATGAGCGTGTGTTTGTGTGGTGTGTGTGTGTGAGGCAGTATTGAGTACTTTGCCAGATGTCTGTATTCCTGTGTACAGATTTGAAGCTAAACAGGTGTGTTTACTTGAGATCAAATTAAAGACTGTGTTTGAAGATTTGTGTGGTCCGACCGAAGGAGCCATCAGCCTCCCATTTAACCCTCTAACCCACATTCATTTTAAGTATAGGATGACTCAGTTTCAATCATTTCAGATCTCAGTTAGACTTTTGGTAGAACTGGAGACCATCCCGTGATAGGATCCCCAATACAGTGGTGCGTGGTGCAGTTGAAATAGGGGAGAGGGGAGTTTGGTTAAGTAGGTCAACTGTGCTGGATTATTCAACATGCTTAACCATCCTGGAACGGTTATCTTTAAACCTTTCAGTGCTGACACACAGTCGTGAGTTCTAATAAAGTATGAGATGATGTAGATGTAGAATAAAGTAGAATGTGTCAATACTGAAAAGAAATAAATGATTAGTTGTTTGGCAAGAACATGAATTTCTGTCTGCGTGTCTGTAGACAGATTTCATCAATGGGATAACATCATGCAAGATTCAGTCACGAAATGCATCATTCAGATGGAAATGCAGGCTAAGGTCGATGATTCGTGTGGTTGATAAGCAATACTGAGTGCTCAACATGCTGCAGCTGAAAGAAACACATGCAAGCAGACAAGAGAGGCAGATGTGACAATGCATTTCTGAAGCTAACAGTGGGAGTTTCTGTTTGATTTGGTTGTCTGCATTTGCTTCAGGTGTCACAATTGTTCATCTCAAAAAATAATAGACAAATTAATCTTAGCTTTGTTTTACTGTCACATCATACTTTTCATGCCCTTTAAATGAACACTGTGCCAAATCTTCTGCTTTGTTATTTGGTTCAGTGCGAAAACATGCAGACTGACCAGGTCAGAGTGGCAGCTCTGACTCACAGTACATGTGCATAAAACATCACTGTTCCAAGAAGCAGGAAGTGTGATTGCAAAATGGTCTTGTGTTAAATTAATAATTAGAATAAAAAAGTTAAATAAAATTTGTTTGGATGACTTAACCTTCAGCTACAGAAAAGCACAAGTACACTCTGATGTAAAATTTCTGAACAGAAATCTTACTGGCATTTTTTTCTTAGAATAGACATCTTTACTTTTACTTTGACGTTACTGAAATGAGTTCTTACATCACCGTGTATTTATGACAAGTGTAAATGTGGAATTAAATGATGGAGTTGATTTACCATGAGAGTACAGGTTTGTACAAGTTTCGCAGAACGCTTTTTCATCTATTCAGCCCAAATTCAATGATTAAAATGTGCCAAACAAAATGATAGAAACACCTTTCAGTTTGTTTTTTATGAACTGCATGACTGTAAACCACCATCAGTTCCTTGATACTCCAAGAAAAAAAGGTTTCATTTTCCGCGGAGGTGTTAAACTCACAAAGCTCTGATATTTACTGATGTGACTGGAACTCCCTGACACTGTTACGATGCACCACCAGCTTTATTTGACAAAAATTATTAAATTCTGAACTTTTGTCTTTTGTCCACCATTCACAAAAAGAAAAAATGCAGTGTGGTAGATAAAGTCCATGTTAAATGTGCTATGTAACTTATATGTAATATTTTAGAACCAATTACAGTGTAGTTTCTTGATTTAACTCTACTGACTTTGTTCAAATGTGATAGAAAAATTTGTTCAATTTTAATTGACGGGCTCACACTGAAGAGTTCAGTGTTTATAATTTATAGGTCCCATTTGGTCTCGCAGGTGAGATTTTTGGCTTTCACTGATGGCAACAAGGGTTCAACTGTACATTTACGAACAGTTTCATGTCAACATTGATCAAACACTCATGTACTTCTATAGTGAGTTTGTACAAATGACATATGGTTGTAATTTGATCTCTGTGCAGGATTTGTACCACAGTTGGTGCTAAATTGTTATATATAGCACCTTTAAATAAATATGATGCCTGCACATGCATTATGAAGCACCATCAGTCAAAGTTCTCACAAGTTTTCTGTGGTTTATTGTTTAAATATAAAGAACCTCTGTGTCATGATGACAGTCTGGTTTTTCCACCATGAGCCTGGTGAACTCATGGTGAACTATCAATGCATCATATTTCACTGTGAGAAAATGCAGATAGGATTAAATTCTTGTTTTTAGTTTTGTGCTCAGATGCAGTAATTTCATATCGATGGAACTGAATCTTTTTTCTTTGTGTGTTTGTTGCGGTGTTACGCTTGAGTTTTGTTGTGTCTGTTCTATTTTTAAGTTTTATGTAACGATGTTTGATGTTCGGTTTATGTTGCTTAAAATATAAAAAAGGTTTTTGTTTTAAAGCAGTTGAACCTGTTGCTCAGCCTGTTGCTCAGTATCACACTAAGGGTCACAAGATGACTGACAGGATGTTTTCAGACTTTACTTGTGTGGTTTTTTTTCTTTTTTATTTATGAGTATATTTATCTCTTTAGGAATCTAGATATTATTCAGATAACAATTCATTTCTTACTATAATAATTTTTTGAAACAAAACAAAATTGACATCTGCCTCAAAAATTTAGAATTAAAATAAAAATAACCAAACATATTGAATAATTTTGCTTTAAACTTAATGCATGAGTCACAATACTTAATAAATAATACTTTAAATACTTAAGTATATTTTTGTAATTATGCTTCCAAACTTATACTAAAGCAGTGGTACTCAAACTTTTTCTCTCAATCCCCACTTTGGACAAGGTGGTATTGTCAAGCCCCACCCGGCCTGAGAACGTTTATTTTTTGTCCCGTTGCAATTAAAATGCTGATATCAATCGTAACTGTCACACTGTGGTTCCAGGTCACATTTTCATACCGGCCCCCTTTCTAATGCTGTTTTTAGCCACATTGAAGGCTACAACGGTGACTTTGTTTGAGTGTGGTTGTTTTGTGAGAGTGGAAGTTGGATTTAATTGTCAGCACACACAGTGACCGATCGGGGAATGTAAAAAAAAAAAAAGGGAAAAAAAAATTCGTCCCGTTCGTAGCGCCCCACCTGTCATGCCTCTGCCCCCGACTGGTGGGGCGCGCCCCATAGTTTGAGAAACACTGTACTAAAGTAACATTTTTTTAATGCATTCTTACTTGCAACCAGAATTTAAAATTTGTACTTTTACTGTAATAAGGGACATAAATACTTCCTCCATCTACCGGAACAGTGAACGTCATTCCATTGAGACAAAGGTAACTGATTGCATGTTTCCTGCACTGCTTCTTGTAAGGTAGTGATGAGGGAATTTTTCCTCCTCAGTGTCAGTGAGGCTGTCCGACCGGCTGGCTGTCACATGTGCTGACTCATGGTGCTAATCACTTTCAGTCAAGAACACTTCAGCTCTTAGTTTGAACACACTGTCAACTTAAAAACAAAACATTTCCTCATTAAGTTACATAACCTACATACCACACATACCACACCTGCACAGGTGCTTGAAGACACCTTTGGGTGTCACAGCTGAAGACACGATCATTGTGTCTCTGGATGTTACATAAAACACAGATGTTTTCATTGTACAAGACATGATAGGGTTTTTTTTCTCACAGTCGTTATGCTGATTATTTTCTCGTCTCATTGACTCATCAGTTGTTCACATCATATTAACAGCCTAGTCTATGTTATCAAAAAACTTGTGTAAATAGGCCTAATAATAAAACAAAAAAAAAACGCAGTCCCATTTCACACGTTTGACAGATTCTTTTTTCTTCACTGAAGTTACATGAACACACATTTTAATTAGAAATATGTTTATTTCATTTGAGTGGAGTTTTTTTTTAATAAAGATTCTTAACTTTTGCTGCAACCACAAATCATTTTCTACACATTCACAAATTGAATTCCTCACAGACATCACAAATGCTTTGCAGGGTTTGAAGTTATTGTCACATTATTTAAAAAGCTTTAAATTTTATTGATCCTTATCCAAACTTTTGCAAATCCATCCTCAACTAATTATGTTATCCCAAACTAAGGAAAATCTGGTCCACAGTTTCTTGTTTGAAATTTTGCAAAGTTGCAAAGAACTAAGAACAACGCAATAAGATTCAAATGTTTAATCTGTGAGAGGACCAAAGTTTCAAAAAAATCGTACTTTTATTTTACTTAAATGGAAATGGGTAGTTTTGGTACTTTGGGTCTGTTTTTAATTCAAAATCTGTTATACTTTTTCCTGAGATTTTTTTTTCTGCAGGACCTCTACTTGTAATGAAACATTCTTATGCTATGATATTTCTATCCTATATATATATGGGTTATTTATTTAAACCTTGTTTCACATCAAACCTGACAAACCACAGAACTTTTCCCTGGTCCTTTATATGAATATATGTGAGAAAATAATAAAAATTATATATATTTATAATAATTTATCACTCAGACATATTTTTTAATCAATTTCTATTGCAAATTTATTTGTGTGGGCCAATATGTTATTTGTTTGTACAACTTACAATATGTTTTTGGGATTTGCTTAATCAGTGCTGAAATGTTTCCATCCACATGATTCCACAGGATTACTGAGGAAAAAGAGATGAATGAAGACCAAACTGCTCCTGGTAAGCTGTCTGATGGGGGCGCTGTTCCAGGATAGCAGGTCTGTCACGGAGGACTGTCAAGGCTTTTAGGGTGCGGACGTCAAAACTCTGCTGGTAGTTTTCACACAGGGGAGCAGGACACTGAAGAGACTTGTGGAGAAACTGAGACCTTCCATTATGTAGAGTAGAGCTGGAACATTTTGAAAGAAAAAAATGAGGTGTTTTATTTTAGGATGTTATGGTTGTTAAATTAATAAAATTAAATTAATGAAGTAAAGAAATTAGTTTTTTTATATACTTCTTTCATATCTCATATTTCTCATATTTCACATTTCAGAGCAAGATACAGACTTTGAAAAAATACTGGCATGAATAATATAAAATTTATTTTGGTTGTTCTTGGTCACAAGAAATTAATCTAACGATTTTGATCACTCTGTTATTTCCCTGCATCCTCATCAGCCCAAATGTTCAACTTCCTATCAATTTTTTGACGCTTATCTTAGCCATGTCACAGTGGCAGCAGGCTGAGATTAAAAGTACAGACCTACCTCCACCCCTACCAGGGGAGCCTGAGGGCCTGATCAGGTCTCCACACAACCTCAACCTGCTCCCCTTCAACAAGAAGGAGCAGCAGCTCCAGTCCCAGCTCCCTGTGAATGTCTCAGGTTCTCATCTCTCAGGCTAAGACCAGCCACTTTACAGAGGAAACTCACTTTGCCCACTTGTACCCGCAATCTAATTTTTCAATCATTGTTAAAAAACTCATGATTACAGCTAAGGGGCTGGAAACACTGACAATAAAGATAGATAACTCATCTTCACATTATCAAGGTGTACTGATATTGGACCATAATATCCCCTGGTGACTTCATGCAGAGCCAGAGTCTGAGTCTGCACAGTAATTATCAGCAATTGGAGGTCAGCCCCATCCGCCCAACTCAATAAGGGGGTTAAAGTTAGGCATTAGGATTAGGGGTCGATCACTCTGTTAAAATTTCACGATCCAATCAGAGGACAGCCACATTTATCTTCTCACTGCGAAAAGGTTTTTGATTTCGATGATCCAGTGTTATTCACCTTGTATGTCCATTTAATTTATTTTTTTCTGATAAATAGAATTTTTGAAAAGAAATTTGTATACTTAACTAAAATTTAACCAGCACCCATCCATAATCTTACCCACAATCCTTTGAGTGGACAAAATGGACTCTGCCAAGCTGTCCTGGATATATTCCATGTATATCTCTCCCCAAACGAGATGGTCTGGTTTAAAAAAGATAAAAAAGTTGAATGCAAAAGGTCCCCATCACATTTTTTCCGTAAAGTTCCATGTAATTCTCATAAGCCAGTGGTCAGATGTAAATAAGTTCATTTGCTGAAAAACTGCCCTTAAGTACACATTTGTGGTACTTTTACTTTTCAGGCTTTTAGTTTGTAACAGAGTATTTTTACAATGTGGCATTAGCACTTTTAGTGTCTGTGTCTAAGTATCTGATCTTAGAAAAAAAATCAGTTCTGAAATATTGAATGTTTTGCTTTTAGAAAATATTATTTGTACTTTTATTTTTGTAATAATTTACAGCTGAATACTGAGACAGTTTGGTAGCTTTGACTAACAATTAATATATGATGTGTTTCAAGCTCAGGCATTTTTTAATGGAGACTAATTCATGTTTAGTCTAGAAAATCCAACTCTGGAATATAGAACAATGAACCATTTCCCTTCATATAGATAACAATTGCTTTGGTTACAACTTGAAAATGGTACCAGTAGTTTTTCAAATAATTTAACATAATTTAAGAATAAAGTCCTCTGCATTTAGACTGCTGATGCTGCAGCTCACCGTGTTGTTAATGTGGTTCTTCCATCAAGCTGTGGGGAATCCTGAGACTCTTTAAACTCATGCAGCCTCACAGCAACACCAGAACCTGCCATCACTGACCAGGTAACATCAAGACCAGGTCTGAGGATGGTCAAGGGTGAGTCCAAACGAAAGAGCTGCTTGAATCTAATAGATTCCTGTGGATGACCACAGATGTTGATCCACCTGTAGGAGCTCTGGACTAAACCAAAACTATCTCTGATTTTAACTACCTTTATGTGTCGATGTTTTCACTGATGATCGTCGAAAAAACCCTTTGCCTTTGTCACTTTTCTGACGCCATATAATCTATTTAGCCTTCCTCACAGTGGTGGAGGGAATATAAGGAGGGCAGAGAAACCAAACACTACTCTGACAACAGAGCAAGCTGACACTAGTAACCATGATCTCTCTCACACGCACACAGCTACTGTTGTTATCGCAGCACTCATCAACTATAGTACAGTATTGTATCATGATTTTTTTATATATAGTTAACCAATGAGGTGCACAGACTTTACGGTCCATTGTCCAAATGCGAGATCATACACTAAAAAATGGAAAATTCATATGTCTGGTCAGTGAAAGAATCTCCTCTTTGATAACACCTCAGGTTGACAAATGTTCATGAAAAAATACGAGAATGACAGTAACAGACAGTAAAAAACATAAACATAAAACCCTCTCAGTGTTGTACTTAAATCTGTTATTTACTCAAATGTTTATTGTTACTTTTGTGTTGACTGGTACAATATGTACACACACACACACATCCCAGACCTTAAGCCCTTTCCTATAGCACCCCCCAGAGGATGATTTTTTTTAATTTAACTTCACATTAAGCTGAGAGTAACAGATTTTTCAGTATGTTGCTTGTTGTGTCTAAAACATTTAAGCTTATTTTAATATATTTAATATATAATATATATATATATATGCAGCATATGTATATATTTTAAATACAATGCTGTTTTTAGCAATCATTTTTCATTATATTAAACAAGTAGGACATTCAACTCTGGTGTCAGCAATGAACACATATCAAAAAACAATAAGTGATCAGTCAAAACTTTAGTGGCAAAACTATATTAAATCTTCTTAACAGCAGAGAAAAATGGAAAAATAACTATTTGTTAATCTCTACATTCAAGAAATAAATTAATATACTTCTTAAAATCATGTTCTGAATCCAGTCTTGGGAGAGTTTTTTTTTTCCAGAAAAAAACTGCAATACAAAGAGCCTGTATACAATAAAATAAAAAACCAAAAAAAAGCAAATTAATCAACCAAATGTAGATTTAACCTGTAATCTTTTCTCCTTCCCTGTTGTTGTTGTTGTTGTTTTTTATAATTGTATGTAAAGAGGCATCATTTCTTGTTTGTTCACAGAGATAGACAGATATCTCTGGACAATATCCAAAAACTGTCTCGTGTCATAGCAGGTTAAGTGGTAATGAAATGTTATTTCACAGACTGTAAGTGATAAATGCAAAGCAGCAGTCCCGTCTATGTAGGCCTGCAGCCAGACTGGGACCAGGATCCTCAAACAAAGCATCTATTCACAGGGAGGTTAGGAAGGGAGGGGGTGAGTGGCTATACATTTTGGTAAGCCTGAGTAAATTAATACAGTACAAAAGTCTGAAAAAAATGTGAATGTGCAAAAGAGCCACATGGTTAAGTTGAGAGTTACTCCAGTGGATAAATAAGAGGACCTGATATCTGCTGTGGATCAGAGAGAAGTGAATTATACTAAACTGAATGTCCAGAGAGAGAGAGGGAGAAGGAGAGAGAAAGGGAGAGAGAGAGAGAGAGAGAGAGAGAGAGAGAGAGAACAAAAGCTGGGGACCAACAAAAGCCCAGGATGCCATGAGGAGAGGGATGCTACATTCATGTACTCCCCGTAAAGTCATAATTCCCAGTATAAAGGAACATAACGGACTCAGTGACGGCAGATGTTAAAAAATCTTAACATACCTTAGTATTTCCCTCAAAACAAATGTTAAAAAATTTAGTGATCAAAAAATAATCAATTAGTAAAATCTTTATTTTTCCCAATCATGTTAAGAATTGATTGAATTTTTAGAGTCATTTTTTGGTAATCAGCTTCTCAGATGTGATTTCATTTTTTACACTATTCTCTTTCTGGTAATAGGCTAAACAACCAATTAATTAATTAAAAAAAATGTTTTGAAAAAATAATCTTAACTTAAATGTTTAACGATTAGCAGCTTTTTCTAAGGCTGACAACTGTTTCTAACTTCAGCTCAGAAAATTGAAACACACCATTGTGGTCTTTATAAATGGATGAAAACGTCAACTACAGAAAAGGACTGTGAACTTAGGTCACAAAATTTCAGAAAAGTTTATGAAGAAGACATTCACCTCTGATTATTTGATTTAAATGAAGAATTAGTTTTCACTCTCAAGGAAAATAATACCAATTCTGAAAACATCAAAACATCGATACTTAGGTGATTCAGACTTTACTGGATGCAATCTAATTCAGTTTGGTTCAATTTAAGTTCAGTCCAATTCAATTCAATATACTTTATTGTCCCCTGAAGGAAATTTGTCTTGAGCCCAGTGCTGCACTGGCATCAACATATAAGTTCCTATAAAACTTAACAAAATAAAAACACTCCAACACAACAGAAATTCAACCAACCTTACAAAAACATCACACCTGACAACATATTGCACAGACCCTATACTCCACAGTGCAGTAGTGGTGTGTACTCCATAATTTACACTCTTAAAAAAGTTCTATAAATAATGATGCAGCAAGCCATACAGTGACATGAAACCAAACTCATGGGCAATTACATGTGTACAATATGTAGTATATAGTAATTTTCTCATTTCCGTTGCCAAAGGAAATAACAGCCTTTGACAGTGCTGTCACATCCACAAACATAATCTATTCTCAACAAGTTTAAGCAGCTCTGTTATTCTGCCTTGACTTGTATTCTATTAAAACAACAACAATAAGAACTAAACTTTGAGTAATTTGCACAGTCAAAGACCAATAAAAGAAGGGCACTGGTTGGTCCTGCAACATTCTTACCTAGTTTGGAAGTCAACTCTCAAATTATTTAGTTTTTTTCTTTTGCAATTTTGGCATTTTGGAAATGGGGTTTCCAATGGGGTTCAGATATGTAACAAGTATAACAAAGCCTTTCATTATCTAAACAGAAACCTGAAAACTATAAATTGGCATTTCCATGAACTTATTGATTTTGCCAATTCATTTTTTAGAAACAGTTAACATTGTGGATGTTTTAAAGCAATAATGCGTAAAAGTCTCTGGTTCCAGGTTTTCAAAAAATAGAATCGAATTCCTACTGTTGTTATTATTTTATGATTATGAATTTCTGTGGACTAAAAAAGCAATCAATGGATTGAAATAGCTGTTATCTCAATTTATAATTTCAATATAATTCAGCCCTGATAGAGACGGGTGATCAGTGATTTGTTGAGAGCAGTGGGCTATATGAAATGGACTCACGACCTGATTACGTGTTAAATTCAAAATATGGTGCTTTGACATGACCTAAGTGTCCTCACATGTAGACCTAGATTTTTAAAGACAAGGGCAAGGTGCCCCCAATTCCCAGATTTGGTCACATTTCCTTGCAAGGTATGTCGGCGGCGGCATGAACCTCCAGATTTCTGACAGCCCCTGAATGCAGCAGGAGTCCTCCCAGTCAGATCTGGCTGAACGTGACGTGCCGACTCGGAGCCGAGGTTTCCTGGCGGAGCTGCGGAGGGAGCAGGAGACGAGCGGGTCTATCTGTCTGTCTGTCCGTGTGTCTGTCCGCCGCCGCAGTCCCTGTCTGTCTGGGACGTAAAAAAACCCTCCTCTTTTCGGCTTCCACGGTCTTGACACGGCATCAGCGGCTATGGATCCATCGCTGTCCTCCTCCTGTTTTCACCACTGAGGGACGTTACTCCGTTGGATGCTCCAGTGCCCATAGAGGAGGGGTTGGAGGAGGGGGGCATCCCTATCATTCTTCGACTACCAGGTGAAATGATTATTATTATATTCTATAACGTGCTTTGAGTAGATGTGGTAATTTTTTGCAGCACTGGGGAGAGGACGAAAAGAGGAAGCGGTGGTTGGGGGTCGTCGTTTTAGGGACACAGGGAGCGGGTTTGTCTCGAGCCCTGAGCGGGTGGGAGCGGAGGTTAGCATGCTAGCTAGCTGCTGTTAGCTGGCTCTTGCTGCTGCTTCGTCATTCGCCAGTCTGGGAGGGATGCGGCGCCGGGATGCTGCTGCTGCAGAAGGGAGGGGAGGGCTACTAATGATAACGGTACCGTCCGTCTGGCCGCGGCCCATCTCCGTGATGAACGACACCCCAACCTCCCTGCCCCCCCGCCCCTTCTCCCCTCCCCGCTCCTCCCCCCTCCTCCTCCCTGGTCTCCCATCCCTTCAAAAACACAACGTCGCGCCTCTGTCGGGGACGAATAAATAAAACGACCGATAAACCCCGAAGTTGTGTCATCTGAGAGGTCAAAATAACATCAAGTCAAACGATTCCACCGCCTACCGGTGACTGTCAGTTGTTAGCCAGCCTGCAACGCTAGCCAGCCCCCCAGCCAGGCACCCAGCTAGCTAGCCGGCTAACATTAGCAGTAGCATCACCCCCCCCTCCTCCTCCCCGCTAGCATCCCTAGCTAGTTCGCATCCTCCAGCCGAGCCATCACAGGCCAGCCTGCTTTTCCACAACTGCCTCCCCGTTCCTGCTATTCCACACCGGGAGCCAGTTATTTTATCGCCACTAACAGTCGCTAGTAGGTTCAAGAGTTGCTGCCAGACATTTATTCGCGTTTCGCCCATCAAAATATAATGGAGCACGCCAAGCGGATGTTGTTATGTAACAGATAATGACACCACACGCCCTTGAAACAAAAGCTGTTGTTTCAGTATTTGTTTGTTTGTGTGCGATGCAGGACCCAATCATGCCAATAAATCAGAGACAGGGGGGTGTTTGTGGTACTGAGGGCCGCAACTTCTGAACCGGCTTCTGAAATATACAACGGCTGCTCCTGTCAGCCATTGTTTTTGTTGTCATTGGAGGGCTCACATTTGTTTTCAAGGCTTGATCTTCCCACTGATGGAGTATGTGTGCGCTGTGCATTGAAGGAAAGTGGCCAGTCTGCCACCAGAGCATATTCAGCATCTTGTGTTCTTACTCTTGATGCCGAAATGTTAAGTTACGATCTATTGTCATTGTATAAAATGCGATTATTGCCCATAATGCACTGAACTGTGCAAAAAAACCGAGCAGATGTTGAAATGCTGCGGTCAGAAAATGACTTATAGTGCAATAAAAATTCACTGTTCAGTGTTTAAGCCCTTGGGAAATAATTTATTGCTATAGATTATCTCATGATAGATAACATTATAATGGCAGTTCTTTGATTTGCCAAATAGAACTAGACATTTATTTATGAATCATATTGGGAATGAACCGGAAAACATGTATCTTTAAAGTCATACAAGCCTAGCATTTAAATAGCACCCTTCAAACACGGGAACTGCATAGTGACTTATGCATGGAACAGAAGTGAATTAGAATATTAACACAAACACATTGTATTGTGATGGTTTGTCACTGATAACCTTTTACTTCATCAGAAAGAAGGGTATACTGATGATATGAGATTTTAGCAGAGTCAAAGATGCAAAATGATCCAAGCATGTTGTTGTTGACTAAATGTATGATTCTTAATGATTCTGAAAAGCTGTATATAAAACCTCCTCAGTTCATGCAATGCATTACAACATATTTAATTGTTTTAAATTTCTTTGCAAACACTTGCCTTATTGTGGTATCAATTTCTGTATCACTCTCTTTTTTAACATGTCTTAATGATTCAAGCCATGTTTTCCAGCCATGTTAGGGAGGCTGGTGAAGTATGAAGCAAGCAAAGATGAAGTAGTATTTTTACCTTTAACTCAAAGGCTTTAGTTTGTATATGTCATCATTTCAGTGTGAAACAGCCATAAATTGGATCAAATTTACATATTCATTTGATCACATACTACCTCACAACCTCCGAGCAAGTTACATTAATACAGAGATGTGAAGTTTATTGAAGTTTTTCTTGGGAGCTGGAACAAAAAAAGAATATAAGCTATATTTAATAGATGACTAAACATAAGTAAAAGAGACCTAAGTTGGATGTGTGTGATTCATCTTTTGGTTCATTAGTTAGGTACAAACCTGACAAATTTCATAGGAATTTGTACATTTGCCACTGTTGAGTATCAGCTACACACTCGGGCATTAATGTGAGGGTCATATTATAAATAAATTTATACATTAACAGTTGACTTTTGGGGTAGCAATGATTTCCATACTCAGGTTTTAGGCTTCCATCAAAAGTGAGATTGATTTTATATTCTCTTTTAAACATAGACACTAGACAAATGTTAAATGACCTTTAAGTTAGCAATCTTGGATAGCTATCTCATATGTGCCTGCTGCTGCTTCACAGGAAAGCCTGTCAGTCTCTGTGGTACAAAGCCTTATATCAAACAGCACTTTTGTCATTGGTTGTATGACATGATATTCAATAACTGAGTGATCATTATAGAGCTACAGGAGAACTGTATTTTGTGGATAAATGCATGACAAATGCAGCTCCTGTAAAACAGTTCTAAAACAGGAGTTCAGACCTTGATGTCAATGTCTTACAGTTTTTCACAAATCAGTTTGTTGCTGGGTGGCCAATTGGCAAACAGGTGTAGAGGGAAAAAGGAAATGGAAAGAGATTCAGTAACGAGATTTGAAGGAATAGTTAAGTAAAGGTAAGTAGGGAGTGAAGGAAGACAAGAGGGTAGAAAGAGGGAAAAGGGCAGTGGAGGAGGGAACAAAGAATTATTTGAGAGCAGATAACAGAGAAAGAGGACAAGGATTAGGGAAGGATTCCCCCATCAGAGTAATTTTTAATGGGAGTCATTTCTAATTTAGTAGTGATCAGGGGCCTCTTCCACTAAAGTGATTTTAGAGCACTGCTTATATGCATGTCGACAATTGTGGCAGTATGACGTTTCATTAATGATTATCAATTTTCAATTTGCAGATACATTAGCAAGGCCCACATGGGCTCTTTAATGTTCATGCTAGTGCGGCATTTATTTTCATGAATGATATTTTGCCAACTAACATGATACATAACATATCTCTGCTTGCATGTTGCAAATATAATGATATGGGTTGCATTTAATTGTTTTGCTATCTACTTGGGAGTTTTTGACATGATGGAAAAATAACCCCCTCGTTGTCTCTTGACATATTATATGTGTGGGGCACAGAGCTTTGGTCGATGCACTCATGGATACAATATTGCATCACAGCACTTTTGTTTCTTAGCACTGCTGTTTTTCAAACCTGCACTAAGTTTTTTTGATTGAATGAAACACTAAATTCATGAACCATACTGGAGTCGTAGGGAGGTGGAAGGGATGGATGGAAAGCGTACAAAGTAAATGACTGTGCTCCCAGAATCAAGGTTAGAGTCCAGTCTGTAGTAAGGTTTTGGCAACATAGGCAATTTGGTAAAATTTGAGAAAATATCGTATTGGTTTGTAAAACAATATTGTATAGGATTCAGTTTGGTCAAAGAAAGATTATTACTATGGTGAAATGTCTAAAAATTTTCATTACTTTGTGTAGAAGTCAAAATTCAATCTGTTGGATTTGTGTACACAAACACATATTTTCCATGTGAAAGTTCCATTGATTGTCAGGAATAAAAATGAATAACTGATATCTATGTGCAAAAATTCTATCAATTTATTTCCCAAAATCCCATGATACTCTGTTGAAGAAGAATTAATTGTAAACCTAAAGATACTTTATACTAAGATAATACTGGGTCCAAAGACAATAATCTGTATATAGTTTAAAATCAGTAACACGGCAACTGCCAATTTCTTTTCATACTTTTTAAAAAAGTTTTATTATTTTCAGTTAATTTGTCGATTGTTTTATCTATGAACTCTCAGCGAGTAGTGAATAATGCCCATCACAACTTCTCAGTGCCAAAAGTGACATCTTTAAATTGCTTGACTTGTCTGACCAACAGTCTCAAACCCAAATGTACAATCATACATCACGAAATAGGGCTGTAAATTGTAACATTTGAGAGGCTTGAACCAACAAATTTTGCTGAAAAGAAGAAAGGCAGAAATAAAAAAAGGGAGGGTAAATAAGGGTGGAAGAGAAATTAATGAGGAAGGGATGGAACAAAGGAAGGACAGGAAAGGGAAGGTAAAAAAGTTGGGGAAGTTAAGGAAAGAATGGTTAAGAGAAGGAAGGAAAACGAAAGGAGGAAAGGAGAAAGGTGTTAACAAAGCCATGGGAGGAAGAGGAGATGATGTGAGGGGATGAATGGTGTGAGGAGGCAAGGAAAATGAGGAAGGAGAGAAGGGGGCGGGAAGTGCGTTAAGGCTCTGAACAATAAGAGGCAGCCCACTGTGTTTGCTGTGTGAGTGAACCTATCCACTGACCTGCTCTGTGTGTTTTTTCTCCCTTCTCTCCTTTTTCTTCCTCTGTTTCCTTCCAGGCTGACTCACCGCTGGAGTGCCTGAACATAGGAGAAGAAGTGAAACTTTGAGAGAAAGAGGCAGTGATAAAAAACTGTAAAACAGGGAGCAAGAAGGAGGGAGGGAGAGAAAGAGGGGAGTGAAAAACTAAAAGAGGTGAGGGAGACTAGGAGGGGAGAGAGACAGAAGACTGCAAGAGAAAGTCAGGTTGGATCTGTTGGGGGGGAAAAGAAAGAGAAAAGGGAAAGTGATTGTGGGAAAGAGAAAGACAGAGTGACACTTAAGGCTCATACAAACCAGTGAAAAACAAGCTGACAGACAGGTAGGTTGGAGGTCGGAGGTCAAGCGGTCAGACGGAAGGCTGACTGAGCTTCAGCCAAACAAACCCCCCCAACAACTGTCCCTCCACCGTCACCACACTGGGAGAACTGGTGAGGAGGGGAAGCCACCATGAGCGACCAGAACGTCGTCAAGGAAGGCTGGGTCCAGAAAAGAGGTGAGGAGGGTCCACATTTTTCATCTGTAGAACTTTAGACTGCATCCACCTGTTACTTTTAATCTCCTGAATAAGAGGTAGTTTGTGTTGTACTACATTTATCTCATTGTTAAAAAATCAACTGAAAAGACCAAAACCAACACTGAGTTCATCTAGCAAATATTCTGTGTCTCAAAGCCTGTAATGTCTTCTTCCTCTTTGCCACAGAGTGCCATGTTGTTAAATACCATCCAAACACACATCAGTGAACCATACTGTCACACTTCCTGACATGTTCTTTCATTACCGTGAACACTCATACTGTAGTTTATTTTGACTCAGTCCCACACACACCGTCCTGCTGCCCCAAATACTCCTTATAGCACTAAATGTGGATTAATCCGCCGCTGAAAAATGTCCCCAACAAATACACAATTTCCACTTGCATTTGCACATTGGTTAAATATTACAGTGACCATCTGTAAAGTTCTGAATTGACTCTTCTAGGACTGACTTTTAAAAATGAAACTGTACATTTTTAAGATGTCATTTAAGATTTTTGTCTTTGGAAGGAATCAGTATGCTTGAGGCTGTGTGCCAGACGGAGGATGGAAAATTATTAAGAGATGGAGTGACACATTCTTGTGTTTTGTCTTTTCTATTTTTACAACAGAAAGAAAAATGTAGAAAAAATGTGTAATTTTCCTTGATTTATCCTGACAGTTTTTGCAAACATTCCATCAATTACATAAATAATTCTGTAAAAGATGTTTGAGCTGGAAAACAATATTAAAGAATTAACTTCAGAGATTTTGTGTCTTTATGGAGGAACTGACAGCAGACAGACAGCAGAGCAGCTGCTGTCAGTGATGCTAAGAAAAATATAGAAAAAATGAATTAGAATTGGTCAAAACCAAGGTGAAACTGGGGGCTGGGACTGGCACAACAAGGGCTGCAATTAACAATTACATTTTGAAAAGTTTTAAGTTTATAAAATGTCATTACACAGTGAAAAATGCCAACATATTTCTTTCCAACCCTCAAAATGACCAGGCAAAAGCCCAAACCCATAAAACTGAGAAAATTGAGTAAGACAGCAGTTCTTTACATCCCAGAAGCAAAAAGAACGACATTTAATAATCTGTTAATCACTTAACCAACAGACTAACCACAACTAATGACATTACATTTTATTGAGTTTCCCTGTTCAAGATTGTAATGTAAATCCCACTGATACTTCTTTGTTTCAGTTGTTTTTTTAAATTGCTGTCTTGACATCAACCAGGATGCTAGAGATATTAAAAATTAACCTTCTGCTTCAAATAA
This sequence comes from Acanthurus leucopareius, assembly GCA_029814765.1. Lineage (NCBI taxonomy): Eukaryota > Metazoa > Chordata > Actinopteri > Acanthuriformes > Acanthuridae > Acanthurus > Acanthurus leucopareius. Next base: position 10,452,343 of record JAQMCX010000043.1, on the reverse strand, counting down.
AAAAGAAAATTAATATCTGTAACGGTCACGTTTAGTATTTATGATCAGGAATGTGCAGTCCAGGTATAAAGTGCTTATCTTTACCTTTTCCTCAGACGAAAGTGTGAATATAGTCAGCCATATCTGACAGAACAGGAACAATCATGTGAACCAGTTATCTGACATCACTTCTCATTTTTGTTTTTATTACCGAAGAAGCGGATTTGTTTCAAACCTGACATTTGGATTGAAACATGACTGTGTTGTGCTCATGTCTGTGTTTGTGCTTGCTGAAAAGAATCTATTTATCTCTGTCTGTGTCTGGTGGCTTAATGTTTTGTCTTAAAGCAGGACAGAAAATGAAACAGCCGCAGATGGCTGCTGTTCTCTGTTCTTCTTTTGATTTCCATTTTTAATGTTAAGCATTTAGCTGACTCATTCATTTAGTGTTCAGGTGGGGATGTGTGTCTTGCTCTAGGACATCTGAAACCAGATTAACATAGTGGCTGTTGAGGAATTTGAAACTGAGACTGTTATGTTGAGGACGATACTGAAAAGGCCGTTTAGATGTCATATAAATTCAGTCATAACAACAAGTTTTTTTTTAATTAACTGTGTCCCATTTGCATACTACACACTCATTCTTTATAGTGTGCCATAAACACTTATCTAGAATCACTTTCATTTTCATTTTACAGACCTGCTAACTTGTTACCATTTGCTAAAATTTGCTGTTCTTAATGAAAATTGGTCCTGCGCTATTGTGAATTTTTTGGGTTCACAGAGTTTTTACAGGCATCAGTTGACATGGGTCAAATGCTGCAACAAGAACTGGAAGTCCTTGTTCAGTTAAAAAAACACAGGAAATTATAAACTTAAAAATTGTGCAGGTTAATTGAACTACTCAGGCTGCATGTGTTGACAGTGAAGGGCACTAAAACATGACAAATAAACTTTCCAAATTGTATTTTTCAGTGACTTATTGAAATCCACATGCACTGTTTTTACTCAAACATAAATTTGATCGACTCCACTGCACTTATTTAAAAAGACTATACTGATAGTTACGTCACTTCCTTCTTCCAAAACAATGGCAGAAAACAAAAGTAACAAATACAAGGAGCTGAGTATTTAAAACAGTAATATAACTGGTGTGTTAACTGCATGCCAGATACTTAGAGCACACAAGTCCTAATTGGTTCCTTAGTTATCATTTGACTGGTTGCAATGTTGTTATCAACAGTGTTGTGGGCAAAATGTTTACCTTTATAAGGGCTTGCCCACTATTAGAACCTCTCAGAAGTCCTGAAAAATCTTAAGATGTTCCTTCATTTTGTTTAAAAATTTAGTTCATGATGAAAAAAATTTCAGTTAACACGACCCCTGGCCTCTTATTTAAATTTGGTCTCTCGTTGTATTCAGCCTGATGCTTCTTCGTGTGGTACTAAAAGAAGTTTATTGTTTTACCCAATTTTGTTTTGACAGTGTTTTTGCAAATTCTCACATTTTTTCATTGTCTGATGTATTTCCTTTGAAACAAAACCACTTCCACAAAACTGCAATTGTTCCCCTTTTTAGAACTAACTCCTCCACTGTGGAACAGGTAGAGAATCTTGGGGTTGTTCCGGCATCAATACTAGAATCAGAAATTCCTCAAAGTCTGCCAAAAATACTATGCAATTAATTAATAAAAACAGGATGCTACATGTTGCATGGTGCATGTACATGCATGTAACATGCACGTATATTTCTTTGATTACTGTGAATACAATGTCACAAAACGAGCTTGCAGTGTCAAAATGAAACAGTTGAAAAGTTTTTTTCTTACTGAAATGCAAAACAGCAGAAAACATGTTGAATCTTTTCTTCTGCATCCTTCAGTTGTTGTCTTGCACTTTCCGTTGTCACTTACAATGTATTTCAGCAAAGCTTAACACAACTTAGTTCTTTTCAGTTTAAATCTGATATACAAGGGGTCGGTGCACTGAGATGTCAGGAAAATTATAATTGAGACCTTGTATGAAAAACAGAAACATAAATTTCGTTTAAAGACAGCACCTGCCTGATGTGTTTGACAACATGTGCCCAGGCCCATGTAATTATTTTTGAGCCTTGTTTTCCTGGTCAACACTACAAAGCAAGGCCAGTGTATTCTAATGAATACACTGCTATGGATACTTAGGACAACCACAGTTTCTGGTTGTTAAAAAAACTAGCCGCAGTGAGAAAAAATGTTTTCTCCTGCAGCCCAATGTGGACATGGCCTAAGCCACCCTGCCAGTTTGAAGAACAGCACCTCCAAACAATGGTTGTTTACCTGCCAGACGCCGAGCAGAGAAGGCAGGCTTTGCAGCCCTGCAGCCCAGTCTGAGCTGCACTTGGCTGGTGTGTTATTTCCCACAGTGATTTTAGTGTGTGTGTGTGTGTGTGTGTGTGTGTGTGTGTGTGTCTGTGTGTGTGTGTGTGTGTGTCTGTGTGTGTGTCTGTGTGTGCGTGTGTGCACATGTGTCTATGTGCCTCAGATGAGGCTCCTGTAACCAGTTTCTCAGTTTCTCAGGAAATGTTTTCTGTCTTTTGCACAAACTTCTGTTGTTTTTTTAAAGTCGTTCTGCTTTGATTCATTTTGGTTTTGAACTGATGAGACGAAGACAAGTTTCAAACAAGCGACTTTACAGTTGAACCTCTTCTGCAACCTGAGTTGTTTGCTATGATTCATTTCAGCAGAAACCAACGAAGATGAACTGCATTATGAATTATTAAAATAATATGACCATATATTTTTTATTATTGTGAGTCAAAGGCAGTTTCCATTATTTGCACAGAACAAGCTTCAGTTTCTGCTTCTAATCTGATTGATGACAAAAACTAACACACTTCAAAACATCTCCATCTGCTGCAGAAGATCATGTGACAAAATGAAAAGCTCCACATGTGAAGAGACGCTGGTCAGCTGCTCTTTCTGAAGTCAGCAACAAACTTTTTAGCACTTTTGTTAACTCGGATTGTTAGTTCAACAAATAGAAAATAACTTACAGTTCTTACAATTATCTTACGTTCACATTTTGGCAACAGTACAAAGCCATAAATACTGGAGGTGAAGTGAAGTGAAGCCACCAAACTACATTACAAAAACCCTTAATTTTATCAGAAGGTTACAAGGTACAAGTTACAGGGGATTTGTGTTTCCTGTCTGCATTTTAAGGTGTAGTAGGTTTAGTTTTATGTAAAGACTTAATGTGTTATAACACATTGTTCTGGAAGTGAAGAGTCATTTCACGAACAGCTTCCCTCCCACAAACCCTTTTGTTCCTGCTAAAAACCGTCCAACCAGTTTGCCTCTGAATGAGAGTAACATACCAAACATAACAAACACTCACACACACAGTGTACTCTGAGTATTTTTCCACATTTCCTGGTAGGAAAGAAGGACTGAACACCTCAATGCTGCCAGATTTCTAAAATAAAAATCTTGGTTGATGTGATTTGCTTTTAAAGGTTTTGCTCTCATTTTATTTTAGATCATCCCTGTTGTGTTTGGCAGTCTAAAGAATTTAATCCTCTTACTGTGTTTTAATCCTTCCATCTTATTTTTTCTCAAATGAAGGACAATGAATTGAAGTAAAATTAATTTTTCCACATGTGCAGATATTTTCTTAAGTGCTAGTTGATTCAGTTATATTCTCACAAACTTGATGACAAACTGAGCCTGGATGCTTTTGGGTCTCAGGGCAGCAAACTTTGGTTTATGATCCAACTTAGATCAGAGTTCAAACCAGTTGCGCCTAATTTATGCTGAGTTTGGACCTGAGTCTGACTTTGTCCATCCACCCACACATCCATGTGTTTCCTTCAGCTCATCTAGAGACGGCGAGAGGCGAGAGAGCTCGAGACTCAGCTGTCAAGCAGCCTCAGTTTGATGCACCACGCTGAATAAACACAGAATACACAAAAGTACATAGTAAAATAAAATATAATATGCTATTTATAACCTGTCTTAATGTGGAGGCTGATGTGCATCGGCAGTAACAAGTCAGTGATGTTTGAATGTGTTGACTGTCACTGAGTTTTTCTGAATGAATCTCAAAGATCATTTAACTGGTTATGAAACCAGCTGAATTTGTACTGAAGCCTCCGCTGACCTTCACCAACCAACAGGATCATCAGAACACTCGCCATGTCTTCATCGTCATCCTGATGCTCGTATCTGGGTCCAGAACTCAAGGCCGCATGAGATGTATGTGCAGAACAAAGTCATTGTAGCTGAACCACGACCGCGCTTCACACTGATGTCTCTGAAGTTTGACATCATGAAAACTAAAACAAATAAAAACATGAAATTACAAAAACAAAAGACTCTCTCGTTTAAGTCAATCAAGTCAGTGTCTGTTGTTCAGAGTCCAAAACACACGAGCACAACAGAAATCTGCTGAATGAATTAAAATGTCCAATAAAGTGTCAGCAATGTCTGTGAAATTAAAGCATTTTAACAATAAGCAGAAATATAAAGCGAAGCACGATTACAGTGGAGGACCGTGTGTGGATTAACATTTCTCGAAGTGTGTGATTCCTCTGCAGCCATGTTGGTTCTGACCCATAATGCCGCTGACATCAGCTCACAGCATGAGAATATTTTCCAACATGAAATCAATTTCTCTTTGCTTCTATTACATTTAGCAGCAAGTCAAAAATTTGCATAGAAGGCAATACATTTTTTTTAAAAAGTAAGTACCCCTTTTTAACCTTTTTAACCTTTTAAATCTTAAATTATTACATTTGAAATCACCTTTTAGCAGCTTTGTGAACTCAAATAATTATGAGTTTAGGGTAAGGGTTAAAGTGAAATACTTGTCCAACCTGTCAGTCACAGTTACAGTCGTCTTATCATCAGTCTGCAGTTTTTATTCTTCCAGAGACATAAATAGACACGTAACCTCATTTCTTTGTATCCTGCACAACATTATTGTAATTACATTACATCTGTCTAAAATGCACCTGCTTGCCAGTTTGAGATCTGGTGCTCGTACAACTTTTGTTCACCGGAGGCAAGAAATTAAAGTTCCTGGTAGCTGCTTTAAGAGCAGCTTCCTTCTCATAAAGTATTCGGTCATTACATAATCCATTTAGAAAACACACCATATAATCACACACATGCAAACACACACACAGTGTTTATATTTTCTGCTTTTCCAGGTAACAAATGTGTGTTGATCTGAATGCCTTCAATGCTAAATGATCCGTACAGAAGAGTTTTGCTTTTAAATTCAGTGTTCTTCAGAAACAACAGAGAACCAGTGGATTACAACTGAGTTAAACAGTGTTAATGTGAGTGCAGACGTTCAGACAGACAGGTAGAGAGGAGGGGGGAGGAGGACGGGGAGGAGGAGGAGGAGGAGGAGGAGGAGGAGGAGGAGGAGGAGGATAAAAAGCTGCTGCTTTCTTTCAGCTCAGTTCAGAAACTCAACCAACACTGAAGTTTCATCACACTGAGTTTTGTTTCCTGTTGGCCTCCTAAACAACAACATGCTCCCTCGGTGAGTCTGAAGCTTGAAATTATTCACTTTTTGGAAACTTTTGGCTCTGAGATGGAAAGTTTTAACCATCAGATGACTGACGAATCAAAAGTGAATTTTACTGCAGAGCAGCACTTTTCCAACCTGCTCGCTGTGACATCACTGTGTCCCTTTCTCTTCGTTAACGACGCTGATGATTTTCTGATGTTTGTTCTTGATTTTTAATGACATTTCACATCATTCTGGACACAATTTTTAAAGTCTGATGTTTGAGAATTTCCATTTTGATACCTTGACTTTTCTCTTTGCCTCTTGAATTTTGTTTTCACTTTTTTCTTCACATTAGTAGCCAGATTTTATACCTCATATCAACATTTTAAAGGAGGCTGCTCTTTATACAATGTCGAGTCTAAATTTTCATGCTTCCGACATCAAGATTTTCACGTTGTGTGTCTCTGTTGTAGAAATAAATCAGGACTCAGTGGTTTTACGTAAAGTCACTTGACTCTTTTTAGGGATCTGAGCTGCTTTTCTCTCCATACGTCAAAAAGAAGAGCTGCTTTGTTTTCTCTTAGTCTCTGTAGAGGAAACACAAAGAAATGCAGTTCTTTATCCCTTCAGACTGGTTTGACCCTCAGGCTGCTCGACACAGTCTTCACTTCACGTTTGTCACAATGCATTAATGACTTTATGTTCTTCACTTTGTGTCTCTACCTTCTTTATTTCACATCCATCACTTATTGTTTGTCTCATTTTTACTTTATGTGCTTTGCATTCACACTCTTTAGTTTGCTCTTTTGTTGAAAGACTGAAAACTTGCAAACAATGTTTTTAATCTTTGTCGTGACTCGACTTTGGCAAAGTGAAAACATTTGAATCTTCTTTGTCTCGGCAACGTCACGGTGAAAACAACATGCAAACAGGGTTCAGCCGAATCATCCCTTTACTTTGCATTGAGAACTTCCTAATGTGTTTGTGTGTGTTTGTGTGTGTTTGTGTGTGTGTGTGTGTGTGTGTGTGTGGGTTTCACAGGTGTGTTGTGTTGATGCTCGCTCTCATTGCTGTTTCTCTCGCAGCTCCAGTCAAAGGTAAGCTATGAAATCATCAATAACAATCAATAACTCTTTGATTGATGTAAAACATTGTAAGTGATAAATGATTTGTGTTATTAAAATTGAACTTAACTGTTGTTTACAGATTATTGCCTTTTTATGGCCAAGTCTGACAATCAATCAGTTATTAATAACTTTGATTAACAAAGATTTTAAAACAAGCAAAGTTTTGTTCACTTGTTCAGGAAAAGAAATCAGTTTGCAAAAACACAAAAATGTCTCTTGTTAAATAAAATAAAAAGGCAAATTAAATGTTTTTAAAATGTCTGACATCAGAAATAAATTGAAAAGATAAGACAGGGATCAAAGCCTTTTATACAAAATGTAATGATTTTTTGACCAATTAAGAAAAATAGTCCACTGGTGCAAAATGTTTTTAATCAGAAACTACTTGATGATTTTATTACATAATTATTTAATATTTACCATATTTATTTATTTAATTAATTTACGATTTGACCACATATTTGCATTTAATTGCCTGTAAAGAATAAAAAGCAATCAAGGAGAACTTTAGCTCATAAATCATGTCAACTTATTATAACTAATTTCAAGAAAAAATTATACATTGGCCTTTTTCACTTTAATGTTTTATTTTAACACTTATATATTAATTATTTTCAGAATATCTGAATAGAATTGATTATAATTTCTTAACATTTATAGAAACCTGTTGGTCATTACTTTTAACTACGAACCTGTAATAAAATGTATAAATATTCTTATAACAATATTCTTTTAATGTACTGTGTTGATTTTTTTAGCAGAATTTGCTATTATAACCAAATTTAATTTTTTTTCCTTGAAAAAACTGTTAGTCATTTACAAATTTGAAAGGAATTAATAATTATTTTAACTACTGCTTAATGAGTTGATATTAATTCTTACTATCTATAGCAACTTTATAATGATAATAACGATTATTATTATTATTATTATTATTGTTAGTTTTTATCTTCACTTTGTAGTTGTAACATTTTAATAATCGCAGAAGCACTGATCACAGGTCATTTAATATGTTAGAAAGCAGCTATGACATTACAAAGAACAAATTATAATTTAGGATGCAAAACGCTTCACAAACAGAGTAAATAAACTCTGGATAAAATGTGGTACAACTATTGTATTAACATCATACAGTGATGTTTTACATGAAGTTATAAGTACTAATAAGAAAACGGCTGTTTTACCTGCATGTTCAACATAAAGCAATATTACAAACAATTCATGTTGGAGATGCAAATATTATATAAGATGCAGACATTGTGTGTTTGATTAAATTTAATTTACAAAATGTAAACATTATAAACCGTAGTCAAACAAAGAGATTATGCAGTCTGTCTGTCTGTCTGTCTGTCTGACATCGTCTCTCTGTCTGTCTGTCTCTCTGTCTCTCTGTCTCTCCGTCTGTCTGTCCATCTCTCTGTCTGTTTTTCTGTCTGCCTGTCTGTCTGTTTTGCAGATGGAACAACAGCTGATGGTGAATATGAACTCATAAATTCACTTCATGAAATAACTCTTTTCAAAAACCTGAATTCACACACATCAGATGATCAGGATGCAGAAAGCATCAACTAAACATCACTGTATAATCAGAGCAGTGGTGTTGAGTGTCATGAGCACCCCCTGCTGGCTGCAGTGCGCTTAACAGCCACAGTCATGATCAGATTTAGAGACACTTGATTGAAAACTGAGTGGAAACTGTGTCAAACTCCACTGGTTCAGAAAAATCATTCATTGCACAGATAAATCATGAGAGCAGAGAATACTTTAAAAAGTTTTTAAAGAAAAATGTGCGTGATAGTACAACATGGTATGTGTACAACATAAAACTACATATATACACACACAAGTATATGTATATATAAACGTATATATAAAAAAAATTAAATAGAGGTATGTAACATGTGTGCATGATATTTAAATATTTGGAATGAATAGTAACTCAAACATACAGCCTCACTGCATAGACAAATAACTGTATGTTGTTAAGAAAATTTAGAATGTGCTGTTGTGAAGTTAAGCCAAGTCTTCAGTATTTGCATAGTCAAAGCCATAAATTACACATGATTTGGGGGTAACAGCTGCTGATAGGGTGTGACTCAGCCGACAGCAGGTGTCAGTGGGCAGGAATGAGCTCCTTCGGCGCCGTGTGGTGACTGTCAATGGGAGGAGCCAGTGAATGTCGGGTACGAGACACAGCGGAGCATCCTCTTTTCTGACTCCGTCCGTGGCCTCACGAATCAGTTTGTAGAGTCTCTTGGCATTCCCTCATTAGTGCCCCCAGAGGTGGAGCCTGGAGTGGCACTTACCATGGATCAGCCACCCTAAGATGCACCCAAGTTTCCAAAGTTTTCACAGGCTACACTGGTTTTCTGTCCAGTGATAAGATAAGATAAGATAAGAAAAACTTTATTCATCCTGAAGGAAATTCTTGTGCAAGAGGATGCTTACAGTGTATACAAAAATTGTGCAGTACATACAAAAATTCTAGAAGCAAAAGTAGCAATAAAACAACATCAACAACAGAAATAAAGAACAAACCATCAAGGGGGGGGGGGGGGGGGGGGGGGGGGGGGGGGGGGGGGGGGGGGGGG
>JAQMCX010000043.1:10416278-10443045 GCA_029814765.1 Acanthurus leucopareius | reverse complement strand
TGTGTGTGTGTGTGTGTGTGTGTTTGTGTGTGTGTGTGTGTGTGTGTGTGTGTGTGTGTGTGTGTGTGTGTGTGCGCATGCTGGAGGTGTGTTTGTCTGGTCTGAGCTCAGGGCTGTTGGTTGGCAGGCAGGAGGAGGAAGTTTCTCTGTGGCACTATGAGCACACAGAGGATGACCTAACATTCTGGTTCCTTCCTCTCCGGCCCCCACAAGTCCCTGAATTGTTTATTGCACCTCTGTGTGCTTTTATAATGCAGTCCTAACAGCCCTCTTAGAGAAACTGCCCCAAGCAGGTCTCTGGGCTGTTGACGATCAAAACTCAGAGTTCATATGCAGTCTAGAAGGGTTTGGAAACTGCAGTATTGAAGCTGAGTTTTTGGAGAACTTTGAGAAACAAATAAGTTATAAAATTAGAATGTGGACCATGGAGCAACATTATTGTTTTTGGCCGCAGAATTTTAGATGATGGAGACTCAATTGTTTATCCTATTTCACTTGTTAAAAATAGTGTATAAAAGTGATAAGATTTGAACTAAGTATCAAAAAGGAGAGACCAGAGGGATTATGAAATAATTTGTGAAAAAGCGTTCTTACTTCTTTAATATGATGTATATCCTGTTGAACAGGATGTTGGGGCAGACAAAACACAGTGAGGAATCAATTTAAACTGAAAATCAATGGGAAATCAGTCAAAGGAAAAGGTCATTGAGATGACAGGACAAGAGGGGTGGGACCGGTTAGTTTATCAGCATTTTTGGTATCCACTGTTTTTTCCCCACACACAAAGGGAGAAAGTCGGGGTTCTGTTCCACGTCAAAGACCTTTTTATATATCAACAGGACAAGGTTGGTCATGCACCACCTAACCTTGTGATTAATGGCCCAACTGTTCCAACATCTGAGCTACTGGTTGTACTCTTTGGTGACCATCTAAATAACAAAATTATTGATAATGAAAAAAAAACTTAACAACATGTGACACCCAAGTGGGCAAGACTGATCAACACTGTGGTCTTGTGTAGACTCTGAGTACGATCTCATCTTCTCCAGTGAGCACAGTAGTGAACAACTTAGGGCTTCTGTTTCTGTAGGAATCTCCATGTGTGTAATTGGCTCTTGCCAGGCAATAGCTCATATGGCTTCAGAAGACTTTTGCATGAAGCAAAGTCTTTCTCACCTCTCTTTTCTCAGACATTTTTTTTCAAACAAGCAGGCAGGCTGCAACACCAGGTAACATTCGCAATGACTAGCAGCATAGCACTCTGACAGTTTTTGAGTTGCTGTTTAATAGGGTTCTTCTTCCTAACCTTAGTCTTAGTTGGAATAAATGAATGTTTTAATTTTAAAGACAAGATCAATTACTTTTTAATTTTTTGTTATTTCAGTTTTTCATATAATTCTGCAGCATCTTATATGTGTTCCTTATGTATTAAAAAAAGCAGATGCTCTACAATAAGTGATATATTATGATTAATATACATTATAAGTGTCAAAATGCTATTTTTCCAAGCCCTTCTAAAGACTGTTTCCCATGTGACCAGATTTCGGACTCTATGATGACTTTACCACATATGAATGTAACAGGTTGGAGAGAAGGTGGATTGCTGTTGGATTGTTATTGGTTGTTGTTGGACTGAAAAGTCCCAGAGGAGAACCCTGACAGTCTGTCATCCTCAGGTCCTCCCACTGGTGAAGAACTAACCTAATTTATGAGAAATCTTATTCTGAATAATCTAGGTTTTGATCTTTTGGTTTGTCACGTATAGTTTTTCTCTAAATGGATTTTTAAACAGGCATTTTTAATATACTAAGCAATTGATCAATAATCTTTCATATATGTATGGAGTATGACAGAAATCATCACTTGCTACCCTGTTTTCCAAGTTAACTCGCAGGTCAAAAGATGTAACAATCTGGATTTGCCTTAAAGCATGTCATCTCACGCTGGTGACTGCTCACCAGCTTTTAAATGGAACTGACTGAGTTTTCTGACTTCATCCGCTTTTTGTCTTTGTCATCTTCATCACACTGTTGATCTGAAGCTGTGTGAGTCATCGGATGTGTGAGAATAGCTATGTCAGAGTTTGATTTGTTAGTTGATTCAGAGGCAGTTCAGTTGTTGATCACTAATGCTGACACACATACTGTAGGTTCCAGCGCCTTGTTCTTCGTCAGCTCTAGTGCTAATATGACTCTGTCAGATGTCAGCATTTCACTGCAACATATTTATGTATTCCAACATTTGTTGTAATTGTGTCACAAATTGATGAGTCAAAACAGCAGGAAACCAAAACTTTGTGCCATCAGAATAAAAATAAGCATTGTGGTCTGCAGTTTTTGTCATCAAAAGATATCCTCCTCATCAAAGTAGTGCAGATGTTTAAATGAATTTGTCAGCTGATGTTTGCGGATAAGCTTAAATCAGAGGAACTCAAAGGCTGGGTATAATAAAGAGTAAAACATGCCAAGTTGCTTTCAAAAATTTTCTGTTAAGTTGAAAACATGTCATGCTTTTGTTTTACTTAGTAACATTTGGATTAATGTTGGTAAAGACATTCCCCTCTTTACCATGCTGTAAGATGGGTTAGCCTCCCCAGTGTTGCCTACATGTCTTTGTCAGCCTCCTTGGATGATCCCTTGAGGCAGAGGTAGTGGATCACTGCACGGAGGCCAGTGTCCTCCATTTTCTTTGACAGTGCTGACTTGCAATTTTTAATTACCCAAAGCATAAATACCACAATAGTTAATAACTTTATACTTTCTGCATACTCACTCAAACAGTTGTACTCATCTTAGTACACTGAATGAAGCTGTGTGTAACCTAACAGATGTTTTTTGGTCCTTGCAGGTGAGTACATCAAGAACTGGCGACCGCGTTACTTTCTGCTGAAGACAGACGGTTCTTTCATCGGCTATAAAGACAAACCACAGGACTCTGACTTGGCGTACCCGCTCAACAACTTCTCTGTAGCAAGTGAGACACAAGCAGAGGCCTTCATCTTATATTTCACATACGAAAAACAATGGCTGTGTAACACCATGCATCAATCTTTGTGTGCCGTACAGAATGTCAGCTGATGAAGACAGAGCGGCCCAAGCCAAACACCTTCATCATCCGCTGTCTGCAGTGGACCACCGTAATCGAGAGGACCTTTCATGTCGACACACCTGATGAGAGGTGAGCCTCCGCCTCCGCCTCCTCCTCCTCCTCCTTATTCTCTACGCTTAATTTAGTACAGGGAGAAAGAAGGGCAAGCAGCCGAATAACAGTCCTGACCCAAAAAATGAATTAACAGTTAAATTCAGAATTGAAAAGTATTGAAACTATGTGTTTTCTTTGGTCTTAACTGCTCCTTGTGTACAGTTAGAATAACTAAAGGAACAGGGAGAGGACTCACTGTCAAGAGATAGAAGATATGAAAGGTCTGGCGGTTGTCAGTCCTGAACCAGACTGGAGGGTTTTGTATTAAATTCTCCTCATACAGCATAAGTCTGTCAACACAGTGAGAAGAAAGACAGGAAGCAGGGGTGTGGGGCTGAGGCTGGACGCCAAGTTTTGAAGGGTTTCGTTCCAAAGCACAGTATAATGTATACATTTTGACTTGTTAGCTGATGCCCAATGGCTTGTTATGAACAAGATCTTGATAACAATGGCCTCCCCATGTACGTGTCAAACAGTTATTGTGTCGGAGTAGTTCTGCAGGTTTAGGAGGGTTGATTTCTTGTGCTGATTGGACCATTTATTGGCTGTCACATCTCACTGACCTCCAGGTCATTTAATTGAAAACGCATTGAATTGAATATTATTAATTTTGTTTATGTAATTTTTATTCAAGCTGTACAAAATATAATTTTATTTAATTTTTTTTTTTTGCTTTCATTTACTTTCCATTGAATAACAAATGGGTGAACATTACTGCTCTATTTACACTTGCACTTAGTTTCAGGGAGGCTAGATAAAAAAATACCAAAATTTGTTTTTATTTTTTTTCTGTGATTTAACAGCCAACTTAATAGCATGACATGTAGTAAACTCTTCCTGTTAAGTGACAAGAAACACTAAATCAAACAGCGATGTTTTGTCTTTAACATTTTTGCTGAAAAAGTGGCCTAAGCAAGCAACTGTTCGTCAAAATAGTCGGCAATTAATTTTATTTCAGTTAATTAATAAAATAAAAAAACCAATCGTTGCTGCTCTTTTGATAAGAATATAGTCCTATTAAACCTGCTTTTTATCATTAATAGAAGAGATTTAGGGCAGTCCATTGCAGATCCATGGAGCATCATTGTTGACTTACAGTCGAGTGTCAGATTTTACCTGTTTTTAGCACCACCTCAACATTAGATCAATGTACTGTACTCGGGTCACAGGTGTGACATTACTGTTTCCATCTTTTTTATTCACTTCAAAAGGGCTAAGACAAGAAGCTGTGACATGTCTCCTTACTAAGCAGTAGTCTATGTTTTATCTCTGTGGCCGTTCTTGACCCATATATATTTGAAAAGCCAGCCGCTATTTAAACTGGTCATGGTACCCAGTGCAGTGTTCTCTGTTTGACTTTGTGTTGAACACACTTAGGGCGTTGTGTTTGGTCTGTAAGGTCTGATCTTTGACCCATCTAAGCATTAACCCCAGATGGTGTTGAACTTAGGGACACCTTAGTGTTTTGGAGGGTGGAGTCGGTATTCTTAAAGTAGATGAATAGCTGAGGGTCTATATTTTTAACTAGCAGTCTTTTATAGGTATGTGGAATGTCTTTTAACTTCTCTAAAGATTTATTGTCCATCTGAAGTTGAAGCATCAGCTGCCAATTTTTTACAAAAGAAGAGAGCTGCCTGCTGGTGTATTTACTTGTTGTTGTTGTTGTTGTTGTTGTATTTGTTGTTGATGTTGTTGTATTTGTTGTTGATGTTGTTGTGTCTTGTAGGGACGAGTGGGCTGAGGCCATCCAGATGGTAGCTGAGTCACTGGCCAAACAGGAGGAGGAGGGCATCCTGTGCAGTCCCACCTCCCAGATTGAGAACGTTAACGAGGAGGAGATGGACACCTCTATCAGCCACTACAAACGAAAGGTGACGATTGATCTGAGTGCAGTTAAACTAGTTAAACTGCTTGTACATCAGTGGTTGTCTGGACGAGAGAAACCACTTCCTTGACATCATGTCTGTGTTCCTTTGTCCAGACAATGAATGACTTTGACTATCTGAAGCTCCTGGGCAAAGGCACTTTTGGAAAAGTCATTCTGGTGAGGGAGAAGGCGAGTGGCACCTACTATGCCATGAAGATCCTGAAGAAGGAAGTCATCATAGCCAAGGTCTCCTCAAGTTTACCAGCATTTATTTTTTTATTTTTTTATTTGTTTGTCCGTTACAACCCTGTTTCAACTTAGATTTAAATGCTTTACATTTTGAATATCTACCAGCACTTAGCAACATCAAAATCTAAGATGACTGTGTGAAAATAGCAAAAACTCAAATACATAACTTTTCTATGTAAAGTATTTGGCATATATGTGTTAGTCTAGGCTGTTCATATTTAAAACCATTTGCACTGGAAGAAGCCTGATGGTCATACACCTCTTTGCCACTTACATCCTCAACTTTTTTTTACTAAAACAAGAAATCTTCTACAGGCAAGCTTCTTTTGTCTCCTGATTATTTGCTCTGTCTCTTCTCTTTCTTTTCCTCCATCACAGGATGAAGTTGCTCACACACTCACAGAAAGCAGAGTATTAAAAAACACTCGGCATCCGTTTCTAACTGTAAGTATCAGCATGTAGATTGCATAAAACATTTTGAACTGTGTGTTAGAATGAATCCACCTCCTACTTTTTTCTGAGTTTAAAATAGAGAAGCTGTGGCCACCATCTTCAGTTCAGTAACTGTTTTTGAAGTGCAAAAAAGACCTCAAAGCTTCTTTTCTTCAAAAGTGATGTGTTTGAAACAAATGGCTTAGGACTGCTTAGACTAAAAAATATGTATATATTGTGTTGCAGTCTTTGAAGTACTCATTCCAGACTAAGGATCGGCTGTGCTTTGTAATGGAGTACGTCAACGGAGGAGAGGTGAGAGATCACTGAATCTCCCTTTAAAAAAACATTTTTGATGCTGGTAGATGTTCTGTCTTGTTTAAACATAGAAGTTATTTCAAGAATTATTGAAGAGTGATGATTAGCAACACAGTGTGATTCAGAGAGCTTTAATAGGAAGCAGGCTTTGCTCTCCTTGTGGGTTTAAGTCTTAATATTGGGGAGCTGTAGGACTCTGGTGTCTGCACCTTTAGAATATCTTCATTATTGCATCTGAGATTTGACCCTTTATTGCAAATGATACAGACAGTTAGTTTACAATACAGTTAGTTTTCAAATTTGGTGGAGAAAAATAATTTTTTTTTAGGGGGAGCTAATTCCCCTCAACAAACACTTCCATGAACATTAAATCCTAGTTTTAATGAACATGACCAGGTCAAGGCCATAAACAGAATAATTGTGAGGAATGACAAGGAGGGATTCGATGTCATAGGTCATAATTATTATTACACACTGATTATGGTGCATTAATGAAGCAACTGATGTCAGTCAGCCAACACAAACATGCACTTTAGGGCTCTACACACACAAAACAGCACCAAAAACATCTATAATAATGAGAAACAGCCGAGTGTCTTGATTGATACACCAGAAGTGTTTCAGGTTTGTGAGCTTGTGTTTGTTTTTTGGCAGCTTTTTTTCCATTTGTCAAGAGAAAGAGTTTTTTCGGAGGACCGCACTCGTTTCTATGGCGCTGAGATTGTCTCCGCTTTAGACTACCTTCATTCTGCCAAGATCGTCTATCGTGATCTGAAGGTAAACTGAGAATTATCTGATATTTGACACAGGCACTGTTTTTTTTGTTTGTTTTTTAAGGATCAGAATGTGAAGTAAGATCTTTTCTCTCATACTCTTATCAGCTGGAGAACCTCATGTTGGATAAAGATGGCCACATCAAGATCACTGACTTTGGCCTCTGCAAAGAAGGCATCACTGACACTGCCACCATGAAGACCTTCTGTGGAACACCTGAGTACCTTGCTCCCGAGGTCAGAGTTTAACATAGACTTTTTTTTTTTTTTAATCTACACTGCAGGTTCCGTCAACTCTAAATCTAAGTTATCTCAAATTTTTAACTGTCTGTTTATCTAAATCAAAACTTAGCCTTTGCTGTCATCTGTTTTTGTTCTGTATGATAAAATTAAGAAAGAGACCTTGTTTTGGATTCTCTTTTTGTCAGTTTCTCACCAAGCAGCAACCACAGGGACTTAACATCATCAGCCAGTTTGAAAACACACAAAGATGTAGTTCCTGTAATGTCAGTCAAATGTTTCCCTTAAGACGAAGTAGAATGTTAGCAACTAATTTCACTTCTTCTAATGTGGTTCATGGTGGACATTTTGGAGGTAATTTTTCTATTAAGAGGATATGAAAGAGGATATCATATATGTCACAGTCAAAAATAGCTAGATCAGGAAGAAAGTGTGCACGAGTTGGTTAGTAGAAGTTTTAGTTTGATATTACAATGGTTAAAATAGCCTCTTACACAAGATACTTTGACATATAATGAAAGTGGGATGTAGTTTTTAATGAGCAGCTGGACCTGGCATATTAAGACGCACAAGAGCAACATTTTTGTCCTGTTTTCTAACCTTCTAAAGAGGAAATTCAATGGAACTAATGATGTTTTTTGTATGTCATCAGGTGCTGGAGGACAATGACTATGGGCGGGCAGTAGACTGGTGGGGCTTGGGCGTGGTGACATATGAGATGATGTGCGGCCGCCTGCCGTTTTACAACCAAGACCACGAGAAGCTGTTTGAGCTAATCCTAATGGAGGAGATCAAATTCCCACGAACTCTGTCGGCTGATGCCAAGTCGCTCCTGTCAGGGCTGCTCATCAAGGACCCCAACAAACGGTGCGCACACAAAAACATACATACAAATAATGTTGAGATATACACATGATGATGATGCTTTTACAAGAAACAGGCATGTCGCTGTTTTCGATAAAGTAGGCAGTTGAGCTTTAAAGCCCTCATTAACAGTGTGATGGCTTAAACCTTAAAATATAATATGCTTCATTTCCTCCCATTTTCCAGACATTTGTAAGACCTCAAGGTCAAACAAAGCAAATAAAGTCATTTTCTTGCTGCCTTAATCTATTTTCTGCATTTATCCAAAGCTATCAAAGATTTAATGTCAGTGGACACAACTTACAGACATTCATCTGTCCGTCCATCTGTCCTGTCATGCACTGTTCATCATTTACTGCGCTCTGGAGGCAAAACTGGCTAAGCATTGCTGTCACCTCAGCTACTTACTCAAGGCTCCTAAGGGATCTTTTGTTGTGTCATAGGCTGATGTGATACACAATAGATAATCCATCCAGAATAGAAAATCTTTGCTCCTCATTTTTTGTTGGACACAATGACACATCTTTAGAAAAATGGATTCATACTTAGATATGAACAGTTCATGTGGTTGTATATCAATTTAACAGCTTGCTGTGAAAAAAATTTTGTCAGGAAAATTCACCAATGCTTTTTGGCATTGCTGTATCCTGTTTCATTAGTTTTCGTTAAAGATGAGATGTGCTTATCCAAGAGTGTCCTGCACAAATGCAATCATTCATTTACCCTGTTCAAAAAGCTTAATGTAGGAAGAGAACAAATCCTTCTCATGATTATTGGTATGCAGCAAAAGTGCTGGTTGACAAAAGAGGCTTGTGGCTGCTGTTAATTTCCCACTCTGATTATCCCTGGGGCGTTTTCTGTCTCTAATGAAGAAACTGGAGAAAAGAGGCTGCTGCAGTTTCAGACAGCGAACTTGTTCACCCCAGCTAGTTATTTTAGGATCAGAAGCAGGTGGATATTCTGGTTCCATTGATGGAGACTTTGTACGCGCAGCTTTTGATGTCTGACTTCGCCGTCTTCTTCTTCTCTTTTTTGACAGGTTGGGCGGCGGACCGGATGACGCTAAGGAGATCATGCGACACAGTTTCTTTGGCACAATCGACTGGCAGGACGTTTACGACAAGAAGGTGAGAGCAGGATTTAGCTACAACACGTCATCTGATCTTCAGTGGTAATTTATTCAAGCAGCATACCTGAGATATTCTAGTAGCAGGGTTACCTAATATTTCCAGAAAAAAAAAAGTCTGGAATGTAAACTCCAAAATAGAACACGAAAGAAAAATTAGCTCATCCCCGTTTCATGTCATCAACATAAAGCAGAACAAACAGCATATTTTATGCACTTTCTCTTCGTTAAATTTGACTTCAGCTTCAAGGTGTCAGTCAAGGTAGGACAGGGTGTGTAATAACTGCTTTTACTCTAATTTAGGACAAGTTCTGCCTCAGGGGTTGTAAAGGGTTTGGCTTAAGTTTTTATCTGAAATGAATATTTATTAAAACAGAGTCCTTCCAGCCTGTCTAGCACTTATCACGTAAACATCCAAGTCTGATTTTTATCAAAACTGCAATATATCAAAATTGGCACTAACCAGTGGTGGAGGAAGTATTCAGGTACTTTAAACTTGACTCTAGAAGTACTAATATGCTTTAAAAATACAGTGAGAGTTCTGCACCGAAAAAAATGCCTAAATACTTAAATACTTAAATATTCAAAGTGAAAGTTTATGATATAATTTGATTATTATGACTAATTTTACAGCACTAGTCAGATGAAGTGTAGCAATTGCTGATATTGTACATTCTAAATTGATCTACTCATTATTTTCTCCATTAATGGATTGATTGTTTGGTTTGTAAAAAATCTGAAAATAGTGAAAATTGTAACTGACACCTTGAAAGTGTTTGTTTAGTCCAACCAACAGTCCAAACCTCAACATTATTACAAAAAAGCAGCAAACTCTAAATAATAATTGTTTTAGTGTTTTGTTTAGTTTTGTTTTTTCATTTATCTAACACACTCATCTCAGCAGTCACACATCTGTCACTGACAATGTGAGGCTGAGAAGCCATCTTATTCACTCTCTGTCTTTTCCAGCTGGTTCCACCTTTCCAGCCCCAGGTCTCCTCAGAGACGGACACGCGCTACTTTGACGAGGAGTTCACAGCACAGACCATCACCATCACTCCACCAGAGAAATGTAAGCACCTCCATCTACGTGCACCAACGCCAGGCTGAAATAAAAAAATATAGCAATGACTTCATTTTCATATCTTAACCTGTATTTATAAAATCAGGGTATTTGGCCTTGCATTTTAAAGTTTTAAAGGTAATAATACTGGTAATGAGTGGTGGACCCTTTATGTTAGGCTTTACTAAACAGATTTAATGCATTCTCGCTTTCACACCTAAAGTCATATATCAAATATTTTACAGGACAGATTTCTAGCAGCCAAAGCATCCCACCATTTCAGTGTGACCTGTGGGTGGCAGTACATGGAAAGTCAGTTTATATATGGTTATAGAACGGTGATATGAAATGTGGGCTGGCTTATGTTTGCCTCTGATACGTCTCTGTCTCCCTCTCTCTTTTTTCGCAGATGATGAGGACGGGATGGACGCGGCAGACAACGAGCGAAGGCCTCATTTCCCACAGTTCTCCTACTCAGCCAGCGGGCGGGAGTGAGCGTTCCAGCCCAGCCAGCCAGTATCGTCCCCATTCGTGGCCATTTTGAGGAAAACACGTAGCCATTTTAGGAAAAAAAAAATACCAGTCTCCCCTCTTTTTCTCCTTCTCTGCCTCCTCACAGATGTGGAGAAGTCTTTTTAGGGACTTTAAAAGAGGTTTTGCACAGTGGGATAGACTCCAGCCGGTCTCCCCACACTAAAAAAATAAGTCTCCTACATTTTCAGCGCTATATACTGCAGAAGGCAATGTTTTTGTTATTTATTTTATCTCTCCATCAGTATTAAGTCGTCAACCCAGGTTGCGTTCATCTTTTTTTGTTGGTTTGTTGTTTTTTGCCCTTTTTCTTATTCTTTTGACTTTTTTGCACTTGGTTTGGAAGAGCCATTTTAGGGAACAAAAAACCAAAAATGTTGCCTTACACGTGCAGATGTTTCGTATCATACCGACAGGGTGTTGTTTTTTGGGGGGGAGAGGGTGGGTGGGATTGTGAGGGGTCATTATTAGTTGAGAATAAGTGCATGGCTCGTGATTCACTCAAATAAAACAACAACAAAAAAAAATTCTTTCTCATACATTTGCCATGGCAGTGCACATTCCCCAATCCCATGGCGATGAAAATCACTGTCTACAAAAAAAGAAAAAAAAAACCAACAAAACAAAAACAAAAGAGAGACGAATGGACGAGTCTGTATTATTCCTTTCATTGTTGCAGTGTTACTGCTTTGCTCTCAAACTTTTTCAACCCATGTGTTTTTTTTGTTTGTTTGTTTTTTTTCTCGCGCTTTACTTCTAAGTTGTTCTTTTATTTTGAAACAGGAAACACTAAACTGCCAGAAACTGCACAGTTCACTCAGGCGCCACAGAGCACAACCGCATTCAAACTCAGCTAACCGCTCCAGCTTTCCACAGCCGGCAGGGGAACGAGGCCTTTCTCTGCTCTCTCACCGCTTCTCCTCCTCCTCCTTTTCACCTCCTCTCTTCTGTTTCCTCATCGTAGCTGTAGGACTAGTGGAATGGGTGTTTACACAGGGAAATGTGGCTTAATGCGTGTATGTATTGTATGTATGTGGGACACGGGGGATCAACTTTATGCTGTCATAGCACACACACAAACACACATACAAACAGGCACATATATACACTCAGAAACAGGTGTCAGGTGTGATTTCTGCATGCTGAGCAGACTGAAGTTGGCAGCTTTCTACAAACAAAATTAAAAATCTTCTTCTTGAGGAGCACACGGGAAACATTGCAAGTCTTTTTCTCCTCTCCTGCCTAGTGAAGCATTAATCCAACAGAGAAGCAGTCTAATCCAAGTGGTTTTGAAATATCCATAATGTAATAGTGATGCCTTTATGAGCTAGATAAGTAAGAGACCATCACCAAGAATGCTGACTTTTTCCATAATGTGATTCTTAATGACTGTCAGCAAAAGGAGACAAAATGATTGACAGCTTGTATGACCAGAGACCCTGTGTTTATACATTTCCAGGGCAAAGTTTGGCATTGAGTAGTAAATTAGCTGGTTAAAAGGAAGCAAAAGGAGGTTATTTTTGGAAATGGTTATGGCTGATACTGGGACAAGATCAGCTAAGAGTAAAATAAAGGAATTAAACAAGGAACAAAATAGAAAATGCTAAAAGGGAGAGTGATAGAGCTAGTTGAAAGCTCATGAGTGGACCCTGGTTAGAAAGATCGAATTGTGGGCTTTCTCATGAAAATTATCCAAAAAACTGCCAACTTAATCTGTTCTGCAGAAATCAGTTTGTGCTGTAGGGTTCCTGCACACATCTGGAAAGGCTCTGTGGAACAACTTGTTGATTTCCAGGTTTTTAAAAGCTAATTGCAATTGCAAAACTTTTAGGATAATTGTTTTCTGATGCCTTGTCAATATGTTAGAAGTTCATGTGTAAAAGTGATGAAATGGGTCAAAGAAATATGAAAAGTATCGAATGTTAAGTCTAGTTCTGATCTTTGGGCAACTGTGTAGGAACCCTGACAGCTTACACGAGGTTTCTGTCCCATTCACACACAAACACAGATATACAAAGACTGTTTTTAGATGATAAATCAGTGAAGAAAATCTCATTTATCACACCAACACTAACAGAAAAGAGGCTTCCAGCTCCAGATGGGGGGTTTCTGTACCTGTCTATCTTGTCAGTATTGTGAGAAAAATTCAGTTATCTACACACTTTTTAAATCTGAACTGAGGATATCAATAATCACTAATCATGTCACAGATCACGAGAAAACTGAGCCGTGAGACACTCATGTATGAAGACTGTGAGGACTGCCAGAAAAAAAGTTGAGTCGCCCCAAAACTTCTTGATGTAAATATGCAATGCCTTTTTTTGTTTTTTGTTTTTTGTCTTCAGTGGCATCTTGACAGACATACACATTTTTTTCTGTGTGACTACTTCAAGCTTGCTGATGAGAATAATAACTGAAAAAATACATCAACAAACGACTCAAAAATCTGCATTTAAGAAAAAAAAAAAAAAAAAAAAGGAAAAAATAAAGACAGTATCAAAGACTGGACCCTTCCATTGAATTTTTATGTTAATTTTTTTTTTTTTCCTCGGGTTGATGTTCCAGCTCGACTAATGGTCCATGGAGGATGTTTCCATGGAGACAAACCCTGCCCCTGCCCTTTTTTTTCACCATGGTCCCTAATATTGACTGACTCCTGAATTTCTGTGCAAGGACATGACCATAACTGTGGAGTCTGCACTGTCATTCCTGTATCCCTCACCCTCCTGAAGAAGAAAAAAAAATAAATGGGACCATGGCTGACTTTTTCTTTTTTCTTTTTTTTTTTTTATAATTTCTGTTGCAGTGCTGGTTTCATCAGGTCATTCCAATTCCAATCCCATCATCCCTTGCTACTCCTGCTTCCCTTTTTTGTACCATAGTATTTGTTTTATTTATGTTTGTCATTCTAGGCAGTGTTACCTTGTATGTTGTTAAAAAAGGCACCTCTTGAAACTTGCTGAAGGATGATGATGATGATGATGATTATGATGATGATGATGATGATGATGATGATGATGGATGCATTGACTAAAGTCTTTTTTTTCTTTCTTTTTTTTGGGAATCGTTTGCTTGTTTGTTTTCTTACCAAAACATTAGGGCAAGAACCCAGTAGTGGACTTGCATTGCTGTGGTAGTATTTATTTTGAATTAAATTAAAAGAAATACATTTCAGGGTTTCTGTTGTAATGACTCTTTCCTTTAGCTTTTTTTTTAAGTTAGCTTGCAAGGAAAATTTACCTAATTTTATATCTCAAGTCCTGATTTCTTTACTTCTTTACTCCTCATATCAGAGCAAGTTTTTACTCTATGACAGATTTAGATTTTTAAGATTTATAAAACCATTTTTTCAGAGCACTGTCACAAAGTTAGCGTCAGTGTTATACCTGAGTCATGACACCAAAATTACATTTCTTTGATACCTAAAAAACCAAAACAAAACATTTTGTTTAAATTTTAAAAAAAGGCAGACGTTTAATGATGTTTCATCAAAATCAGCCATGCAAGCACTTAGAATAACCTAAAGTAGTCTTTAACAGGTATCACTTTAATGAAGACCATACAATCTCTGACAAAGAATAAATCCAAAAGACTTGAAATTGGTTGAGACACTTAGTGCTAACGTTCAGTGCTTAACAGTTTCAATACACAGTTTGACCTATAAGAAAATGAGGTTGGATACCCAGCTCCCTGTAACACACAGCGACACAGACTTATATGTGATGTCATTGTCCAGGTGTATTTGTTTCTGTGTTTATTCTGCTATAAGAAATTATTTGGAGACACTTGAAACTTGGTGGAGTTCCTGTAGATGACAGTGACATACTCTCTAAGACACTTTATTAGAAAACAGCACAAAATGATCTGACAGGTCATATTACCACCATGCAACACTAACATGACAACAAAAGATGACGTGCTACCATTAGCGTGTTAGCAGGCTAGTTCTTATCTTGTTGACTAACCCCTTTTGTGACCTTAGCACCCTTCCAAATGGAGAAAAAAAATCAAAACATTATTTTCATTATATTTATATTGAGGTGACTTGTGGAAGTTTAGTAATAAATGATGGTTTATAAATATTGTATCATTTCCAGCCAACAGTCACCTGTGAAATCATGACATACCTTTAAAGGTATCACCTGTTGCAACTCTGAGAGAGAATAATTGTAGAGAGGGAGATGTAACGCTTTATCTTATAAGGTAAAATGATGATCCTCTGGTTCCACCATCAGGACAAACAGGATATTTTTTTTCATACTGATAGTAAAGATCTAATGAAAAAGGTCAACATTTTCATTCACCTTATTATAAAACAAAATAGTCCTGGTGTAATCTGTTTCATTTGGCTGCATGGTCAACATGACTGACAGTTTTGTTACAAAAAGAGTAGTTTGAAAGTAATCACAACAGAACAAGACCACTAAAGCCTTTGCTAGTAATAAAACTAACGATGTAGTCAAATAGGCATGTCTTGAACTGAAACATAAACAGACCACAGAGAGCAGCAGCAGGATCTTGTGACGTGAGCTCATGTTTTAACTCAGTTGAGCTGAACTCCTGAGCTCTCTGCAGTCTCACAGCCTCTGAACCTGGCCGAAGGTTTGGTGTAGAGCTCCGCCCTGTTAGGATCCTCCACTGCTGACAAAACCTGTTCAGTCTCTGTGGCGTCGAGCCTGTGCTCTCTCTCAGACACAGGATGAGGGAAGCAGCAGTGAGGCGAGGCAGCGTTCACTCTGGGATGGACGGAGGCCAGTCCACATCCACAGACTGAGAGAGAGGACACAGATAGGCAACATACATTTAACATGAAGAAATGAACAACAATGAAATGAACACATTTAACTATTTTATATTGCTTTTATTTATTCAAAGATCTGAGGAACACTGTCTGACGAACATGTTTAAAACTATAAAGACTATCTGCTGTTCTTCTCTCTGGTAACTCTCCTCTGAAAGTTTCAGATTTTAAATTTCTGTAAGGATGATTAATTGAGAGTGTGTTTTGTTTGTTTGTTGTTTTTTCACCTCCACATCCAGCTCCAAGATGTCTGCATCTGTCTTCAGCAGCTGACACAGGTTGGGTTTAGTGCGGCCAAAGTCTCCGTGGACAAACTCTTTGACGTAACTGTTGGCTGGGTTCAGGAGCACTCTGTGATCAAATATTTGGTAAATCAGCTGCCAGACAGTTGCAAACCTAAATTCAGAGCCATGGGGTTTCAGTAAGTAAAAATGTAAATTTTTGAATGCCACTTAAAATCCCAACTTTACAACATGAAAAAACTTAGAGACATCTAGAAAAGTTCTCTGTTCTTTATGTAATACAGATGATAAACCTATAATAATCCAAAAACTAATGCCACTCAAAATCAAACCTGCAAGTCTAACACTCTACTCGTGAAGCATAAAAGCTTGGAACTTGCTATTAAAGATTATTATGAAATTCTTTCTACCAATTGGTAAAAATGTCAAGTTTTGCCTCTATGGGGCAAAAGAGAAGAAGCTCATGCTTGATGCATCTGTGTCAGTTTGTAACGTTAGCATTATGGATGAATTCAGCTAACATACTTATGAACTAAAGATTAAATTAAATACATTAAAACCTTCTTTTTAACTCAGTAGAATTTTGACTGCAGGACTTTTACTTGTAACAGTGTAATTTCTAGACTAAGTCCAAACATAAAAACATCAAATGACCTTTAAGGGTCACTCATTCTGCTAAGTGACCCCTATCAGATAAATGTTCATTATGTTTATGAATTATAGTTATTTATACATGAATGTGTTCATTTAAAGCCACAGATGATAAAGCTGGAACTAATTTGAGTATCTTAGAACTTTTGCAATAATTTATGTTATTTCATTATTCTTTATTTTCTGATCATTTTTGTTTGAGTAATCTCAACATGCAAAGCAACTATTAACTATGGTTTCAAGGAATGCATCAAAAATATTTAGCGTAGCAAAAAGTGCAATATTTGCCTTCAGAACCTTCAATATTTGAATAGATGAACTTAGACTTTGGCTGAACTTCAGTGGCAGAAGGGTGTCAGTGCAGAATCGAGCCTGACAATCTCTGATGTCCTCTGCCCTCTAATTTTTTCTCTTCTGTGTTAAAATGATCTGAGAGTATAGATCTTACTTGTCTTCCATCCAGTTTTAGTTTGTGATGTGCGATAAGCATGACAGCGTCAATGTTTCTACAGACTTTCAGTCTCGCTGATAAACTGACTGAATCATTTTTCCATGGTGGACAAACAGTAGACTTGATGAAAGGATACGTTCCGGCCTGTGTCTTCAGGTTCAGGTAGAAGTGATGAGAGTCCAGGAAGCGGGTGTTCATGCTGTGGATGACTCTCTGACGAACTGCCAGCGCTCGCCGGTGCAGAACCCTCAGAGGA
The DNA here is from genome assembly GCA_029814765.1 of Acanthurus leucopareius. Lineage (NCBI taxonomy): Eukaryota > Metazoa > Chordata > Actinopteri > Acanthuriformes > Acanthuridae > Acanthurus > Acanthurus leucopareius. The sequence goes on along the minus strand of JAQMCX010000043.1, from coordinate 10,425,980 downwards.
GTCTTCTGTTCCAGAGTCAGATCCTGACAGGATGAACAACAGCCTGACTTCTTATTTTGTATTCACTTAGTCTTTTCCCGCAGCATCACAGTTTTCCTGATTTTCCATTTCAAGTACTTAAAATCGCTCATGAAATTCTATTTCAAATTATACTCATTTTGAAAACATTACAGATGAGTTCAAATCTAAGTGACTGTGTGTGTGTGTGTGTTTTGTAAGGACCTTGATGTCATCAATAAAGGTGATATCTTCCTTCTGAACGGGTCTCTGAGTCCAGATGAGCGCAGAGTATGACTTGGTTTTCTCCTCCTCTCCTTCCTTCATCCGACTCATAGCCTCCCTGCACATTAATAACACACACAACACGGCACATTTCTTTGTTCACTGTATTTATATTCATTTATTGTCTTGAGATTTTTACACAGCAGGTGCAGCTAAGCTTTGCTCAGTTTGACAGGTTCGTGTTTCTCACCTGGTAACAATCTGCAGGTCTCTCACTCTGATTTTGTCTGAAGACTTGTTAATGGTCTAAAAAGAAAAAAAAACAAGGTTAGCGGCCACCATCAGGCCTGAACTTCTAAATGTTCTTTTGATTCAGTTGAATATCAATAATGTGTTTCTCTCTATATATTTTAAGAATATATATTAAGGTATGTGAGAAGATCCTCTAAGCTGCAAGTAAACAAGAAAAGTGACCAAATTCGGGCTGCAAGTGCTGAGATATTTCGCCCTTGAACAAATTGTCAACTCTCCTTGATGAGCATCACATCGAACAAATCAGAGGGGGGTTTTCATCCAAATGTAATGCCATTTTTAAATACATTTTCATTATACATTATATAAAGAGCGGGTGGCGCTAATGCTATAATCAGTTGCTACTACACTATTTCAGAGGAAGAGCGGGAAATAGGCAAGTGCGTCACTTAATGCTCAAATGGTGTAAAACTACTGGACATCACACATTTCTGTTAGTTTCATGTATGGATGTGAGGAAGGTTACAGTTGTCTGTTTCCATTGCACTTTGTTTTTAATTCCACATATGAAAAAAACTCTTTCCATTGAGGTTTTTTACTGATCAAAATGAAAATAACATAACACAACAATAAGTAAAAACTGGTACAGGTTTACTGAATGATGCTTTTTTAAAAAAGTGAATAATGGGATTTGATTGAGACGACCTCCTGTAGCTGTTTCATCTCCTCTTTGTTCAGTCTGGATCTGTGAGGATTCAGCAGCTCCATTGCAAAAGGACGACCTGCCAATCAAACCAGAGCAGATAATAAAAACACTTTATTCTTCATACTTCAGGAGACAAAATGCTCTGCAAGTGCAGTTAAAAAATTTCAGCAAAAAAAACGTGACTGACCGTTTCCAAGAGTGCGGACATCCACGTCCTCCCTGCCAGATGAGGAGAAATTAAAACCTGTAAAAAAGAAAGAGGGGATGATTAGAAAACATCAAACAGCATTTTACTTATTAGACAAGTAACCATGAAAGTGTGGACTCACCGATGGCTCTGAAGGAGGACAGGAGGGGAGCCGCGATCAGCTCCTCCACCGAGGACTCCATCCTCCGCTCTCCATCGATCACCCAGGGAGTCTGAGGCAGACTGCGACAGAACTTGTTGTACCTTCCTGGACAACAGCAAGAATATGAACACTGTAAATTGTGACTCACTTCAGATTCTGACTTTAGACCACAAAAATGTCAAAAGATTCCTGTCATACCTGCCACAAAGACAGACACATGAAGACACTGGACGTCCTGGGGGATGCAGCTGCTGGTTGGTTGTGCTGGTGGACAGGGGTAGTGTCTGAAATTAGATCAAGAATAATCAGTTTTACAAACAGTTGATTTTTTTTAGAAAAACACCAAGAACAAAGACATAGAAGTGATACCTACTTAAGAAATTTAGCGTCCGCTATTTTTTCCAGAGCTTTAACCACCGCCATCCTGGTGAACACCGACTGTTCACAAGGAAAAATAAATCAAACACATGCCAGTTATGTATTTTGGTTTAAGCATTTTTTGCTACGATTCTCCCTCCAGTTCATTTAATCAGGAAATTTCACATTTCAGACAGAAAATAAACAGACACTTTACAAATTTACAACAATTTCTTTAATGGATCATAAAAGTGTGTGTGTGTGTGTGTGTGTGTGTGTGTGTGTGTGTGTGTGTGTTCATATGACAACAAACTTAATCTTTATGATTTAGAAAACAAAAAACTTCTTAACACCTTCACTCCGTTGCTTCCTGACCTGTTTGTTCTTGGTGGGTTTAAAGCAGTCGGGACATGTTGATCCACTGCGGAGAGGACAGAAAAGATGAGATTAAAGTATTTTTTAACCAAATTGTCTTTCAGCTCAAAGGTCAGAGGTCAGCAGAGGTTACACTTTAACTGTTCCTATACGTGTTCTGCAGTAACATCAGTATTTCAGATATTAAATTGTAGGTCTGGCCTCTTACCTGTTTACTACTTGTTATTTTTAAAGGTGATACAATTAATCTGAATTCTTGTTTTTTTTTTTACACTCCCTTAGTTGCATCTGTGTTTAAGAGAAGAGTCACAGAAAGACGGCACTCACAGGAAATGGCAGTCGGCATCCGTCTCTGGGTGAGTAAACTCCACACTGACCTCAAAAAAACTCTGAAAAAAACCAAAGCAAACACAAAGTCAGCTTTATTTGTGAACATCACATTTGTCATTTAGAGAAAAGAGAAATGAAATGCTTTGAAAATCTCAAGGCTGTCTGCTGTGAAAACCATTCAAGCTGCTTTCTTTGCCCTTCAGCATGAGCTGAGACCCAAACCTGCCCCAACAAAGGTTTGTTAAATTTATATAGTCAGATTTGTGACATATTGTAATCAAAGCTTCTTAAATGAACTCAGCGGACCTTTGCACATCCTCATGGGGGTCAGCCACCTACCCTGGTAACCACTGCAATGCCTCCCAGCTCCTTGGAGAGCGGGCCCTGAATGATCCACTTGAAGGCCTCCTTCACCTGGATGACGTCGTCCTTGTCAAGTGCTACACTCTTCTCTCTGAGCAATCAAACACAGTTAAAGCAAACGATTGACTGACACGCAGTGATGTTAAAAATGCAAAATTCCTTTACCTCAATTCCTTCTTCACATGGAGCCAACAGGAGTGCTGCAGGATAAAACAAAATACAAATCACAGACACAATAAAGTCCCGGTGTGAAAGAAATTTTTCATGGAAATTCAAACATTTCAGCATCAAGTGTCAGTTAGTCTGCTGCTGAAAGAAGCCCCCATCAGCACGCTACTCTTCCTGTTTGAGTTGTTGTTAGAAACTACAGTATGCAGCAGATTAAGAAAATCAGATGATCTGTTACTAGTCCAGGAATGTTTTTGTAATAAAACAATTGAATTTTGTTTTAAGTACCTCAAATGTGAGGACTAGTTAATTTCCTTGGTTTCCCATTTTTGTAAACTTTGATACTTTTTTTTAAGTTTTCTGTCAAAACAAACAGACAAACCAACTCCTCAAGGACATCATATCCAGGTCTAGGAACTATTGCCATTACCTAACTTTCTGATATTGTAGAGACCAAATGATTAAACCTTTTTTTTTCAAATAATCAATAGATTAACCATAAATGAAAATGACCATTAGTTGCAGCCAAGGTTATTAAATGACATCACACACACACACACACTGACCTCTCGGACACACAGCTGAGCAGGCAGAGAGACAGACAGCACCAGGCTATCGAACTCATACTTTTCTGTCTTCACTGCCTCAGCTATCTGTGAACACAGAGCAAAACATCACGTTTATCTCAGCGGTGATAAACTCTAACACCCCAGTCAATGCGCTGACAGTGTTGTGTGTAAAACCAGCACACACACCTTTAGGGTCTGAGTTGTGTCACAGAGTTCCTGTAGGATCCCCAAACACACCACACACACATACGACTCCTCATCCTTTAATTTGATTACAGCAACCGTGTCTTCCTCTGCTGGAGCACCAGTAGCACATGGCTCCACTTTCGCTTTTTTCCTCGGTGGGTCTTCAGGTGGTTCTGATTCTGCTGCATCATGGGAATTGTTGTTTCCTTCTGTGAACTCTGCTGCTGCTGCTGGAACTTGGGATTTGGTATTCTCTGTATCACTAATGAAAGCTTGAAGTTCCTTGAGAGTATCCTGGGTAAGAAGAAAAATGACACAATTTTCAAAGGATAAGTAAAGAAGTGGCATTACAAGGTACAGTCCTAAAGTCTTAAAATTAGAGTAAATACAAAAGGTGCCAGCATGTCCCACAAGCAGGATGAGTCACACCTGTTGGGGTTGTCGGTAGGCGGCCTGAACGCTCACGCAGCAGAACCTGAGGATGCAGCGAGGACAGCAGCCGGCCAACAGCAGCTTCTTGACAATGGGTTTATCCTTCTCCTTGAGCGGCAGCATGTCTCCGAACTGCAGGAGGTGAAGACACATTCATCAGGACACACAGAGTGGTTTTTCAACAACATCAGAGATTAAATAAGTACATGATTAGTCACTGGAGAGGTACTCTGTCCAGCTGATGACTGTTGTTAGTTTTTTTTCATCATGAACATTTTTCAATAAAAAATGAAACACAAAAACTGCTGATTTAAGGTTCCTTAATGTTAGAGTTTAGGATAACCGCTAAGAGTCACTGTTGGACAGAAATATAAAAGAAGTTTAAAGGCAATTTTTAGTATCTGGAAATAGATGAACGTTATGTGACAAGAAATGGTCTTTTTATTTTAACATTATAAAGGGGTAAACAGTTCATCACTAACCACAAAGTAGCATGGCTGAATCTTCACCATAGATGGTGTGGATAGCAGTAAAATATTAATACATATATTTTTTTCTCTGTTTAATTTAATGTAAATGTCTAGTTGAATGTTTACTGAACATAAACTGTTTCGAAGAAAACTTGGGAATTCTCCCAAAAAAAGAGGCGCACAGGACACTTTGGGCCTACGTTACACGTCTTTAATGCTGTTATCATTTGCATCACATATATGATGTTAAATATTGGTTTATTAAAATACCCCCTGATCAAGAGTCTCACAACAAACGCTGAAGCATCTCAGTTCTCGTCTCCAAACTTTTCTGTCTGCCAGGCAAACTTAGCTAGCTTACACTGAGTTTCAAATGACCATACTGAGAGGAAGTGAAAGTACACAGCTTAGCATGCTGCTTACATTAAATGAACTCAAATTAAACCTACCTGTCGTAGAGATGGTTAACAAACAAGTATAAAGACAAAAAGACAGGGTTCAATGACTGTTTTACATGCTCATGCACAATGCTTCTTTCCTGATGCTTCAGCCTAAACAGACAAGACTAAATGATCCAGATCAGCTAGTCTCAATTTGAAAAATTTGGCTTTGGCAACAAAACAAAGACAAAATCCAACCAAAATTTGATAGCTGGGTACAATTTAGGTATAACATGATCCCCAAAATAAATATTTTATTTAAAGAGGGAGAGTGAATTAATTCTGTCACATCGGTATTTGACAGCTAAGGTCTTCATACGTCATCTCCATGCGCCGGGCGGTTTGACAGCCGGGTCCTTCTTCTCTGCGCAGTGGCCGGGTTCTCTGGAAGGTTCTAACTGGGACCGGGTGGAGGTACCTTAATCTGAGTCCATCCGAGGCCAATTCACCGTGTTTCAGCCCCGGGACGCATCGGTCCCATTCTGAAGACTTTTCTCAGTATTTTCCATCGATTACAGAGTAAAGATGCCCGAAGTGAAGGCGGCACCGAAAGCCTCAAACATGAGCAAACACAATGGGGGCACATATGTCGACCGCGACAAGCCGGCCCAAATTAGGTTCAGTAACATCTCTGCTGCCAAAGGTAGGCTAAAAAAACTTAACGCTTTTTACAAACGATCTATATTTGTCCCAAAATCTCATCATTCAGTTCCTTTGCATCGCTCTGCTATACATCTCCATAACTCTACTCAGCATCTCTGGGATGGGCAGGGCAGGGCAGCTTTATTCATTGTCATTATAGTGTACTAGCTGCTACTTTGTCCAAAGTCTAATTAACTAAAGTGCCAGTTTAACAGCCCTAGTCCGTGATTGAATAAAGTGCACGTCGGGTACATAAGTTAAGAAGAGTTAATTAATTTACCAACAATAATATTTTCTGGTAGGCACGTTTGACTGCACCAGTTACCTCAAGATACTGAAATCCCACCTCAAATTTGGGGTTCCTCCTTTGAAGCTTCCTCCAGTGTAAAGTTAGCTTATAGCAGCGAGCGTCTTGCGACAATTATTTCTTAAATTTAAGTGCAAAACACTGAGTGTGGTGTGGTGGTCTCTCCCTGCAAGATGCTTATGACTCAACAGAATCTTAGCATTATAGCTAGCTCAGTGGTCCAGCAAATCCTGTAAATGGTGAGAAGCTTAGATGCAGAGGACTGAGTGGTAAGTTATGTACTTACAGCAAAGCCTAAAGCTGATACTTAGCAGTTTTGTTGTAAAATTGGAATATTATTTGCTTTTAACAAGATTCGTAAAGCTTAGTTGATGTTTGTTTGATTTACTTTTGCTGTGACTCTGGTCTTGCCCATGAATCATATGTGTTAATGAGTTCATTGTTATTATGCATGCATGCTAAAAAAGCAAGACCAGCCTTTAAAAGATGGGTTTCTTTTGTATCTCTTTATTATTTGTAGCACTCCCAAAAATCTAATGTTAAAATAAAAAAAATAAAAAACAAACTATGAATAAATACTATGGTTACAGGTTTTTATATGCTTACGAGAACATGGATGTTAAGTCAATCAGCGTCACTATACTGACACATCACCTGCTTGTTTGACAGCTGTTGCAGATGCTGTCAGAACGAGCCTGGGACCCAAAGGCATGGACAAGATGGTCAGTAAACAGATTTGGCATCAGGCTAGCTTAATCTTGATCCTTCTGGGGCATACACTTGTTTCTAAGCAGGTGTTGTTTTTCATCTTTTTTTAGATCCAGGATGAAAAAGGTGATGTGACCATTACCAATGATGGTGCCACCATCTTGAAACAGATGCAGGTGCTCCACCCTGCAGCCAAAATGGTACTTTCCACCAGACACTGCCTGATGGTGTTGATTCTTTTGCTACCAAAACACATTCATTTCTTTTTATTGCAGAAATTTCACTTTTGCTTATTTTTATCATTAATTATTTACTGTATATTTCATTGGTATTTAAGCATTAAACATACCTAGTTTATTGCGTTTTAAAACCTGTATTTAAATTTGTGTGGTTTGCAGCTGGTGGAACTATCCAAAGCCCAGGACATTGAGGCTGGAGATGGCACCACATCTGTGGTGGTGATTGCTGGGGCTCTGCTGGATGCCTGCTACAAGCTTCTGCAGAGAGGCAAGAGCTTAAGACACAAGTTTGATCAGCTAACTGAAGGAGAATTAATTCTTGTTTTGGAATCATCCACCTTTTAAATGTTTACAACATTAAAAAAAAATAGAAACACGAGATGAAAAGGTTGGAAATATTGAAAATGAGAAGATACACTTAAAGACTGTTACGGGCGGAATCTTCAAAAAAAATCAGGCCAAACTCAGACTGACCATTTTTTTGCAACATTTAATTTATAATAATTAACTGTCCAGAATATCACTGTTAGACAAAATAAATTCAGAGATTTTAGGAGTGTGAAAAGTTAAGCAAAATTTTTTAATTGCTCATACATTTAAATTATGGAATTCTAAAAAAGTCAACAAATCCTCACATTTAATGTAGCTAAGAATGTTAGACATTTTTGCTCAGTAAATGACATGCATGGGTAATAAAAAGTGGATCGATTAGCAACTAATAAAATTAACCAGATGCACTCAAACTAAGTAGGTAAGTTTGTGGATAGACTTACCTGTTAAATTGTTTCACTGCTAATGTTTCCATGTCCTCTCATTGTTTAGGTATTCACCCCACCATCATCTCAGAGTCCTTCCAGAAGGCTGTTGAAAAGGGTGTGGAGGTGCTGACGGCCATGAGCCGACCGGTGCAGCTGAGCGACCGTGAGACTCTGCTCAACAGTGCCACCACGTCACTGTGCTCCAAGGTAGTGTCTCAGTACTCCAGCCTGCTGGCGCCCATGAGCGTGGATGCTGTCATGCGGGTCATCGACCCAGCCACCGCCACCGGCGTCGACCTGCAGGACATCAAAATCATTAAGAAGCTCGGGTGAGTGTGAGCGCTGGAATCAGAGCTAACTACCACTCAGACATTCTTCAAAGTTGTGAATGTTTCTTTGACCAGATTTTGATCTGGGTGTCCCCTCATTTTGACCTCCTTTTGTGTGTGTTTTTAGAGGGACCATTGATGACTGTGAGCTGGTGGAGGGCCTGGTGCTGACCCAGAGGGTGGCCAATAGCGGAGTGACACGTGTGGAAAAGGCCAAGATCGGCCTTATCCAGTTCTGCCTGTCCCCTCCCAAAACTGACGTGAGTCACCTGATAAATATGAGCTCTGAGTAAAGATGGTGGATTTTTTTGGTCTTTTTTGGTCTGAATGAGGCCTTAGTTTGTCTTTGTTGACTGCTTACTTGAGGGGATATGTACTTCACTTTATGAATGTGCAGAGAGGAGAGGCAGAGTACCAAGTCAGTGAAAGGCTGAACTCAAAAACAAACACACAGACACATACAGACACTCACACCCTTGTTGTCATTGCTTGCTACCTCACAACACTTTTGATGACCTTTTTGTAATATTGGCATGCAGATGGACAACCAGATCGTGGTGTCAGACTACGCCCAGATGGATCGTGTACTTCGGGAAGAGCGTGCTTACATCCTCAACCTGGTGAAACAGATCAAGAAGGCCGGCTGCAACATGCTGCTCATCCAGAAGTCAATCCTCAGGTACACGAACACGTCAGCTGGTAACCATGTGTTGTCAGACTCTGTGGACGGTGAACATTTTGCTTACTAACAACAAACTTTCCTGTGACAGAGATGCTCTGAGCGACCTCGCCCTGCACTTCCTCAACAAAATGAAGATCATGGTTGTGAAGGATATTGAGAGGGAGGACATTGAGTTCATCTGCAAGGTGAGCCTCATCAGAATGTTTTTAAGTTTGTAAATGTAGTAAAGTTTGTTTTGGTTTGTAGGGCATATATTTGTGATTTTGCACAGTTGTTATGGTTGTTCCTCTGTTACCTCAGCTCTCAGTACATGAATGCATGTTTGACTTTGACTAAATCATGATGGCATCAAAATTTGAGATAAACCTCAAGTCTGGAACTGCAAAGGGAATTCTTCTAAATAATAAAACCTCAAAAACATTTTTAAACCTCAAAAATGTAAAGAAACAACTGTTGATGCATAAATCTTACATATGAAAATAATAAGTGATCAAGTCCCAGCTATTTGTTGTAACTCCTTTCTAAATAAAGCCATTGCATAACTGACAGTAAAATAAACCAAAGTCATCCCTTCCCTCCAGACTATTGGCACCAAGCCCATCGCCCACATCGACCACTTCACTCCAGAGATGCTCGGCACAGCAGAGCTGGCTGAGGAGGTCAACCTGGATGGCTCCGGCAAGCTGGTGAAGGTACGACTCAGGCTGAGTCTCTGGTATTAGAGCCTGGACCATTCAGGACTAGTGCTGGGCGATTCTTGCTAAAATGTGAATCTCGATTTTTCTCCACAAAGATTGAGATCTACGATTCTCACACG
>JAQMCX010000043.1:10380694-10416178 GCA_029814765.1 Acanthurus leucopareius | reverse complement strand
TCCATCGACCGATGCACTCGGATCTCATACGTCACAGACCGATAACCGATTCAAATCGGTTTATCTTTACACCACTACTGTTCATCTAATTCACAAGTTGGACTGTTGATCAATTTCATTACATGATTTTGAGTTTGTACTTTTATTGGCTGTTACTCTCCTCTGCCTCTCTATTGTACTTTGGTACTCATGACACAAGTTTTACAGTTCCAATAAATGTGAATGTTTAACTTGCCAACTCTGCTATAAACTAATATAAAAAAAGACCTGACAACAGCTGTATAATTTAGTGAATATTCAAGGAATTTATGAATCACTTTGCAACCCTTTTAAGAAAGGTGTTAAATATATGAAGTTATAAGCAGTGTATATTCACAGACTTGTTGCTAGTGTACCTAATCTCAGTGTAAGTAATCACTTTATATTCAAAAATAACGATAAACAGTTTACCTTTTCAAAGCGGTCATCCAGCAGTGTGAGCTGCTCGTTCCTTCTCATCACAGATGATGTCATCGAGTACTCTGTGAATCGGCTCCTGGTCTCCTCATCCATGAATAGAAACTCTTGACACCGTCCGTCCCCTTCCATGTCCTCATCACCCGAAAACATGCCCTCTGAGTCGAAATCGCCTTCCTCGTCTGTGTCCTCCCACTCATCATCATCATCAACATCATCATCGCCTCTGTCACAGGATGCACACACAGTGAACATGTCATTGAATAATTGCTGATTGAAAACATTGAAACAATTTGCTTCACTTTGTGCCTCCTGTTTTTCAGCAGACTGCTGGAATAAACAGACAAACTTGTACCTCAAAAACAATAAAATCTGCAGAAATCAGATTACTACATGGAACCTACATGTATAATTGTAAAAAGTTTTTTTTTATAATTAAATCTGCTCAAACATGCCTCAACAGATAAAGTTCATTATGCAAACATATATAATTGATATAATATGACCACATTATGTTATATGTGTCAGCAAGTATCATCACAAAAATCTATCTTTATCTCAAGATAATTAAGTAATGCAGGTGTTACTTCATTTATCAAACATATATTAGAAATGACACTCACTTTCTGTCTTTAGCAAATATAAGTCTACTCAAAGTAGACTTAGAGAATTGATGTTCAGCGGAATAATAGTCAGAAGAAACAGTGAGGTACAAATCAAAAAATTGACTGTGTCCAACATGTTCAACATATTTTAAAATCCCTCAAATTTTGAAGCCTTTAAGTTGAAAATTAAGGAAAAGATAAAAGAAAATTTTAACTGAAAGAAAATTGAAAATTAAAAGAAATCAGATGACCTGGAAATAGGAAATTTTAAAATAATAATAACAAAAAAATGGAATAAAAATAAATCACATCTTATTTCTTACCCTCTCTCCACTGCCCTGCTCGTGCTGTTTGCTTGGATGATAAAGTCATCTTCAAGGATGTTGTCTGGGTCTTCATAGTCAAAGTCCTCGTCCAGAGCAGCCACAATGTCAGGGTCCATGTCCAACCTTGGTCCTGAAGACAAACACACAAATGATGAGGAGGAAGATGCAAGAAGATGCCTGAACCCCAAGTCTGAACCTGGGAACTTAATGTTGCTTTAAGCGACATCACATGTCGCTGACAACAAACAGCAGCAAGTAAGAGGGAAAGCCCACCCTGGAATGTGATATTGGACATGCACACATGCATGTTTATAAAGGGAGATCCAGAACTAGTGTACAGCAATGATTTAGTTCATAATAGTTAAAAACATGCTTTTTTTGGTCATTTAATATGTTTTTTGGAATTACAAATACAAGTAACATATCGTTAGTCTTGAAAATATCTGATCACTTATGACTTATAAAATGACATTACACCTTTTTAGAGAGACAAGTTCTTGTAGTTGGACTTCCAAAGCAACAAAATGAAACAGAAATTGTACAAAATAATGTTTTTGAATAGATTACTTTTATATTGCATTGCTTAAAGAAGTTTACAACATTAAGCCCATTGGTGTTGTTGTAGTTCCCACTGGTCACCAACAGAGGCCAAGAAAGGTTTTAAGCTACTTCATGCTATTATATTAGACACACTGTGTACCTGAGATAGGAGCAGCTTTGTTCAGAAGTCCCACTTCTTCTTCAAACTCTGAGGCGAACACTGAAGACGGCAGGTTGATGGAAGCCACCTATTTATCAAACAAGATGAGAATCACCTCATGGGGGATTGTATTTGACCATGAATCTATACAAACTGCATGACTTCTGAAAGATATCAACCTCTGTTTTAATCAATTCTGTGAAATTTGGGATAACAGTTTGACCAACTGTGATGAGTTGCATTAAATAGTAAAGAAAAAAAGTCTTTAATAGCAATATTTTGAGGTTCAGTTATTTGGGATCCTTTAAAATTCTTACTTAGGATAAATAGCAAAAGTAACATTAGTTTAAGAAAAGACATGATTATTTTCTCTGTGACTCAGAATTAATTGATTATAAGTAAAACAGACTGTAAAGTAAATACAACTAAAATCATAAATGTAAAGTCCTTCATTCACACAAACACTATCAAGTTCAGTATTAGTCCACTTTTTTTAAAATCCCAAACTTCTGATAAACAGGACCCAGAACTTAACCCTACTGGTGGAAGTAACTGAAGTTTACAAAAACAAAAAAAAGTTGATGTTTTCCAAAAACATTGCAGCTCTAGGAAACAAACATTTACATTTCATAACTAATCCAAGAATTTAAAGAAAAAAACTCTGACTCGACTTACAGGAATGGCTTTGGCCTCGCAGCCTTCCTCCTCATTCTCTTCATCCTCTTTGAGATGAATGGCTGAACTGTCACTGTGTGAAAAACTGGCTGCCACCAGCTCTGTCGCGCCTGAGGCCTCCTTCAGGTGCTGCAAGTAATCGTAGTCGTCGTCAAAGAAAACCCCAAATTTTCTCTGTTCCTCACGCCTCTTCTCTGCTTCCACCTAAGAAAGATTGAAATCAGGGGTGTCACATTAGAGGTCTTTTTTCTTGTTTTTTTTTTTAAATTTCTTTTTAAACTACTGAATGTTGAGCAGCTCCTCAAAATTCTGAATTTCTTCCAAGAGTCCATTACTCTAAAGTTTAGCATCTCTGGGCTACGTTGTCAATGGTGATTAATTGCTTCTTTAATGACTGAGATGTCAGAGCTTTTCTAAAAGGATAATGAACAGAGAGTAAAAAGACACTCATTCACAGAAAACAAAACAAATATGTACCTTGGTAGTAGGTAGGAGAACATGCTGTGGGGCTTTCTCATCTGCGGCCAGAGGATCCCTCTGACTTCTGTGAACAAGGTGAAAGGTCACAGCCTTCTTCTTTTCGATGAACGACTTCTTCTTTCTATGAGGCTGAAAGACACAAACACATCAGTGAATACTAGCAATTGCTGATGATGATACAGTGGGGAGGTCTTTGGGTCTTTGGTCCCAGAGCAAATCTGGTTGCTGACAGAAGACAATACTGAACATCCTCGTGTTGAGAATTTTAGACTATTTTCGCTATTAAGGATGACCTGTAACAAGATTCCTGTATTATTTCAGCTTACAGGTGCAGACTGAAGATGCCTCTAAGATCAATATTTAAGTATTCAAACCATGTAAAGGGGGGTCAGGCTCTTCTGATTCTGTTTTGCTTAAGATATCAAACTTACAATCGAAGAATGAATTTTTCTGCCATGTTATAGTGTTTATGTGGACACAGCTAAGATAAGTCAACCCTGAAAAGGGAATAGATGTGCTGTTGGCTATAACGGTGTCTAAACTCGCTTATGTAAATACAATCCAAAATGTAGTTGCCGATGTGTTTTTCTGCCAAAACTGTGTTTTCGGTGGATACACAGCACTGACGTTAGCCGCTGTTAGCTAACAAAATTAACTTACTTAGAAATATCAGCTTACCATTTTGTCCCGTAGTCTCTGGCAGTTTCCTTTGACTTGTCGGGTGTATATGTCCTCACACCTCAACTAAATAAAGCTGTTATAACGGACAGCCGGCTACATAAAGAAACAGTCGTCGTTGTTTATCCACGCTGGATTGTCCTTTACCATGCTGCTACTGCCATTACTGGACAGAACCATTCACTGGAAAAACGGGGGATTGAAACAATGTTGATATGATTTAGTATATGAGTACATAAAGCACTTTGTATTTCTTAACAGTTTTTGTTCATGAACGATCTTAAAATATATACAAGTGTTTGCCTAAACTTATAATTCATGCAATTACAGACTGTTTTTGCATTTCCTCCATATTATGCATCGTTGGTACAGTCCAAATGATCTAGGTTCCTGCCTCTTTTCATTTGGCTTGTTTCAGATGGTCTGCGCCTCCTGCGGAGAGACGAAAAGTGCAGGCGGACGCAACATTATGAAAAACAGACACTTGCAGTCAAATCTTCAACAACAATAACACGAAAAAAAGAGAAATTTTTATCAGATCCATATATCAGTTTGTGCATAGTCTTCAGGGGATTTAATTAAGATTGAGTCGCCCTTAAATTACTGACCAGGCGATCCATGTGCACAAATTGTCATCATATCAATAAGCTGCTTTAAAAATCATCACAGCTGACTTGTTCCTCTCAAACTACATTAATAAACTGAAAAAATTAAAAATCAAACAAAAGAAGAGATTAAAAGACAATAACTTTGTCAATCTGTCAGAGACGGTCAGGTTATTAGACTTTTTTAGGAATCCTTACATCAAACTCAGCAGAAGTTTTTGTGCTGCTATATACTCCAATAAATAAATGTTAATATGCAAGACAATAACTATGATACGTATGTAATATGATCTATAATTTGAATTTCGTCTCCCTTACTACTAGCCTAATTGTCACATTCCGTCTACAGATTAAACCTTCAAAATTAGATAAAACTGTTAAATTAAATCTAAATTTTTCCGACTAAAAAAACCTTATCGTTGATTTAACATAAAAGCAAATCATCTCTAAAATGAGATGAGGCCAAGGCGTTTCATCCTGGATCTCTCGGACGCTGTAGGGAGGGTGCGCAGAGCCCGTAAGTGAGATCGTACCAAAGGGCTCTGGAGATGTGGCGCCCGGCTCGAAAAACTGTGTATGACATGACAACGGAGCGAGTCGGCATCACTGACAGTAAATACAAGCTCGGCTTCAAGCGCTGGATGGGAGACATACGTCACTTCCTTTCTTACCTAGCTCCGCTTCGTTGCTAAGAGCCCATCTGCTGCCTAGATACAGTCACAAAGTGTTTGGCACGTGGGAACGGACTCTTTGCTCATCCTACCGACTTTTAAAACACCTAATTTTCTTACATTACTTTATATAAAAACTGGAAGAAGTACATCGACGGCATGGCGAACGCCCACCGAACAAATGTTCTGGTAACTTCGTGTTTGAAAACTCCGGTTGACCCGCACACCAAAGTGCCTATGGCTTCATACGAGAGGGAGAGAGTCCTGCCGTATACAGCTACTACAGGTCGCATGGATAACCGGGACTACGAAAAGGTAATTACAACAAAAATCTCATATTAATTCCGGTGTGAAGTTACAGTACGACCATTACAACATTATTTTTAGTTTTTAACGCCTCTTAAATGACACTGAATGCTTGTTTAGGTCTAGTAAAGAGTTGTGTAACTTAATAAAATATATTGGTCGGGTAGCAGTAATTTTTGCAATCTTTGCAATGATATCTCAAAATATTCTGAAATAATATAATATTCAAATATTTCTGATATTCATTTCAAGTAACTAGACATCTTTTTATACTGGTGTTGGTGTACCACCATAGGAACATAATTACATCTGATGCTAGAGCACATGTCGAATGAAAACAATGTGATGAAATCCACCAAATGGTGAATTTCACAAAAAATCATGAACCAAAACCAAATATATCCACTTAAGCATCACAGGTAATTTAAATTTTACTGCTAATGTTGATGCGGTTATCTACATTATAATCAGGAAGTTTTGATTAACATGATGGAAAAAATAACATTAATGTGCTATTTCTGGCTACTGCAATACTGTTCATACATTTTTTTTGTAAATTTAACACTGCTTTCAGATTTAATATGTTTTTCCAGTTATGTAGTTTTTATCAATAAAATTTGACTTTGTTTTCAGAGTGAAATTTCTGATCTCTTCTTGTGAACTGGCCATTGACGCTTTCAGGTCAGACTGGCTGGTAGAAGGGATTTGACTTGTGTAATTTGTTGGTCTGACTATATTTAGACATCCGTCTTGACTAGATTATCAGACACCACATTCAGTTTATAATCCCAAACACTGATTATCCTTCAAACAGCGACAGTGCTGCTCTTTTGCACAGGATTCTGCAGCAGTTTCATTTCAGTGACATTCCTGACAAACACCTCAAGGTAATCTGAGCAGCAATAGAGCCAGACATCTGATTTTAGCTATGTGTCAGTTGAGCTCTCTCGGGTTAAGCTGCCCTTTGTGCTTCACCATATGGCCCACATTGCTGCTGCAGCAGGTTAATAGGCTTAGTCCAGGAGAAGCCTGAGTGCCACTCAGTAGGGCTGCTCTGCTCCAGGAAGCCTGACAATTAAAAACAATGCCCTGCATTCAGCATTATGTATATTAGTGTGACAAATTCAAAACAGATAAATAACTTTTGACCTTTACAGCTGGAGTATGAGGACTCAGGCTCTGATTTCTGTGATGAAGACTACCTAGGGAAGAGCGGTCCTTTGAAGACTGACTTCAGAGCTGCTGGAGACCACCTTGACCTGAGTGAAATCTTCTTCTCCAATGAGGAGTACTACAGCAAGTTGGAGGAGCTGAAGAAGGCCCACCTTCGCACCATGGCTGAACTAGAGAGCATGTATCAACAAAAGTTGCAGCTCAAAAGCATGGAGCCTCTGGACATGGCAATGCTGGACATGGGACGCAGGTGGGTGGCTTGTGTAAAAGACTATGTCAAGATAATGTGTTTTAAAATTCATTGTAAGTAGTTTCTCGTGGCTGTATATTTGTTTGTCTGTAATTCTATGACTTTAATATGGGAAAACTTGCAAGTGCAAAGACAACTCCTTATGGCCAGAGGGGGGTGCTATATTAACATTTCATAATACAACAACTAAAATGGTCAGTCAACCCAAATCATGAAAAATATGTTCTCTTATTCACTATCATGAACCGTAAACATAGTTTTGAGCAGTGCAACAACAATGGATTTCTCAAAACCTTAAAAAATACTTCAAGGGAAAAAAATAATTTCTGCCACCACTAGGTGAGAAAAATTACAGGTAACAAATCCTTTAGCTTAAAAAAATGTTCAAGCAAAGAACTCCACAAAGTCCATTTTCAATAAAAAATGTAAAGCATTTATTTGTTTCACACATTATGTTGGACAAAAAAGGCAATTTGAATAGAACACTTTGGGCTCGCTCTGAAAAATTTTGATGAGTATTTTTCTCAACTTTCCAATTTTTTTTTGAGAAAATAATCATATTAGATAACTGGTTGCTGCAACCTTGAGTGCAATCTTTTAAATATGTGTATGTTGCCTAACACTATAATAAGCTAGACTGATGCGAGTATATTAGATAGTATTCAGCTAAAATATCACTTAATGTACTTAATTTCTTAAAGGTAAAATCTTTTCCCTGATATTTTCATAGTGAACAGTCTACTGTAATCTAAAGAATTCAAGCCATTGTGAGTATTTTTTTAATAATAAAAACGATTTCATTTTAAAGTTTTATTTTTTTTTTCTTGTTAGGTTACCATGGACACACAGCAGCCCAGCGGCTTCACGCAGTTTAAGGAAGTCGCATTCAGCGGTTGAACTCAGGAGAAGCTCCAGACAGTCTGACTCCTCTAACGAAGATGAAGCTGCCAGTAACGATGTGGAGAAAGGTCTGCTTTTTTCCCCCAAAGAACACATTAAAAACATGTGGCGGGACTTTAAGCTGTCACCTCAAAATCGACAGCTGTCCTCCGCCTCACTGCACAGCCTGCCAGGAGAACAGAAGAGACGAAAGGGAAAAGGACAAAAAAAGCAGGAGCCTTGGAAACACAGGGTGACCGTCCCGAAACCTTTCCAGATGATGCTGCGTGAGGCTGAGAGGCGAAAGCGTGGAATTAAGACGCGTGCAGAGATCGAACTGGAGAATGCAGAGCTACGACGGCAGCTAGAGGAGCTGACAGAGTGCCAGAGGAAGTTCCGTGCCAGCCCAATACCTGCTCATGTTCACCTCCCACTTTATGAAGAGCTGCAGGAGCGGAAAGAGGAACGACAGCGAAGAAATAGAGAGCAAAAAGATCAGCATCTTCAAACCATCCAGAAGCCCTTCAGCTTCCTCGAAAGAGAGAGACTGAAGAAGGAGCAAAAACAGCTGCATAACCCACAACAATCTGACCAGGAGAAAGTGAAACCCTTCAAGGCCAAGCCTGTCCCCAAGGCAGTGTACACAGCAGCATCAGGAGAGCAGATGAAGGAGGAGCAGCTGTATCGGTCTATAAAGATACAGATGAGAGCCCAGGAGATGCTCCACAATGCTTCCATGCCTCCCAGCATGCTTTCACGACGACTCAACGAACGCAAAAAGACCAAAGATGGCAGTGCTGCAGCTGAGGGGGACAACTACTCCCACAGGCCCAACATTAACAGAGAGGTACCCGACTTCAACGCCAGTTACCGACGCTTCCAGAAACAGCTGGAGAAACACAAAGAGGTGAAGCCCACAACTGCATGTGAACCTTTTGAATTGAGGACATCACACATCTCTTTGCATCGTGAACGCATCCTGGCTGACATCGAGAAGGAGCACAGCAGCCCTCGGATGCTGCGCTGGCCGCACATCAGCCCTGTGCCATCTCGAACGCCAAACTCAAGTCTCTGTTCGTCCCTCTCTGGCAGCCTGGAGCTCATTCCTGCCAAAGTCACAGATGCTACCAAAAAGCGCCATGAGGCTGTGAGGTACTATTTCAGGACTCCAAGTGCATCCACCATTGTAGTTGATATAGAAGCCGCCTCAGAACTCAGATGTCCTCAACAGTTGCCTTCTGTGTTCAAAATCCCATAAGTCTGAATTTATGTGGGAGTTGCTTTTCAAAGATCCCTGCAGTGTGCTTACAACCCCACACCGACCCTCCAAAGCAGTTTTTACACCCTGTAGAGCTGACTGTTCCACCAATCCTCAACTGTCTGCCCCACCTTCCTGAAGTTCCCATCCCATCCAAACCTTACTTCATTTGTGACCAGATTGTCTCCCTGAGTAGAAAAGTGCTGGAGCAGAGAAAGAAGGCTGAGGAGGAGGAGGAACGGTGGAAGGAAAAGCAGAAGCAGAGAGAGAAGAAGCTGCAGAGGGTGGTGTTAAAACGTGCCCAGGCCAATGACCCCCACCTGGCTCTCTCACAGACACATGAGAACAAACTCAAAGAGTTCAGGTAATTTTACAAAACAACACAAGTACAGAAGGAGCTGAACTGCTGCTGAAACAGATGGGACGTTTCATTATTCTGTGTTCTTTGCAGGAAACAAGAGCTTCAGCGCAGGAAGGAGTACCATCAGGAGATAAAACAGATGCAGCAGAGGGTGAAGGGGAGACCGCTGCTGTTGGAGCAGGTTGCACAGGTGACTATCAACCTCAGCTTTACACCAGACAACACAGGTGTCTATGTGGTCACCTCTATGATAAGCCTGCTGTCACCCAAAATCTATTCGAACCAGATTTCAGTATGACTAAATTACATAATCAAAACACACAAACAGTTTAATCACAGCACATTGCTTTCCTTTACATGCAGCTTCTTTACCAAATGTAGCCACAAGGCATCTAAATGCAGACAGATTAATTGTTTAGGCAATCCATTATTAATTAAAGTGGAAAAGTAGATGATGTTACTCAACACATCTAAATATTTTCAACACCATCTTAGTTGTTAAACATTAGATATCAGTGTCAGTCACTTGGGCAAGAGGGTTCCTTTCTTCAGCCATTTCTACCAACAGTGACTGGGGAAAATCAGTCATCTATCTGAACATAGTGCAACTGTGAGGTTACGTTGGGTTTAAATAAGAGGAAACCACTAATTGAACTGAGTCAGTCTGGGAGAACAACCTAAGTACTAATACTATTTCATTACCACAAGTGTTGGGATGTATGAAAATTCCTGACTGATGATATCCAACAATGTATGGGCATTTGAGTGTGTTTTTGACTTTCATTTACATTTACTTTCTAAACATGATTTAATAACAGAGAAATGCCAAACTGGCAGCAGAGAAGCGCTACACAGACACCCTGCATGGATGTAATCTCACTGAGGAGTTTATCAGCAGCAAGGCAGCCAAGTCAGGATCTGCATGCAAAGCCTCTCTGTCTACTGACAGCAAACAGAGGTAAGTCTGTGACATCATTGCATCACTGTAGTGCAAACTAAACACTGTGCTTAAATTAACTGTCTGTGTATGCTATTTGTGTGAGTACAGTTTAATGGTGCAATTAATTTATTATTAGAAGCTGATGATGTTGTTTTGTGTGCTAGTGACCAAGAGGAGTTGGACATTGGAAATGAACCAGTTCACTACCGAAAAGTCTTCCTGGACGATGAAGATGTAGAAGTAGATCTAAATGAAAGGGATGGAGGGAGTGACAAGACTTCGTTAAACCACCATGATGGAGACAATGCCAGTGATCCCCACTCAGATCAAGATTACCAAGGGGATGATCAACACTATTCGGATGAAAGTTACCAGTACTCAGATGATCATGAGAATTACTCAGATGACAGTGAGCATGATACTGACACTAGACAGGAGGAAGATGGGGAGTAGTTTCAAGATATAACTGCCCCGAGCCATTGCTACAATGAACACATCAAGTGAGGAGGAACACTGAAGAGAAAACTTCTCATTTCAAGACTGATTAAATATTATATTTTGTTAATATTTTGAACATAAAAATGAAAAATTTGATATATTTAACCTTAGGTGATGACATTGATTATTTCTGATTATTTCTGAAATAACTTCCCTGCTCTCTTAATAAACATTCTTTTTTTTACTCTAGAGTGAGCTGTTAATTAAGATTTTGCACATTTTTGTGTCATTATCATTTTACATCCTCAATGACAGTTGTAATCTTTCACAGCTGTAATTTACAGATTTGTCAAATGCAAAGCATTGTTTTTTGGTATTTATAGCGAAATGCCAATCCAATTAACACTTTTTTGCTCCATTGTGTGAATTCTTGGGGCACAAAAAAAATACTTAAATTTTAAATGGAGATTTTTGGACACAGCCAGTAGTCATTTTTACAGTGCACAGTATGAGATGTCATCATATTACTGATGAGATCAATTTTATTAGCTTTTTTTTGTTTTGGTCCAAGTAAAGCATGACAGAAATGCAGTGTCAAAAGGCTCATATAACATACTAATTCCATAAATAATTTACCAAGAGAAAATGATTCATATTGTGCGACATCAGTTGTGAATCAAACAATGAGTATTGTTTCTGAAAATGTAACTTTACAAATAGACAACAATATGTTTTTCTTGTGATTCAAAACTTGTCTTCTTCCTGTGGGCACTGCTTTTAAGGAGTGTACATCAAAAGAAAACATAAAAACCACATATTTAGTATGCATACTATCTGGTTAAAATATTCTATAAATACCAAAAAACAGATTTGAATTAGATAGGTGAAGTATGAATTTAGAACACACCGTAGAACTTTGAAAAGAAAGCAGCTGAATGAAATTAATTTATTTTGTAATGTACTGCTGTGCTTTTCCTCTATGACAATTTTATTAAAAGGCCAAACTTCTATGAGTTAACAGTAGGGAGGAAACACTATTCATTATACAGAATTTTGTGACATAGGCACAATGTTAATACAGCATAAATAATGTTTCATAATGTTTAGGGCTCAGTGTTTGATTTTGGGATATAGGCTTTCAAGGT
Organism: Acanthurus leucopareius; assembly: GCA_029814765.1. Classification (NCBI taxonomy): domain Eukaryota; kingdom Metazoa; phylum Chordata; class Actinopteri; order Acanthuriformes; family Acanthuridae; genus Acanthurus; species Acanthurus leucopareius. The sequence goes on along the minus strand of JAQMCX010000043.1, from coordinate 10,404,232 downwards.
ATTAAGCAGCAATTTGGATAATAGACTCAACATAATTTAACTTATGATAATTACCAAAAAACACATCAATTTCTGTCTTCTTTGCTTATTTCACGCAGTGGATCACCCACAATAAAACCAATTATTTCAAAACGACAACTCGTTAATTTCGTTATGAATATAACTATTTAGAAGGTCTGTGTGATGTGGTTCATGCTGTCCCTTATCACAGATGAAACTGGGGCGAACACACGGGAGGAAAACTGAGCCAGACTGATGGTTCCACCTAGCCTGTGACACATCATGACGACTGCACCAGCACAACCAATCAGATGCTGGATGGGCGGGTACATAGTCCAAATTTTACGCGGCGCGCGGCGGGCCGAAACACCGAGAATGAATATCCCGGTCTCAACCGGTTTCAACCGGTCCGTGGTTGGAAGCATGAGCTTAGAGGAAGAGCACACTTGCACGCATTAAAACATTTCTGCTCTCTAACAGTGTGTGCGAATAGAATCAGAAATAAAACGAGACTCTTTCAATTCGTGGTTATGACCCGGAATACCGCTCCAAGTGTGACTCCGTGAATCTATGTTGTTAGCTGAGCTTACATTAGCCAGCAGACTAGAAACATCATTGACTTTTCCATTAGCACGCTAAGTTGCTATTAGCCTGGTGGGAGTCGGCTGTTATTATTTATAGCTTAAGTGAGATACGTTTTAGACTGATTGAAGACAAGAAACAATAGATTGTTGTAATCGAAATCGTTAAGTATCCGTCGCGACGGTGTTTTCACATCAACGTTAGCGCTGTTAGTGTCACCCAGGAAAGCTAACATTAGCTTTTGGCTATCAAAGGTTAGGAGCAGTGTTAACGTGTGCCATGAGATAACATTTCACAGCTGCTTTCAGCGCACCACGAAGTTTAATACAACGGTTTCAACTAAAAGTTACATCAGATAACCAATACTTGTTTTCAGCGAGAGGACAGGACACCCTAGGTAAGTTATGTTTGATCAGTAGTAACCTAACTCACCCATCGCGGGCTAACGTTAGCATCCGTCAGTTTCAAAACTAATGAGGTGTTTTTGTCTGGAGCTTGACTAATGGTTAATTACAAGGACCAAACACGACAAAGCGCACTGTAACCGGTGTACTAATGTCTCCTCAATCTTTCCTCATCTACTGCTGACGCATTTTAGTCGCTCTCAATAATCGCAAAACAGCCTGACTGTAGTTTTAAGGTGAATGCAGCTATGTGTACTAGTAAGCCAGGCGGGGGCGCCGTTTAATATTTTACGTCTGTACAAACGGCTCGAGTGGATGTAATAACGAACCACGAGGGCTGACTGAAGCATTAGACTAACTGCGTTGACACATTTCCCCTGAACAAAACTAACTTGTTTAAGACTAATAGCCACCAAAAGAGAAAGCAAAATAAACCATGCTTCTTGATATTTAAATTCACACTTGGCTTACATCACCAAAATGTAACCCAGAAATGTCATCTTCATTATCTCCAGTTTGCAGTGTTACATTTAAAACTGAGCAAAATATGCAAGTAATAGTAATACTCAAGGCCCAAGTAACAACAGTTATAGTCTCAACCTGTACGTGTATGTTTTTTGTATGTGTCAATGGAATACAAGTTGCTGCTGTGGTTGAAGTTTACATCATTTGCCCCCCCCCTCCCAGAAGCTCTATGCCAGCAGAAATGACGATGTTGGCGGATCACCCAGCCAGACAGCTGCTGGACTTCAGTCAGAAACTGGACATCAACCTGTTAGACAATGTTGTCAACTCTATGTACCATGACATAGGATCCCAGGTAAGAACTGTTCCTTCCCACTGTGGACTTCAGCTTTTAGTGTGAGATTTCACAGGCACAAATCTGTTACATTTCTTCAGAAACAGGTCATAAACATTGGTATCAGAAGTTGGTTTACTAATAAAATAAACATTGATTAGTTGCATAGCTTAACCATGCAACTTCCAGGAGAGGTCAGTTCACATATTACAGATCTACTGGCCTTGCCTGTGGCTGATCTCTAAAACCTCAAAATCTAAATAAGAAGTTTGCTGTGCCATTGTTTTGTAGCAACGAGTGGCCCAGGAAGTTCTCACCAACCTGAAGGACCACCCGGATGCATGGACAAGAGTTGATACCATCCTGGAGTTCTCTCAGAACATGAAAACTAAAGTATGTAGCAAAGGGATACATATATCAACTTAGTAATGTTGAGTAATATTGCAAGCTGCCTGTTATTAGTTTACCCAAATTAAGCTAATGCTATCTGGGCAGTAAGCATTTGGCATTCACTCAGCCTCATATGTATGGGTTTGTCTTCACCCAGGTGAAGCTATCTATGTTTAAATTTGTGCTAGTCTGCAAAATAATTGTGTTTGTGTGTGGTTTTTGATTTTCTATGCCATTTTTGCAGCACTTTGGTATGAGTAACTTGTTATACTATTACCAGTGGTCAGTGTTGTCAAAATGGAAATTTTATTGGAAGTTTTTGAGTGTCTGTCATTGCCACGCATTTAGATGTTCAGTTATAATGGGGCTTTCAATGCTTATGCTAGCTATTCACAGTTGCCCTCTTTTCATACCAAAGTTGTGCCTGTCATTTTTATCAAATGCTGCAAATAGAACAGCAGTTAGAAGCTCTATATCTGGCTGAGTTTAACTGTGTTGCAAGAAGATACATTACATCTGTTATTTGCAAAGAACATTACTGTTATTTCTTATTTAGTCAAATGTAAATCTTTGTGTAAGAATAAATACTAAAAGGGCAGAAATAGTCCAAAAATTGACAGATAGTGTGATACAGTTCTGTTAATAGTACATTTAGTATTTGTACGCGTAAGTCATTAGGGTGTCATGCCTTGCAAGTACCTTACTATGTTTGGCTCTTGTTTGTCGTAAATTAAACAAGACTTCCTACATCATTCATTTTTTTTCTTTCAGTATTATGCTCTGCAGATTCTGGAGACAGTTATCAAAACACGCTGGAAGATTCTCCCTAGAAATCAGTGTGAAGGTCAGTTTAATGACAAAAAAAATCAATTAGGTTGCTTGACAGGAAAATTCACCTGTTTTTGTCTCAATAAAAATTCTTGACCATATTTCATCAGGCATCAAGAAATATGTTGTTGGCTTGATCATCAAGACTTCTTCTGATCCTGCAAACATGGAGGTGAAGTTACAGTAATGCAAGATTTGACAACTTTTGAACATTGTGCTGCTCAGTACTGATGTTGCTGTTTTGATGTCAATTTGTAGAAAGAGGGAGTGTACATTTCAAAACTCAACATGATCCTTGTACAGGTAAATAAACATTTTGTTGTTTGACATAAGAACAATGATTGGCATAATGTGTTGAAGGTGGTAACACAGAGCTCCTTTTTGTATTGGTTTAGATCCTAAAGCAGGAATGGCCCAAACACTGGCCCACCTTCATCAGTGATATTGTGGGTGCAAGTCGGACCAGCGAGAGCCTCTGTCAGAATAACATGATCATCCTCAAACTGCTCAGTGAGGAGGTATTTGATTTCTCTAGCGGCCAGATGACCCAGGTGAAGGCCAAGCACCTCAAAGACAGGTAAATGATGAAAGATTATGTGCTGTGACTTACATGAAGTGAAGAGTTGTTTCTGCATCTGGGTTGTGTCTTGTTAGTCATCTGTTCTGTCCTCCATGTACACAGAATACTAGAAAATGGAAATCTATAAATTTGGGTTCTGAAAAACCAAAAGTGGCTGAACTTAAAAAACAGGCACATAAAATTGATAACTTTTTTAAAAACAATCCCTGTTATTTTTCTGTGTACCACATTTGAAGTAGTTGAGGTACCTGAAATGCATATAATGAATGCCATCGAGTGCACACTTTTCCATTGCCTATAACAGTACTGCAAGGGTTAACATTTCTGCTCCACTAATGTAAATTAAGTACTTAATTCTAGCACTATTAAAATGGCCATAATTTTTTTACTTGATCATTTTCTTAGCTCACACGTGAATGTTAGCTCATTCACGTTTGTGAATCACCCTTCCACTGGGCCAAAACTCCAACTGAGACTATTCAGTTAAATTTTTCAGTCATGGAAAAGGTCTTTGTTTATTAAAAATTCCAATAAAGTTTATGAATTCTGTAATATTAAAAAATGCTTACCACAGTTAATGATAAAATTGTTAAAATCACTCTTGTTCTCAAGAATCTACTGTCACTGATTATCTTTGCTCCTTGTCTTTTAGCATGTGCAACGAGTTCTCTCAAATATTCCAGCTGTGCCAGTTTGTGATGGTAAGACAAAGTTAACATTAGACCAGAGACAGTGTCAGTATCTGCCCTATACTTATACGATCTCACTTTGTCTGTGTAGGAAAACTCTCAGAATGCCCCACTGGTCCATGCTACTCTTGAGACTCTTCTCCGCTTCCTGAATTGGATTCCTTTAGGTTACATCTTTGAGACCAAACTCATCAGCACTCTGGTCTACAAGGTAAACAGCCAAAATTATTTCATGAAATTAAAATGATTAAATTCATTGATTCAGTCAGTTAAGAAATTGTTTCATCTTTAGGAACAGTTTATAGCCAGCATCATTATTTTATTATGGAAAAAGAAACCTATAAATTGATAATTTATAGTTAAGGTTATCTTTAGTTACAGTTCGAGTTTACTCTGCATTGTATCACACACATATGACACTCTGAGCTGCTGTCATGATCAGTACTGTGAGGAGCCCACAGTGAGGCCTGAGATTAAGTAGGCTGACAGATAAATAATACAGACCAATACAGTTGGGACAGTTAAACTAGTGCAGCCTTGAACTGACTTTTTTTACTTGTGTGTTTCAGTTCTTGAATGTGCCCATGTTTCGCAACGTGACGCTAAAATGTTTGACCGAGATCGCTGGAGTGAGTGTCAACCAGTATGAGGAACAGTTTGTCAACCTGTTTACCCTCACCATGTGCCAGCTCAAACAGGTACACAAACACACACAAACACATACAGGCAATCATGTTGAGTGGTGCTCAAGTTAATTGCACCTAGCATGATTACACAAAAGCACATTTACGCATGCCCACTCTGCCTTTACACACAAAAACACACTTGAAACTCTTCCTGTCACAGATGGTCACATACATCCAGTACATAAGTCTTTTGGCAAAGCAAACTCTTAGACTTAATGCAAGCATGTTGTTACACACACACACACACACACCCACAAAGTTAGTATTGATTAATATAGGCAGCATGAAGGGAAAGCGACTCTTCAGCCTACTATAGAACTGAAAGAGACAGGTGTGATTTTCAACACCTGTGGCACACCTATAGACAGGTTGCTGCAAATGCCATTTTTAAGCCCCTCTTCACTGCTGCACCATACTTTTTGCACCTTATGTTATGATGTTGACAGTAGACATCAAGGATCTTCAGTTAGTACTGTGGGTAAGCTTCTAATTTTCCATTGCATAGACTACATCTTTTTCATTAGTCCAAAATGATGGGTGCCTGTATAAGACCATTACATATTTTATTACATAAAATAGAAATCCTGAGCAGAAACTTTGGTTTTGATTCATGATTGGCAGTGTTATTCATTGCAAATATAATTTTTTTGTATTTAATTTGGCTAGCAGCAGTTGATTCAAAAGTGTATTGGGCATTATTGAAAGAAATTAATAATATATTGGAAGCTGGTGTCATAACAATGAGTAGGAGACCAACTTTATGTAAGTTAACCAATGGCTGAATACCTTCTTGAAAGATACTATTTTACTATTTTTACTTTGCAGGCATTGTTTGTTGTTATTTTTAGTAGCACAACGTTACATTGGTTTGATAAACTGGACAGTATTATGACATTTAGTGTTTAACTTGTGTCGCTTACAGAAGTGTGATTTGCCTTGTCAAAGACTCTATTTAATATTACTTGAAAAAGTGGAAGAGTCCTCATTATTATGTGAAAAAGCAATTTGAATCAGTCGCAGTTGATGATTCTGACAAACTCAACTCTAACTTTGAATTATAAATTTAGGGACATAAGTTTAGTCTGGTTATCTGTAGGCAAAATGGTTTATTTTGACTGACCAGAAACCAGTTTTTTACTAAGAATGTGTTTTTAAAAGTCTTAAAAGAAGCAGGAAATCTTTTTTGTAGTAGATGTTTTTGTAGTCTCAATGATCATATCTTAATCCTCTCAGATTTGCCTTGACACCAATGGGAGTGACCCCGACTAGGTTTAACAACTCTGATCTTGATGACTGTTGATAAATGTACATCTATTTGCTTCTATTACCCAGAAACATAGTTAAAGATTTAAAGTCTGTTTTTTTTTTTTTTTTTTTTTTTTTTTTTTTTACTTGAAATAGTTTTGATCTTGACTTAAAAGCAAAAAATATATATTTTATGGTTCACTTACCAGCTTTTTCTAAACCATTTAACCCCATTTCACGATTTTCCTTATCAGATATAGTTTTTGGGTTTACTTTGTCAGATGAAAAGTGATCTGGGTGGTCTTATGGCTCAGCAATTAAAGACTAAATCTGTTAAGAGTAAATGCAGTTTCATCAAACAAAATGCACCATGGAAGGAAATTGCAGCAAAAAAAATTAGCACAAAATAATGTTTTTATGAATGAATAAAGCTTGATTTGTGAGGTATATTTGTGTGTTTGGGCAGATGCTGCCTTTGAACACTAACATCAGACTGGCCTACTCCAACGGAAAGGACGATGAGCAGAACTTCATCCAGAATCTCAGCCTGTTTCTCTGCACTTTCCTCAAAGAACATGGCCAACTCATCGAGAAGAGACCCAACCTGCGTGAGACACTCATGGAGGTAGGAGGAAAAGACAAATCTCTTCCTTTTGAATTAGTTTCATTATAGAATCAACATTTTTACTGTTTGAATAAAGTTTTGTTTATCATGTGGAAAGATGAAGTCAAATGATTGTTGAGGTTAGTTTGAGTAAACAAACCTACAATTCTCAGCTGGTGGCTATTAGTCATTTCCAGCTCTGCCTCAGGGCTGTTAAAAAAATTCCTCCTCATATCGAGTGACTGTTTCCTGCCCCTCTTCTGCTTTCCTTTTGTGTGGTTTCTTGATTACACCTTTGTAGTAACATACATTTGGCACCAATTAGAGTGGGAAGGACCACCTGTCCTGTTGCCATTTGTCCACTTGTTGAAGTAGTTAGAGAAATTGTTGCATGAGGAGACCAAGATGTTGACAGCACTAGAGAAGAAGGCAACAAGACTCTATGTAGCAGTTTATTCAAGGTAGACTGTTCTAATAGTATATAGCCATAGGTAGAGGTAGGAATAGAAAGGCATCAAGAAGCATTATTATTAGGACACTACAAGTGGATATGAAAAAGCAAATGTTCAATTTTAGTCAAAATATTTTGAAATAATTCTGAATATATAAGAAAATAAGAATATATTATTTTACATTTCTGTAATATAGCCTTTTTTGGTCAAGCTTTACAGAGCCAACCAATCATAACTGTCATTTATCCCTTTTACAAACTTATCTTTGTATTTAATTTTACACAGTAAGTTCTCTATGTGATGGGAATAAAAAAAAAAAATCCATAATTAAAAAGGAATCATGTGACTGTAATTTAAATATACACTGTTCGATAATGGTACCTCACCATAAGAAATGTTTCACAAAATAACTAAAGCTTCTCTTTCATAAAATTGATATAGAATAGACTAAAGTTGATGTTTTGTTCTCTTAAGTTTTTTCTCTACGATCTTTTTACAAAAAAGTTTAAAGTTCTTGCATCGCATAAAAACCATGTTTCACCTCTGCAGCAGCAGAGACAAGCTCCAACAACCATCTGCATTTTTAAAAGCCTATTTGTCTTTGTAAAAGAAGTAGATAGCTTTAGTCTGATATAACTTGTCCTAAAAATAAATTGATCATAAATTATTCGAAAGGAAACGCAATGCTACAGTGTAATACATGATGTATTGTCTGCTATAACCTGAAGACTGTTCGCACTTTTTTTTGACCTCATCATACTTCTAACCACCCTTAGGCCCTTCACTACATGCTGCTGGTGTCAGAGGTGGAGGAGACAGAGATCTTCAAGATCTGTCTGGAGTACTGGAACCACCTGGCAGCAGAGCTCTACAGGGAGAGTCCTTTCTCCACCTCAAGCACCCCACTACTGTCAGATGTCCCACCTCGCAGACATCTTTACCTGCCTGTACTCTCTCAGGTAGGGCCTACACAGATCAACAAAAAATGTTAACCCCCAGTAGACTAAATCTACTGGAATTTTTTATTTGAGTGATTTAAAATGTTAAAAAATGTTAAATGAATGAGCTGTGACAACAAATTTTCCCTTCAGGGGTAGTAAAGTACTGTGTTTTACTCACCTGTTTTGTAATGATATACGTTTTATATTGCCTGCAAACACTGAAAAATATTAAACAGTCTATAACTTTAGCAAACAGGAGGACTGGTCACTTGGCTTAATGACAGGCTCCCACATCTGACTTGTTTGTTCTTCTCTTTTTCTTGTAGGTGCGTTTGCTGATGGTTAGTCGAATGGCCAAACCAGAGGAGGTGCTAGTGGTGGAGAACGACCAGGGTGAGGTGGTCAGGGAGTTCATGAAGGACACAGATGCCATTAACCTTTACAAGAACATGAGAGAGACTCTTGGTAAGCTACATTTATATGGTTATCAATACATGGTTCTGTTTCAGATACGCAAATTACAAAAAAAAATATTTGAATATACCCATAATTTTTTTCAACCTTAAATGCAAGGCTCATAGTCTTCCTTGTTTGGTTTTAAAAGTATTGTGAATCAATTTTTGAACTGTCTACTCTTTATTATCACAGTCATCATTCTAGCCAGCTCTGTTTTATTAACTCATACCTGTCTGTCACCGATTTTTTTGCATTCTGTTGCTGTTACATCAGTAATTTGGTTAAAAGCTGTTGTGGTTAATGGGATATCCGGGTAAAATCTGTTTTAACTTTTAAATGATAGGTAACCAGTTTAATTTATGTAGTTTTGCACTTTTTAAAAAAAATTTTTTTTTTTACAGATTACTTGAAGCAAACTGCCAGCGGCGACTCATAGCTAGAAATTATGTCTCATTACATTAATAAATAATGGCCACCAAGGGCTTACAATTGTATGCCAAGCAAATCCAGAGTAAGTATCCTTATATGACCATTAGTCTCTTTTCTGTCTGCAGTCTATTTGACCCATCTTGACTATGCTGACACGGAACGCATCATGACAGAGAAGCTCCACAACCAGGTGAACGGCACTGAGTGGTCATGGAGGAACCTAAACATGCTCTGCTGGGCCATAGGCTCCATCAGCGGGGCCATGCATGAGGAAGATGAGAAGAGGTTCCTGGTCACTGTCATCAAGGTGAGAGGCAGAAATAAAAATTATTACAGCATCATGTGGAACCCCTCTTTAGCTAGAAAGCAGTTAAACCAATTCCATTGTGATTTACTGCCTCTGCTTGAACTAAATATATTCAGCAAGTTTGTGCGGAGTCCAGTTAAATTAACCACATTTGCTTTCTCTGTATCTCGAGCATCTCTGAACCAGTCACTGACACAAAAGTGATGTGTGTATTGAACTGTGACCAACCTTAACTGTTTGTTTTTTGTGCTCAGGATCTGCTCGGCCTGTGTGAGCAGAAAAGAGGAAAAGACAACAAGGCCATCATAGCATCCAACATCATGTACATTGTGGGCCAGTATCCTCGCTTCCTCCGTGCCCACTGGAAGTTCCTAAAGACTGTTGTTAACAAGCTGTTTGAGTTCATGCATGGTGAGAAACTTGAAAGAAATTCTCCACACAGACGAGCTCAGTTTTTTTTTACTTGATCTTTGAAACCAAAGAGAAAAACACTGCTGTTAATAAAACAATCAATCTTAATAAAACAACTTAATCTGTCCATCTCAATGTGGTCAAACACTGTGATGTGTGATTGATTGATTAATTAATTAATTAATTTTTTATTTAGTGAAAAACAAAACTATATTTATAACAAAGACTTCAAGATCCTGTATTGGATACTGTTTTAAAATGAAACTTGTGATTGTGCATGAATGCTTTTTGAAAGTGATTGAGGCTCATCATGATTTTGAGTAAATCATCCTGTTCTTCATCACACAGAGACCCACGATGGGGTGCAGGACATGGCATGTGACACCTTCATCAAGATCGCCCAGAAGTGCAGGCGTCATTTTGTCCAGGTTCAGGTGGGCGAGGTGATGCCTTTTATCGATGAGATCCTCAACAACATCAACACCATCATCTGTGACCTACAGCCACAGCAGGTCAGTCTTGTCTCTGGACTTCCTTCAGTACTGGTACACCTTTGAGATTTGATATCATAAAAGTCTTGTCTCTGCAGGTCCATACCTTTTATGAGGCTGTTGGCTACATGATTGGAGCTCAGACGGACCAGGCAGTTCAGGAACTTTTGATAGAGAAGTACATGCTGCTTCCCAACCAGGTGTGGGACAGCATCATCCAGCAGGCCACCAAGGTGAGAACAGCCGGAGGACTGACTGATCACAGTTCACTAATGTTTTCTTATTGCCCTGAAATGTTTTCATTCAATGCAGCATGTGGCCTATGTTTGTTGACAATTGCAACCTGTGCTAAATTGTGGACTCCCTGCTGCAGAACGTCGACATCCTGAAGGATGCGGAGACAGTTCGTCAGCTGGGCAGCATCCTGAAGACAAATGTCCGAGCCTGTAAAGCTGTTGGTCATCCCTTTGTTGTCCAATTGGGACGAATCTACCTGGACATGCTCAATGTCTATAAGTGCCTGAGTGAAAACATCTCCTCTGCTGTCCAGACAAATGGTTAGTATGTGTGTTTTGTGTGTGAAGTTCACTGGTATTAGATGCAAGATGTCAATCATTTTCAATAAAAAGATGATTAAGAAAACTCTTCCTGGGTCTTACAGCAGTGGAAAGGAAAGTATGTGATTATTACTTAGAAACGAAAAGAAAACAATGTTCCTGTCTCTGCTCTTACAACATAATTAAACCACCACCAACCTGTAAAGACTTACAGGTTGTTTTTTTTAAATATTAAGTAAAAGACAAAAAAATAAAAAAATCTTAAATGTAGGTTTGAGTAACTTTTATTTTGTATGCAGGTGAGATGGTGACCAAACAGCCACTGATCAGGAGTATGAGGACTGTAAAGAGAGAAACACTGAAGCTGATCTCAGGCTGGGTCAGTCGCTCCAACGACCCTCAAATGGTGAGCCAGTTTTTTTTTTGGATTTCCCAAAATCAGTTTTGTAATTGGAGTTTTAGCATATGCAGTCACATTAATATCCGACTGCATACGTTAAAAACTTTAAACAACAAAGTCAAGACTTGACTGCTGTTACATCAAATGGAACGCTGTTCAAAAAATCGTGGACTTACATCCGGTTAATTCTCAAAAACAACAACTTAGATGGTAATAAATTGAATCCAAAACTTTAAAAATGTTTTCAGGTCTGGTATCTGTGCAGTTACTTTATCATGGTTCATAAGAACATTACTTCATTACTTAAACTTTTTTGTTTCTGAACCATTTTTCTCTGGATCTTTACTGACATGTCCCATTTTTTTAGAGATTGGGTTGTAACAAATCTTTAAAAATGAAATCATGTTAAAGTCAAACTATATCATATCCTTGTATCCTTGTATCCTTGTATATGGAAGTGTAGATGTGTTATATTTAGTAAATTTAAATAGTTATTTTAAATCCTCTGTTTAGGGGTTTCTTGGGATGCATGTCTACTTGCAGCATTTGTTAATGATACAATCATTGACATGTTCATTCTGTGACACAGGTGGGAGAGAACTTTGTGCCCCCTCTACTGGAGGCGGTGCTTATTGACTACCAGAGGAATGTCCCGGCTGCCCGGGAGCCTGAAGTCCTCAGCACCATGGCAACCATCGTCAACAAGCTGGGAGCTCACATCACAGGAGAAATTCCCAAGATCTTTGATGCTGTATTTGAGTGCACTTTGAATATGATCAACAAGGTCTGTTAAAGTCATTTAATCATACCTGTTTTTGAAAGAAAACAATAAAAACATGAAGTAACAAACTTTTTGTTGTTTTCCTCCTGTGGCATCAGGACTTTGAAGAATTCCCAGAACACAGAACCCATTTCTTCTACCTCCTTCAAGCTGCCACCTCCCAGTGCTTCCAAGCCTTCCTGTCCATCGCTCCGGCCCAGTTCAAACTGATCCTAGACTCTATCATCTGGGCCTTCAAGCACACAATGAGGAATGTGGCTGACACAGGTCTGAAGTCTCATCAACTCATCTTCTTGGATAGAATGCACACAGATATGGAGAATCTTTGAATTTTACAATACGGGCAAGGCATGAAAAAGCTGAATGATGAGGATGGGTTTGTTGGTCTAGGGCAGGCCAAGGATTTCACTATTTAGAAATGTAGAAAAGTTTGAAGCTGTGGTATTCAATCAAAAAGAATCTGTGGGCTGATACCTGTCTTGTAAGGCTGTAAATACAAGTTTACCACTTCTCCATCTTTTGATTAAAAAGATGTTAATAGGAAACAATTCTATTATTGCCAGCTGATGCTGCATTCATTTCTCTGTTGATCTAATTAGTGTCTCTTTATCTCCTGTAGGTCTACAGATCCTGTACACTCTTCTGCAGAATGTGTCTGGAGAGGAGGCAGCAGCACAGAGCTTCTACCAGACATATTTCTGTGACGTACTGCAGCACATTTTCTCTGTGGTTACAGACACCTCTCACACTGCAGGTGAAGAAACCGTTGTAATAGCAGCTGGGACTTGTTTGAAAATATTTATTTTTATAATACTAAATAGGATTTATTGTCTTCTTCAAGAATGAAATGTGAGATTTTACAGCTTTAGGGGCCCACATACATAAAACGTATTCATTGCATAAATTAAAAGGTAAACTTTCAGTGACAAGCCCCCGGCCTGCCTGCTTCATGTCTACAGGTCTGACCATGCATGCCACCATCTTGGCCTATATGTTTAACCTGGTAGAGGAGGGGAAAGTCAGCGTTGCCCTGAGCGCTGCCAGTCCAGCCAACAACCAGGCGCATGTCCAGGAGTATATTGCCAACCTGCTGAAGACGGCCTTCCCCCACCTGCAGGAGTAAGTATGCTTCTGTCCCAAGAGGTGGACCACGGTGGAATCATGAGCTGTGTGTGTTTGGTCAACACTGATATTTCATACTCGTTCATGGAGGAGTATTTGCACAAACAGGATTAAAGGAAAAAATAAATAACAGATATTTTGAAAGCTGCCACAATAAACCAAAGTCACTCATACAAAAAAGTACATCTTAAGTAAGGGCTTTGGCTGGGAAATCCCTCAGTGTATTCCTAAAATCTTGCAGTTAGTCAGCATTTTTGAACACTGAGAATTTTTGATTTGTATAGAAAAGAAGCTCTAATGTTGACAGAGGACTGGCACATGTTTTGCTCCAGATAATAAATTCCAGCTGTTACTATGGCAGTTATAGGTTTTGAGGCAGTTTTTCTTGGTTTGTAGAACGATAATTGTGTTTGGTTCAAAATATTTTATGCAATTACCATGTAACAATCATAAGGCACCTTCCAAAAATGTCATTGAAACTGGAATTGAAGATGCACCTAGAAAGGATAAGAGTCTTGGCTGCCAAAAAGTGTCAAGGAAATGCTTATGTTAAGTAGCAGCATATTAACTGATACAGAAGGGGTCAATAAAAAGGTCATATGTGTTATAGGGCTGTTACAGACTTTCTGCTATGTTGTTCAAGACTGCATATGCTGTGCTGGGCACTAACACTTAACTAAGTGTCTTCTCTTCAGTGCCCAGGTGAAGGTGTTTGTAACAGGTCTGTTCAGCCTGAATCAAGACATCCCCGCCTTCAAGGAGCACCTGAGGGACTTCCTTGTGCAGATCAAGGTGAGTGTCTAAAGTAAATAAACACCTGCATCTGAAAATAGAACAAAAGAATATGTACCTTGAGAAAATGTGTTGGATAGGCAGATGCATTGGAAGTATGTGTCACAATGCATTTAAGTTATATGAAAGTAATAAAGTCATTTCACATAATTAACATATTTCATCGGGACCATTTACGTTGACAGTAGGCTCTAACAGTTTGACACAGCTTGATTGAAGGAAAGGCTTGGTGAACAGTCAAATTGGACAATATATTAAAGGAAATATAACTATTTATACACTTTGCTTGAATGCTGACAGAATTGTAAAAAATAATAATTTTTCATTTTAATTTTTCAATAAAAGGGCACAGCAAAGCATAAAGATCATATAAAACGTCAAGCAATCAGACAGGACATCACATCACATATAATCTCATCTGATTGGAAGCATTTAAACCCTTCCTAAGAACCTAAATTATTTTAACATTCCAGTAAAGAGACTGTGGAAAGATTGAGCAGTGCAGGCCTCCCTCTGTGGGAAAATGGCAGTTTTGCCAGCTTGAACCCAAAAGCCTAAAGCCTGAATCTCTGCTTGTGTGGTCCTGCAGGAGTTTGCTGGCGAGGATACAACAGACCTGTTCCTGGAGGAGAGAGAGGCGACTCTGCGCCAAGCCCAGGAGGAGAAACACAAACTCCAGATGTCAGTGCCCGGCATCCTCAACCCTCATGAGCTGCCGGAGGAGATGTGCGATTGAAATGGCAGCAGCGTGTACAAAACAGCTCTGAAGGGGGAAAATCAGAAGAGAACAAGGACGCTTCCTGTTGATAAATTGTTTTCTTTTCAAGTGTGTTTGTGTGTGTGTTTGAAAAGAGAATGAGGGGCCAGAGGAAAGACCCCAGCACTCGGTTGTACGTCGACCAAATCAATGTCAATATGTAAATGAGAATTGCCCCCAAGACCCCCTCAACCTTGGTGCAGAACCTTTTTCTTTCCCCTACAAACTTATTTTATACAAAGATTATTTGTGTAACATGCCATCTTTTGTTAATTCTATCCTAATTAAAGCTTTATGTTTGGCCATACAGTTCCTGAACACCTGCATGAAGTTAGAAGAACTCAAGTTTTTTTTTTTTAAATCTTCCTTTATCCACAAAATTCACCTCCTCTCCTATTTGTTAATATGTAAAATATAATTATGAAAGACTTGCAATGGTTAGTTGACAGATTGCTCTTGTTTCTGAAGTGCCATGTGCGTGGTGCAAGGCAAATGTGATGCTTAAGGGGGAGACATGTACTACCTTGCTTCTTTGTTGACTTGTTTTTGTTTGTCAGTGTTGTTTTTCTTTTACTCTGGCTCTCTGAGTCAGAGCTTCAGTTGGACCGCTCTGTGTTTGGATGAGAAGAAAGGCTGCGTGCATATCATCCTGTTTGTAAAGCTGTCTTAGTACTCTGAGAATATAAAGTTGGCTATTTTTACAAAAAACAGCTGCAAGACTGTTTTTTTCCTCAAAGCCCTGAAGGCTGTGGAAAGCCTGGAAAAGCTGAGGAATGTCACAGCTTGGTTCTCAGGACTAGAGGGGTTACTGCAAATGACTTACATTATAAAAGACTTTTAAAAATTTGACATTAAGGTTGGCTGCTGAGACATAAAATCTAGTTACCGTTTAATGGTTTAAAAAAATGGGAGCAGGTACTCCTGAGGCAAGTACAGAAGACACCTGACCAAGGAGACAAATGTGGAGTGAAATTTAAGTTGAATAGACTTCAGACATTTTAGCCTTGTGTCAGTTCCATACTAAACCACCCTACAAATGTACATGTGTAAGTAGCAATTGCTGCATTGCATTACAATAATTGCCATCAGTATTATGAAGTTTCAGCAATGTGTTTTTTTAAACAGGACAAAGTCCCTAATGTACACCAGGTTTGGTTCCAGAGAGAGAGACATGTCAAGTTGTCAAGCACACACACAACAAAAGCAATGTTGTGGGTCCTGATAATAAACGGCTTCTTGATCTGGCTCGGAGATATTTGGAGATCATCTGTACCTGTGACATAAAAGCTGTGTTTGGCCAATAATGGATGAAACTATTCAGTACTTCTGATTTGGGCTTGATTACATCAAAGGAAACATAAAAAGACAAAATATTTGATCTTTTCCCACTTTATATTCATACCTTTAAGCTTTTAGAATACTTGCAGAAGTAGGACTACATTGCACTGACAAAACATGCAGCAAACAAGTAAAGAAATCATGATTTTATTACGTCACATTATTTAATTCCATTATATGATTTGCATCTGAGTATGTTTATTGCATGGAATTCTGGAAAAAGAAAATGTAAACTTGACACATCACACAATTATTAATATTTTGAGACAATATTTTGTTTAATTAACATACGTCAACATTTGGGTTTAAGTTTTGACATCTATATTTTAATGGTATTTTGTATAAATATATTTCAGGTCAAATAGATAAGCTTCACCACACTTGTCCTTGAGAGCCTAAGAAAAGGTTGTAAACATTACTTCATTGGGAAGCTATCGCGAGAGTACCGAAGAAAAACGAAGGGGCGTAGGAGACAGAACGAAAAGTCCCGATCAATCTACACTACTGTCGCCCCCCCTCCTTTTTCAATATGGCTGCTGTGTCTGCTCTCTCAAGTAACGCTCAGATTGGAGACTGACTCGATTTCTACCTTCCAGTGCCTCTTAATTTTTGGTGTACATCTACTTCGCTTGGATGCAAATCACGTTCTACACCTTTTTGGTTCCCCTGGTTTCATTTAGTGGAATAACCTTCACCAATCACTCCCTCCACAGGGCCTTTTTACCCCAAAAACAACCATCTGCCAGCTAACAACAGTTTCCAGTGCAATGGTTTGAGTTGGTGCACTCAGTTTTCCTCTTCATGAACAATGTGTGAAAACTGCGCCGAGCTGGTGGAGGTTTTAAATGAAAGTAAGTAAACAAATTATTGTATTCACATCAAAATATTCTGAACCAGCATGTGGTTAGCATCGATGTTCTCTGAAGCTTCATGGGGGCATGATAGCTAGGAGGCTAGCTAAATATAACTTTGTGTTTTCTTGATTGGCTCGCCCTCCAATCCAGAATTTGCAGCTATAAGACAGCGTAAGTCATGGCATTGTTCCTGTATAATTTGTAGTCGGTGACAGTTACGTCTTCATGACTGATCCTTTCGGTTTGATATGAATGCAAATGCCATTTTCCCTTCCAAATTGGCAGTCAGTTTTGGGCCTGTCTGTCAAACACTCATCACAGAACTCACACAAGCTAGCTCCTTAATGGACCTGAATATAATCACATCGATCAGTTTTGTGAATGACATTGCAGTCATGGCTTAAAATACCCTGACACGATGAACATCAGCGATTTTGAAGGATGACGCTGTTGCTTAAACCCGGATTGCACGGATTTGGAAGTTAGCTAAGTTAGCTAGTTTTGCTAGCGAGCAGCCTGACTTTGTTTGATGTGTTTGTCAGGTCAGTCTGCTAGCTGTCCACTGCGCTGCAACCCATTGTTTTGTGGATGGTCACATTCACAGTTCGAAATGTCCTGCTAACTGCCAATAATACAATAACGGTTATTTTTGATGACATGAAGATAATGTTATAGATTTGGTTTGCGTGTTTTTGCGAGTTTGTTATAATGGTACTGGGCTAAGCTAGCGGCAACTAAGCTAGACCAGAAAATTAATGGCTGCAGCGAGGCGCATATTTGGCACTTGGTACATCGCTTATCCTCGTAAGCTTGTGTACACTTTTCGACCGATAGATTTTATACTCGAGCTTTACTCTTTGCTCATTTTGGTTGTGCAGTCATTTTTCAATAGTGCAACTTTGCCCGTTTCATACACGGGACTATCGTAAACTTAAGTCATTACACCATCAGGGGTTACAGCCATTAGTGGTCTGTCCACTCAATGGTCCCCAACTGGGATCACTGGTTACTACCACTAGAGGCGCAGAGGCCAGTGGTCCTTACCAGTTGGTTAGTGGTTTTTGGAGTGGTTTGTGTGGACCTTGTTGGCGATGTTTTTAGACTAATAAATATCAGAGATCATTATCAATTACGTTTTTTCTTGTTATTACACTTTAAAGCATTGTTTGTTTTTAGATCTATCTATCTATCTATCTATCTATCTATCTATCTATCTATCTATCTGTCTATCTGTCTGTCTGTCTGATCTATCTTTCTATCCATGCATAACGTGTAAGTATTATTGAAGTGGTTATAAATAAGACCCAATGGTCCATATCTTTCTTGTGATCTGGACTAGTTGCTGAATGGTCCATGGTGTGGTCCTGTTACTACTTCTGCTACAAATAATGATAACAATAACAATTATAATAATAATGATAATAATAACGACGACAACAAACTGCAACAAAATTAAGAGGAAAAAACTGAACTTAGCTTTGGCAATGAGTTTTTCTTTATTTGGTGCTAATGTATAGCTTCTTTTCAGAGAAAAACAACACAAATCATAACATTTTGTCTATTTTATTATATGTTTAATATTAGGCCAGGATTTTACCGTTATTGTTTGCTGTATTTTCAAGTTTGTGTAATAAATCCTGAAAACTAAAGTTCATTGTCAACAATCCAGGACAGTGTGTGAGGGAAAAGAAGCACTGCACTGACTAGAGAACTATTTTCTAATCCCGATGTGAGTTAGATAATTTATATTTTTTTGGAAAACACCAAGTGAGGTTGTCTGGTTGATATTGATCACACAGCATGGGCTTCATGGTAAGGGTCAAACAGCCTTTTCACCTGAATTTTTAAGTATGCCAGAAGTAATTCAGTGAAAGATTAGTGTTGTGAGAAAACAAATAGTTCTGGGTGTGTGTTAGACCTTCTGAGAAATATGCACATGCTTTTTTTCCACAAATACCTTAAGTTCTTAAATGTTAAAATTTGTCTGTACACACTTGGAAATACAAAAAATAGGTAAATAAAAGCAGTCTGAAACTGGAAATACTTATTTGAATGAAGAATTGTTTGATAGAAAAAAAACCTAAAACATTCTAACCAAGCATTTAATGCTAGCTTTCAACAGCTTTCAATATTTAGTGCTACTGCCACATGTTACATGACATGTTTTAGTGTATTGTGGCTCGACTCTGACTCACATTTTAAGATGAAAAATCTGCTGTAGATGCTCTTTTTTTACCAGTTCAGTTGAGATATTGGTGAAACCTAGCAATAGTTGGTTATAGTTTGTGTTTTGAGGGCAGGATAAAACTTGTTTGGCTTTAACAACTTCACAGATACAAACTGGTGTTGTGGAGGGTGGGATGGGGGTTCCACAGCAGGGTGCTGTCAGCTGTGACAGCTCTGTCTGGTCCATGTGTTCTGTTGTATGTGACCTGTGACCACCGATTTGCTGCAACAGCATGTGGTAGTGTGTGTGTGTGTCAGAAGCAGAATCCTCTTTTACAACAGGGAGCATGTTTTCAATTGGTGCTTCCTAACACAGAACTGATCCATGTGGTTTCCAAAAATGTGAGAACTCATCAGTATTACGTGTTTCAGTCAGATATGTTTGTATGTATTTATCAGACCAACTAATTTCAAGATGCCACTTTGGATTCAGGGAAATGTGAAAGACATTTTGAGTGTTCTCACACATTCTAGAATTACGGTATAATTGAGAAATTACTTGATAATACTAAAAAAACTATCAGATGTATTTCTTGGACGTGCAATAACAGTCTATCAAACATGAGCAATGTAAGCATGGCACAGATCTCAAACAGTGGGTCATATGAATTTGGCCTCTCTTGCCCTGTTTAAAGAGTCTTTACTCTTCTCAAATAATGCAGAGGAATCCACACAAATTCATCTTCACATCATCAACAAACTTTAACACTGCACAGAACAAATATTAAGAAAATATTGAATAGCATCACTTTCAAAGCTGGTTCGCCTTTCACTTCCGTTATTTGCCTTTATCAAAAAAGTGGCGAAGTTCACAAGGGGCCAATGCCAGTAACTCATTATGAAACAATTACAAAACAATATTGTGACTGAAGTGTGACTACATGCGAGATTAAATTGAGCATGCAAGGCTAAGTTGCTTTTTTGGTTACAGTATGACCAGTTACTGAGGAACTCTATATGTATCACTTAAAAGAATACCTTTGAATTGGGATCAAGTTCAGTGCTCACTTGTTTTGAAATGCTTTGGGTCTTAATCACTACATCTCTTCCAGCAAACAGTGAACAGTGAGGGCAATGTCGCTAACCTTTTAATTAGATGTATTCTCTGGTCAAGTTTAGCTGAAAACTGAACTAAAAAACACAGATGTTGAATCTGTCATCTGTTAACTTGTTCTTCAGTATGGAGCCTGCTTGTTATTCGATTGATAACATTATCTTTACATACCTATCTTACCTCTGCTGTGCTCTGTGTGTATGTGTGCTAAGGAGGAGCATATTATATTATTATTAATTATAATTATAATTGTGTGAAATATTATGATGAATTCTGGGGACACACTGATGTATCTGTGAAGTCAGTAGATCTTTCCGTTGGATTTTAGTGTCTGAGGGATGTGACTTTTTAAGGCTTATTCTGTCTCTGAATATGGGTTAATACATTAAAATACATTTATGCACATTTCATTTAAACACTGTGGAGGGCAAAACGTTCAAAATTGGATAGGAAATTTAAGAACATAATATTATTTTGTCATAACAATTTTGTAAATGGCAGACTGAATATTAAATCAGTTTTGGAGTGTGGACCCCACCAAAACTACTCGACAGAGAGAGCATTATTCTCACAGAATCAGCTGTGACACCAACCAAAGACTGACTGACCTTCTCATGCAGTTTAATCTCTTCCCAGCCACAGACACATGCCAGTATACATCTATAACAGCCAAGGTTGAGAACCACTGACCCTCACCTACTTGTCTGAGACTATTGTCAGGATTATTTGTCTGTAATGGCACAGCAGCATCATGCAGAAACACTTAAAAAACACAAGTTTGATAGAATCTTTTACTAAAGGGCAACTTAGAGTGATGAACTTACAAATAATGTTCGTAGTAAATTTCACAAGCATTTTAAAGGACCCTTTGTTGAGTTTGGTGTTATCACGTTACCTAATAATGCTGACAGCTATTCCTCAGCTCTTACACTGAATCCACTGTTTAAATGACGGAAATAATCATGGACACTAATGACAATACTAGTTCAGTTCACCACCTGGCATGTGTTGTCAGATTTGTTCATGTGATCTGACATGTTCCTGCTGCTGTGGTAGGGTTGTGCTAATAAGCAAAAATGTATCATGCTAAACTTGGATGGTGAATGTGGTTAAAAGCATTCCTACTTACACCAACATGTTTGCGTTTTTGTTGTGTGCATATAGCTCAAAGCACGTATGTGACTAATTACAACCTCACAGAGCTGTAAGCATGGTTTATTTATTAATTTTTTTTTACTCTACTAAAATTTATTTGAGTTTTCTTTTGACTCATTGAATTGGTTTCGAATATCAAACTAACACAAACTGGCCTGAACTTCTGTAAGGGAGTAAAATAATTTTCTGTATCATCTTCTGCCCTGACAAATCACATTTTTGTTAAACTGTACTTGTTACTGTGTCATAGCTGGAATACTTGTAATTAAAAACCTTTAGTTTGCCTTAAAGTTACTGTAACTGCTGAGCTAAGGAGTGTGATCCAGCAGTGCAGGTGCAGCCATAAACCCTTGAACTGGTTTTAATGTTGGCTCCTGTGTGCCTGTTCCCACACAACATTATCAAAACAATAAAACGAAGTCCCTCAGCACAGCTGCAGGGAAACGGCCAGATTTTCAGGCCAGTATCCCAGAACAGCAGTGTGGAAGGCAGCCCTGGTTAGGAAGTGTCTGAGGGGCTTCTGTTCACATGTGAAGCTAAAAAAGTTTTGATGCAGTTTCTGTAGGAAAAAGTTCATGCTTACACGGCCAACTTGGTTGATTTGGTACTATTGTTGTCGCCTTTAGTTTTTTTGTGTCTGGCTTTGCTGCCAAATTCAGGTCAGTGATGCAGTGGAGAAACTTGATTCCTCTGAACTGGGTGTGACTGCTTTGAAGGCCAGTACAATAACCGTAACTTAAGACTGAAGCCGTTTAAGTGTAATACCAGTTTTTTTAAACACCTCTCTCAACATATTTTGAATAAATAAGTAAAACACATACTCTGACATGAATAACTTTTTGCTAAACATTGTTTTCCTACATGAAAAGTAATGAAAAGTCGTTATGAGTGGGTAGAAACTCATCTACTCTCTCTCATTGAAAAATTCTGTATCTATGAATCATTTTCCTCTTGCTCCATCCACCAACGCTGCTTACATTAGATTAACTGGTGGGAGGGCTATGCCATCAAGATGGATAGTTAGAGGAAACATGGGAGAGATTCAGCCACAAGCTCCATATTTGGGACTCATTCTGACCTCAGGCATCATTCAAGAGAATATCACTGAAGAAACATTGTTGAGTGTCTCAGTTTGTGCTTGAGAGCTGTTATTTTTATTAGAGGCCTGTGGTACAAAGGTGGGGCATGAAATTTTAGAGAATTTCACATTTACCAAGTTGTATTATTGGAAATTTAAGATCCAGTTTTTATGGAGCTTAATTAATAAAAAAATCAGCTCTGCTGTTATGACTGGACTGCTATGGACCGTTGATTTTTTTTAATGTCTCTAGTGTGAGTTTTCAGACTCTTTACTGAAGTTTAATCATAGCAATTTAATTGGAACAGATCGGACTTGTGACATAGACACTGTGATATTCTACTGAGGCAAGAAATATAGTTAAACAATAAAAATTGCTGTTAAAAGTGACAGCGACACTAAATATGAGACCACATGTGACTGTATCTTAAAGTAGTAATATTCACTGAAAGTTCAGTGGTGAGAAATAGTTAACTGGTGTATGGGCAATAACCAGTAATGATTGATAATATTTGACTGTTTGTAAATTGTTTAGTCTGTAGTACAACTCATTGTGCTAAAGTGGGAAAACAGCATTTTGTAGACACAAACATTTTGGTAAGCAGTGGAACGACAGAGAAGCCTGTAGTACACTTTTATAAGTGTGCGTTGTTGACAGAATTGACAACGATAAAACAAACCATCATTGGTTTTCATTGGTTGTGTTTGGGTCTGGAGAGTAAAACCCTGAAATAACATACGGTCAGTCAGATTCCTCAGATGTGTCTAGCCGTTCTCTAACAGCTGTTGTCTCTTGTTTTTTTTTCTCAGTATCGGATGCAGACAGCAGTGAAGGAGGCTTCCAGCTGAAGAAGGAACATGCCCTGCGAGTGCTGGGCTACATCAGCTCCTGGACACAGAGGTCAGTGCTGCTTCCTCTGAAATCTGACCCAAGGCCGCTCAAATAGTTTTCATTGACTTCATTAGGTTATGCACTTAAGCCAAACAGCCTTGAAATTTAAAATAATTTTTTCTTCAACTTTACTTACCGTAATTTCCGGACTATAAGCCGCTACTTTTTTCACACTCTTTGAACCCTGCGGCTTAAACAATGATGCGGCTAATTTATGGCTTTTTACGGGCTAAAGAGC
>JAQMCX010000043.1:10351128-10378784 GCA_029814765.1 Acanthurus leucopareius | reverse complement strand
TGTAAATATCCCATGTTACAACGTGAACATCTGCGGCTTATAGACAAGTGCGGCCTATATATGTACAAAATCTTTTTACTTTTTAAATTTAGTGGGTGCGGCTTATACTCAGGTGTGCTCAGTAGTCCGAAAATTACGGTATTTCATATTATTACTGCTGTCTGCCTTTGTAGAGCATTATAGTCCAGCTACCACAAAGCAAGCTGTTACACCAGATTTTTGATCCTTTAGAGGAGCTAAAGGACCACCAACCTCCAGTTGGATGAATGTATTTTTAAAAAAAAGATATTCAGTTTTAACTTTTAGGCTCTAATCTGCTTTGACATGAAGGTTGAGTATTGCTGACTCTCATTTTGTTCACTGAGGATGTTTTGGTCTTTTTTATTCACCCAGGTGGATTATTTTTATATTTGGTGTATGAAAAAGAGTCAGTCAAATAATAACTCAAATATTCAAGATCTGCTGAGTCATTTGTTAAAATCTTACTGAGAACCAGTCCTGCTATGAGCATTTGTAAGTGTGTTAAGCTTCCAGCTTTGTTGAAAGTAAGAGGAAATTACTGCTGAGCCATCCAGCACTTTGACTTAGGTGATGGTGAGACACTTGCGCAAACTGTGAGGTTTTTTGGAAGATACTCCATCACTCTAACATTCTTCTTGTTCTTGTTCTTCCTATTTTATGACTATAATGTTTTGCAAAATAACAAAATAGTATCACAAATGCCATCAGAGTTTAGACTCTTATGGGCATTTCTGAATTCATAGCTGTTTAACTACAATACCACTTATTTGGATCATGAGGTAACTGACTTGTAAGTGAAGCTTTGAAGCCATGTTGATTACCTCTGAAGTGCTTCCTGTTTGTTCTGTGTTGTGTCTTTAGACAATGTCTCTGCTGCTTCAAGGAGTACAAGCATCTGGAAGTCTTTAATCAGCTGGTCTACGCCCTTATCAACCTGGTCATCGCTCAGATCAGCAGCCTTAGAGACCGCCTCTGCAGCATCCAGGAACACACACATAAAGGAGGCGTGTCTGGGACTGAGGGGGTGGGGTCTGAATGGAGCGAAGGCGAGGCTGCACCTGGGCCCCTCCCACAGCCACCCTCAGCGGGAGAGGACGAGCCCGTGAACGTGGAGAGGGACTCTGCTGAAGAGGACGGCGATGCCCCCGATCTGAGCCAGAATAAGACCCAGAGCCAGGGTCAGGCAGGCAGCCAGTTGTGTGAAGCCCAAATGGAAGCAGTGCGGCCTAGGGAGAGCAGCAGTGGGACTGGGGGTAGTGATGGAGGTGTTGGAGCAAAGTGCAACAGTGACAGCCAGGATCCGTTCAGCTCCTGGAGCACAGAGGAGAGGGAGAAACTGCTGCTGTGTGCAGCAAAGATCTTCCAGATCCAGTTCCCTCTCTACACAGCATACAAACACAACACACACCCCACTATAGAGGTGAGTCCAGTACCTCACGCATAACACACCACCACTCTGTCACTGCACCGCCTGTTTCTTCCCCCAAGTGTTTTCAGAAACTCATTTTATGGACTCCTTTTTTGTATTTTATTTTTATACTACTACTACTACTATTACTACTACTACTACTACTGCTACTACTACTTCTAATAAGAATAATAATAATGTTGCACCACTTTCAAAAAATGTCATCTTCTATTTCATGGACACCCCAGTTTCCCAGTTTTATTAAGACATTAAATTCTGGCCTGATAAGACCGGCAGTGGTTGCTATATGTGGTCTAGATGGATCAGTCTGTCTCTGTAAACTTACTGATGTGCTTTTCTGTCATTGCTCCTGATCCAAACAGGCTATAAGTTGTAAAAGCACTGATGATTTTTAGCTTGTCAATAACGTTGGTAATAGCAAAACACATTCCTTCATATCATTAGAAGTCAAAACATGCCTTGAAATGACTCCATTTTAGGAAGAAATGAGATTTCTTGTCATGTATATCCGCTAAAACCCTGACACTCTGCTTATTTTCTCCAGGACATATCTGCTCACGAAAGCAACATCCTTGGCTCCTTCTGCGATATGAACGTAAGCAAATTACCTTATCCTCATTTCAGTTGAGTGCTGCCTTCAGTTACACTTTGCTTCCTGTCAATCACTTGACACCCACAGCAGGCAGTAATCCCTGGAAAACAAGTTGCCTCAAGGCCATTTCACACCAATAATGTTGCTGGTGAAGGAAAAACACTTGATTTATTTCAGTGATACAACTAATGCCTAATGTCTATGACAGGATAGTGAGCAGGACTAATGGTGAAAACTAGATGTAGGCCTGAGACATATTTGGAGTTGCTGTGAGAGTTGAGGTCATTGGCCCATCATGTGCCAAACATGGTCACTAAACTGCTGAAATGACTCAGGTTTAGTGACCAGATCCTCTCTGGCTGTTGTCTGAGGTACACGTATGTGAGGGACAGAATAAAAAGAAGCAAATAAAGGGACTCATCATTAACCATGGACTATGAAGGGAATTACTGAAGTGTTAGTTAATTTCCTCTGGGACATATTTTCAATGAGTCACTTACGGTGACTCGCTTAAAATTTCAGCAAGTCATCTCCCTTCAGCAGCAGCATTCTCATCAGGTGGACAGCAGTGGGGAGATGTTTGTTATCTGGACAGAAGTTAAAATTTCAAAGTCACATCCAAAATTTCTGTCCAATACACTTAAATTAACAAAATGATTTATACATTTTTATCCTCTTGTCTCATCTTTATTTTCCTTGTTTTCTAGTAAAACAAACCAGAAATTTAGGCTACACAGTTAATTAGTTGTATTAAAATTAGAATCATAATTTAGATTTTTACCACTCTGGCTTCAACTATGGCTGATTTCCCCGTTTAATACAACTGTTTAGGGGATGAATTTTTTTCTATAACTGACATGCTGAATTATTTTAAAAGTTAAAATTAAGCATAATTACATTTGTGAGTGTTTTCGGTGACAGTTAGCTTCATACAGGGCCCTCTCCAATCTCTTGTCCAAATGTGATCACTTGAAAAAACCAAGATGGTGACGGCCATAATGCCAAACTCAAAGCCACTATATAATATAAAGTCAGTGAGATTATAAATTTTATGTGATGCATACGTTTTAAAATTCTGGTGTAATTTCGGTGCGTATTTAACTTTATGTATATTTAATTAGATTTAATAAAGTATATTATTGTAAGCACTCGTACATGGATACACAATGGATGAAATAAACAAAAATGTGTTCAGTTGTGACTCCCAGAGGCAGAAAGTTTTTACCAGAGAGGCTTGATATTGTAGTTTTGGTTTATGTCAGTCAGTATGTTGCGTTTCTTCAATTGAGCACAATTCTCTGTTTAGTTAAGTATTGTCAACATTTCCTGCCCTCTTTGTTTTTGTCAAATCAACGCCCACATTATTACAGTGTGCTGAACCTTGTGAAGTCCATGGTAACAGGCTTTCATTGGTCTGTGCTCCAGATGCTGCTCTTTGTGGTCTGTGATGAAAATCTTATGAGAATTAATATAATAACAGTGTTTTGAAAAGGAATGCAGCACTTCTAAACTGTGTTAAAAAAGCCCATGTGTATAATATAGTTTGCAGAAAGAGTTTGGGTATCAAGAAAATAGAAAAGTGTGCTGGGTGAGTTGCTGTTTATTGGATATTAGTTACCTGGTTGGCATTGGTTAACTGCTTTCTCATAGATATATTACCCAAAAATAAGCAAAAGGAGTGAGGTAAACTAATTGTCACTTGGTGCTTATGTTTATGTTGGAAATAAATGATGACTGAGCTTTTTGAGAATGCGTAATGATTTTATAAGATTTGTTTCATGTTGCCACCTCTTCTTGATCAGGACGTGGAGGTGCCGCTGCATCTGCTGCGTTACGTCTGTCTCTTCTGTGGGAAGCACGGTCTATCCCTGATGAAAGAGTGTTTCGAGTCAGGCACTCCAGAGAGCCTCCCCTTCCCTATCGCCCACGCCTTCATCACCATTGTATCCAACGTAAGTTCCCGGACCTAAACACAAATGCCGCTTACTGCTGACTATCATTTTAAGTTTGCAGCTGAGATTCTTGTAGTTTTAAAGACACCTAGTAGAATATCTGAAGTGTTTTTGTGTGTTGATTTGAGGTTCATGGTAAATTCTTTGTGTTATGTTTTTGTTCCTGCCCACAGATCCGAATATGGTTGCACATTCCTGCGGTCATGCAGCACATCATACCGTTCCGCACCTATGTAATACGGTAAGTTCACTCCAAACTGATGTAATAGTGTTAACAAAGGCTACAGTTTACTTTGAAGAGGGAGCAAAGTCGGAAGTTTTCCCTCAGCCTATTTTATTTGTTCTTGATGAATCTGCTTACTTTTGCAAAGCTGTTATTCAGAGAAGCTGCATGTGTTCGTTGGTATGCCAAAGACAATTATCCTTCCCCTTCATACATTTTTTAACTTTGCATCCTTAGACCACCTCAGGACCACTAAAATCATCCAACCAGGAATATCATATTTATATTCCGCTCCCTCCACAAACTTGAAAGTGATTGTTCTTTAGCTTTGAACTGACTTGCCTCGTCTGTAAAAGGGCTATAATTTTTTTTGATCGTATAGTTATATACACATGTTGTCTATTTTTTTCTGCAACAACAAACTTATGAGCGTTAACATTGTTACACTGAAAAAGTTGATTTTTCCTATACTACCTAAAAAAATTTAAAAAATGATGATAATCGTAATAGTAAACTTATCTCCAATGCACCTGTTTGTGCACTAATATGCATATGCAAAAAAAATTACTATGCGTTTGTTGGTAGAGTAAGTTTTTAGCAGACTTTGCAGTCATGGCTCCTCTTTTCAGCTCTTGTGAAAGGAAAGAAAAAGTAAAAATGAGATTTTTACAGCTTAACTCTGAGCTTCTGCACCCTGCTGTAGGCCTGTCTGAGTCCCTGTTTTTTTTGTGACTGAGTAGCTGCCATTTTGTTGAACACCTTGCTTCCCTGTCAGCTCAGCATCCGACAGCTTCTCCACCTAAATCAAGCTGGTAGAAACACAGCCTCTGCACAGGACTGATGGTGACTTTTTAATTTAAATCAGAGACACCCAAAATTTTTACATGTAACTACTTGGTCGTAATTGGTTACCTTTTGAATTCAGTTATTATAAAGTATGAAATTTTAAACTCCTACTTAGCGCACCTTTAAATGTTTTAGACAAATGTGTTAGCTTCAGGGTCAAGATGTTTCTTCCCAGTAACGTTTGCTGCCATTTGAAATGATGAAACCAGACGGGATTGATTTGGTCTCTGAGCTCTTTCCCTCTTTGTCTCTGTCTCTCAGTAACTCAGTCACTTAGTCAGTCAGTGCATCTCGCTCATTTGTGCTCTCTCCCCCAAATACCAAAGTGCCACACGTGTTGCTAGGAAGAGCCTCAGTCACCATGGCAACAGTTGCTAGGCCTCCAGTGAACCTCTCCTCACATGACCCTAGAGGAGATGCGGCGCTGGCAGGCCTGGTCATGTGACACAGGCAGGCTGATGCTCTGCTGCCTGGCTGACTCTTCTGTCTCACTGAGCAGAGACTCCCAGTGGTCGAATAAACTGACGAGTGTAGAAAGACCACCGACGAAGAGCTCTGTCCTTGTTTTTTATCAAAACACCTGCTCCTCTCAAAATATCCATCCAGCTCACATTTTTTTAACATCATTAACAACCTTTGTCTCTTAAGCTCTTAGACTAGCATCATGTTTCCCATAATACCCTATTGATTTCTTTATAGAGAATTTGTTTAAGTTTTATCATTTATCGATTATTTTTCTTCACTTTGGAATATTAAAGTGGAAAAGCTCCAACTTTAACGCCAAATGAATCAAATGAATTTAACAATGTATAGTAAAACCCTAACCCTAGGATCAGTGAAACACCTGGAGTTATAAATATGTAGGGAGCGCATGCAAATGATCCAGATGTGTTTTCTTGTTCAGGACATATAAATTAGAGCTGGTTTAGGTCTTTGTTGTTGTTTGTTCTTAAAATTCCGTTTATCTCAGTCTGATCAGCAAAACAGAAACACTCTCAGCACCAGCTGAAGCCTCCGAGCTCATCAGAAATGATTTATACTTTACAATCCCAGCTATCCCAGCTCAGAGTGAGGACTGGATGAGTCAGCAGCCCTCTGCTGTTGATCAGATATCTCAAAGCCACCCACTCAGGGCTTGAATAGGAATGTGAGTAAAATAAATTTCAGGGGTTCTAACAAAGGCTTTCAAAGTTGTTGATGTTTTTGGTTAATTCAGCAGCCCTGTTTGTTTTCTCATCACAGTAGTGATGTTTCTTGGTATGCTACTCAACATTTTCTCAAATGCTTTCTGATGGATTTTCTCCTGTCAGAAATGCTAATGAGGAATTAAAGGGGAAGTGGGTGAATCTGAAGTGGGTGCCAGTGTTGTTGCTGGGTGAAAATGGTCATTTCTTAAACAATAAGGATTACGAAATGCATATTCATCAGATAAAATCCAACATATTAATCGACAAAACTGTCAGTTCCCACAGGGATGCTGTCCTCATTTGGGTTTCGTAACAGAACAAATTTAAAGATCTGAATCTGATTTTACTTTATTCTTTCCATGCATTTGCATTGAGAGCAGCTGATTTAAGTTCTTTCAGCAGATGATGTGCATGAATTTTGAAATGTTTTGAGCTCATTAAATGTTGGATGCTTATATGTTGGATTCAGGTATCTGTGTAAGCTTTCGGACCAGGAGCTGCGGCAGAGCGCGGCACGCAACATGGCCGACCTGATGTGGAGCACGGTGAAGGAGCCACTGGACAGCGCACTGTGTTTTGACAAGGAGAGCCTGGACCTCGCCTTCAAATACTTCATGTCCCCCACACTAACCATGAGGCTGGCAGGACTCAGCCAAATCACAGTGAGTGACACTCAAAGCAAACAAAAACCCCCCATCATCCATACTTTATTTATTTATTTTTTTTTACTGGTATGGATATGAAATAGAGTTGCATTCCTAATGATCATAACAAAGTCCTTAAACGTCTTAAATTTGACTCGCTGAATCCTGCAGAAACCCCAAAAATGTTCTCAGAGCTTTATAAGATTTCCTGTGTGCATTGTATCGGAATTGTTAGGCTCTGATTCTCATCACATTTCAGAAAATATTTCAGATTTTTAGGAAACAATGAAGAAAAAAAAACATTTAGTGAGCATTGGTACCAGACCTTTGTTATATGACAGCTATGATCACTGTGAACACACAGCACAGTACACTACAGTACAGTTTGCACTCTTACATGCACAGTTTTTCATGACACTTACAGCCAGCTGGAATGTTAATGTGAACATTCAGTTTGTCGTATTGTATTAATTATAGAAACACCAATGTTGTTTTAGAAGTCTTCTGCAGTTGATTAGTATGTAAACTGAAGCTCTACAGTGAAGTGAGCTCTTGTATTGTTGAAATGTATATGTCCTTTTCACAGTTACTGATTTTTTAAAAATCTTTTTGAGGACTGTAGACTTAAAAAAAAAAGGATCGCTGTAATTAATTTGATTTAGTTTATTGAGGCCAATACAGATCTCAGACACAATCTAAAGCGTGGCTCTGTCTGTATTTCCCAAGAAACAGTGATAATTACAGCCCAGAGCCTGTTTGTCTGCCAACAGCTTTCTTTTAATTTGCAGGTTGTTGTGTGGCACTGATGGGAAATAACCTTGTACAAAGATGTATGATGTACTCTGTCTTTGCTCATGATAAAATATTTGCATCTGCCTTTCCTCAGAACCAACTCCACACCTTCAATGATGTCTGCAACAACGAGTCACTGGTGTCTGACACAGAGACGTAAGTTTCAAGGGACCAGATGCCTGTGCACAAAGGTGTCCATTAATTAAGTCAGTTGTTAGTTTAATGAGATGGTACCTGTGTTTTTTTTTTCGTATTCTTATGCTAAAAAGTCTCCCACTACTGAGTGGTCATATAGCACAGTAACAGAGTTTGATAAAATAACAAGGGGAAAGAAAAGACACATTCCTCTTAAGTCCGAAACAGTAAGTAAGTTCCGTGTCACAGCAAACAAATGAAACACCTCTCAACATGTGTTGCTTGACTAAATGTCTCTAAACATCTCACTCTGTTCTGCTTCGTCCCTCCAGGTCCATAGCCAAGGAACTAGCTGACTGGCTGATCCACAACAACGTGGTGGAGCACATATTTGGACCAAATTTGCACATTGAGGTGAGACCTTTGATCCAGTAGAGCTGTCACAGTGTCCCATTTTCAGTTCAGTATTATCATGGCCTAAAGAAGTCATGACAGCAATATTAGACAATTATGAAACAATATAGAATCTGTAACCAGTCTGCAATTTAAAGTTAAACTCATTTGTTATGTTGTGTTAAAATGCATTTTTGGAACCTGACACTTAATTCACTTAAACATTGCAACACTGAGTGGAGTAAAGTGGAGCTCTTATGTGTGTGTGTTCAAATGTGTGTCGTTTCCAGATCATTAAACAGTGCCAAGTGATCTTGAACTTCTTGGCTGCAGAGGGCAGACTCAGCACGCAGCATGTGGACTGTATTTGGGCTGCAGCTCAGGTAAGACGGGACAGATATACAGATTTGATCAAATAATCATGTTTCATATTCATGGTCTGATGTAGCAATTTGTGATGTATTTCCTTGCAAGTTTGTTTGGGAGAAAACAATTTTCCATCGATAGAATATTCTTATACAGGCCATAGTTAAGTATAAAAAACATCCATGCACCAGTTAGTTAGGGACTGTGTGTTTTCTGCTCTACTGGCAAGAAATAATAACTCTGCTATTTGTTTGATGTTTTTTAGCTGAAACACTGCAGCCGTTTCATTCACGACCTTTTCCCCTCGCTCATCAAAAACCTGGATCCAGTGCCTCTGCGCCACGTGCTCAACTTGGTGTCAGGCCTGCACCCCAGCGCCCACACAGAGCAGGTACAGGCACATCCACACAGCCTCAAGAGTGACCTGAAAAACTCATTGTTTGCCAGACTCTTGTATATGGAGGTGTTGGTTTTCTATGATGAATGCTTATGCGCCTTCCTCCGTCCTCAGACGTTGTACCTAGCCTCCATGCTAATCAAGGCTCTTTGGAACAACGCCCTGGCAGCCAAAGCCCAGCTCTCCAAACAGAGCTCCTTCGCCTCCCTGCTCAACACCAACATCCCCATGGGCAACAAGAAAGGTCAGTCTGGATACATGTGTGGAAACTTACTTTTAATCATAAAACATATACCGCAAAGCCTGGCAAAATGTTAGGAAAATATGAAAAAAATGTGTGCTATCCAAGATTGTATAAATTTTAAAGCTGTACATTTCTCTCGAGGAATTAAAATAATCATGTCACAGTCTGTGACAGCGGTAATGATATGATAGTTTTAATCTTTGTTCTTCTGTTCTGTGGGTGGCAACCGTGACTGTTTGGATTTCCTTTCCTCTCAGAAAGTTCTTGGTTTTGGTTCCTCGTTCTCAGTCTGTCTTCTTGTCTGGTCTCAGGTTCACCAGCTGCCAGTCCAGACAGCAGCGACAACAGCGACACTCAACACAGTGGAGGCAGTGACATGGAGATGGACGACCAGATGATTACTGGGAGCAAGAGGAACCAGCAGAGGCTGTCTGACACAGAGGTACACACACACACACACACACACACACACCAGTGGTGACTAATGTAATTTTTTTAGAGGAGAGTTACATATTATCTGATGTATATAATGTGTCTCATATGATTTTTTTTTCTCAAAGTTGAATCTACCAATCTACGGAAATACTATTACTACCAACTTATTGCAGACAGCTTTTATTTCAGATGTTAAACTTTGCAGCAACATTGCATTTTCCATGTGGATCGTAGTTTTTCTGCTGCTTTTTTTCTTTCCGGACAAATTTTTTAAACCATGCCTGTCTAAAATCATGCTGGGTCTGACCCTGATTTAAACTCATGTTCTCACCTCTGAATGGCTGCCAAACCACAGGGGCTATAAAAGTTGCACTGGTTCTTGTCTCTTTCCTCAGGAGTCAATGCAGGGCAGCTCTGATGAAACGGCTAACAGCATGGAGGAAGGCAGCAGCGGTCCGGGCAGCAGCAGCGGTCGCAGTGAGGCTTCCAGCAACGAAGCCGCCTCCAGCCGAGCTAGCCAATCAGCCGGGAGCCCCGGCAGTGAGATGCACTCTGATGACATGGCTGACAGCGAAGCCTTAAAGGAGGAAGAGGAAGAGGACGATGAAGAAGAAGACGATGAGGAGGACGATGATGACGATGAAGAGGACGAAGATGAGGGGAACAGGTCTGCTGCTGAAGGGGGGCAGCAGAAGGAGCCCAGGGAGCAGACGGAGTCGAGGAAAAGGAAGGCAGGGGAGGCACTTGGTGAGGGACAGAACCAGGGAGGGGGTCCTAGTTGTTCAGGGGGTGGAGCCAAGCCAAAGGTTCTCCCCTTCAACCCAGAGACTTCTGCTGTCATGGTAACAGCTGCATCAACATCATTGGAGGGCCGTATGAGAATGTCGGATGCCTGTTCTTCTTCGTCCTCTGCCCGACCCGATGGGACGGAGCCTCAGCAGCAGGTGTCAGACATTGGCCCCTCGCAGATGGTTCAGGGGCCCCAGGAGCCTCCATGTCTGCCACGGCCAGGAGACTTCCTTGGAGAGGCCATAGGCAGTGAGCTCTTTACCTGCCGGCGATTCATTGGCCCCCAGCACCACCATCATCACCATCATCACCATCACCACCATGAAGGGTAAGAAGACTGTTCCGCTGCTTTGTCGGTTCATGTTTCCATCGTTAACAGAAAATACTAAAGCCCAGAGGCAGTTAGAAGCTGCAGTGCTCCTTGTAAATGCTGAACAAAATGAATAAGAATAAGTTTTGCCATAAGACTCACAACAGATGATCAGTGGCAGCCATGCTGACTGGAAGATGGGGCACACAATATTAAGGAAACCTTGTGATTGATTTTTAATGTCTTTTCTGTTCAGCTCCAGTGATAATGTTTCCTTTTGATTTCATTTTTTTTCTTCACCAGTACTGTTGTGCGGTTTCACTTTGCAACGGAACTAGCTTATCTTGAAAGATCTTTATAAAATTCTCCTCCCTTCCTCAGTCCCATGGTCGAGGACATGCTGAGTGCTGATGATGTTAGCTGCAGCAGCTCCCAGGTCAGTGCAAAGTCGGAAAAGAACATGGCCGACTTCGATGGTGAGGAGTCGGGCTGTGAGGAGGAACTGGTCCAGATCAACTCCCACGCTGAGCTCAGCTCCCACCTCCAGCAGCACCTCCCCAACCTTGCCTCCATCTACCATGAGCATCTGGTGCAAGGTGAGCCACATTCAAGGCCTTGAAAAGTTTGGAACAATCAGTTTATTTTGCGTATTCTGTTTCAAATCACCAGTAGTTTATAAAGGAAGAAGGAAAAGAAGCTAATTCTGTGAGCGCTCTTATCTCTGCAGGTCCAGCCGTCCATAAGCACCAGTACTCCAGCAGCCATGCTGTAACTGACATCAACCTAGACAATGTTTGTAAGAAGGGCAACACTCTGCTGTGGGACCTTGTACAGGACGAGGACGCGGTATGACTTCAAGCTGAACTCTCCAGCTTCTCTT
Source organism: Acanthurus leucopareius (assembly GCA_029814765.1). Classification (NCBI taxonomy): domain Eukaryota; kingdom Metazoa; phylum Chordata; class Actinopteri; order Acanthuriformes; family Acanthuridae; genus Acanthurus; species Acanthurus leucopareius. The sequence goes on along the minus strand of JAQMCX010000043.1, from coordinate 10,367,149 downwards.
TGTGGACATATCACAGTGATTTTAATGTCAAACATGTATATGAGGTGCAGTCAAAAACTTCTAATGCTTTTCCCTGTTGTGCAGCAGAGAGCTGCGCAGTATTGTGTGTGCAGCAGGTGCAAGTAATAACTTCTGGGATAAGAATTCCAAGTTACATCCCTTCATCAACACCAGAACCTGAGTTACACATTTTTGTAACCACTGCTAAATGCACATTTTCAATTTCACAATCAAGTTGAAACTTTGGTCTCCAGCTACGACCCAGAGACCGGACTTCATTTTAGGGAACAGAAAGAAGTGGGAGGGAGCCAAACTTTTTTCTGTTTTCCTGTTGTAGAGCCCAGTTTCCGTTGCCCTATTCAGTCTTGGAGGCTCCTCCACTGCGAAGACTGCTGTTTGGTCTCTGGGTCAAAGCTGCAGACACAACTCTTGTCACTGGTGATGATCCTCAACATGAAGTTTGGATCATCTGGGCGTTTTGACTGAGATTTTTGCAGATTCTGACACAGTGCTGCTTCTGCTTGGAAGTCAGGAAATCACAGATGTGAGCGTACCTGTGATCACAAAAACCTGTGAAACTCAGGTTGTTGTTAATGATCAGAAGATGAAACTTGGAATCTTTGTTGCTCACAGTTGTAGCTTGTACAATTTAGGAAACTGTTCCTGCACAACAGGGACAGAATAAATAAAGTATTTTTTTTGATCACATCTCATATAGATTTGGTTTTGAGCAACCAGCATTTAAAAACTAGGCATTGTTATTTCCTGGATTGTGCTGATTTGTGTTTTCCAAACAAAACACAATCAAAAATATTAAAGTGGCAACAACTGAAAAGCATAAAAAAAATAAAATCACATACAAGTACTAGAATAAAAGCAGGCCAAAATGTGGAGCTGTTTAATCCATCAAAGCTAAAACAAAAAAAAGTAAAGAAACAGCTTTATTGATCCGATTTCAATGCCAACATTCGTTTCAATGTGAGCTAATGTTTTATTTTTCTGTTTATTTTAGATTCATCTCTCTGAGGGTCTTATTAATGAGGCAGAAAAGCTGCTGTGTTCTCTTGTCTGTTGGTTCACTGACAGACAGATCCGAATGCGCTTCATCGAGGGTTGCCTTGACAACTTAGCCCACCACAGGTGAGAGACCCATCGCAGAGCACTTTTCTGATGAAGTTCAGGATTCCCACCGGACAACATTACTATCACAAACAAAGCGTTAGAAATTACCCATAGAATGAATGTCTGCAAACTGCATGAAACGCAGCAGGAAAATATTTCCAAATGTCGAACATGTTAGAAGAGGATCATTTCTGAAACTGCTTTTATGGTTTAATTTCCCAAAATAAGCATAAATTACATATTTTCTGACCCAATCTGCAGATATAAGGTAAAACAGAGTAAACTAATGCTCATGCTGCAACAAAATAATGTTTTGAGCTTCGTCTCCTCATTTCCTTTCAGGTCTGTTGTGGTTTCTTTGCGTCTTCTACCCAAACTTTTTGGCACTTTTCAGCAGTTTGGCTCAAGTTATGACACTCACTGGATCACCATGTAAGTCACGTTTAATAGCTTTATGTATTACAGCAACTATTTATAACCATACAACTAGCAGTTAGATGGCTGTATCTCAGGAGGTCTGAAGGTCAGTGGTTCAATCCCTGACTTGAGTCTGCATGATGAATTTTGTTAGACTGAGTGGCTTCATGTAGGTAAAAGACTAGAAAGGCAATAAAAATTGTGGGAGGGTTATAAGAGACATCTATTTAACATGATCTAATGTGTTCTACAAGCTTTATGTTTATATAAACAATCTTGTGCTTGTGATTGTGGTACTGACTGTGCCCGTCTCTTCTGTTAGGTGGGCTGAGAAGGAGCTGCACATGATGAAGCTTTTCTTCGACAACCTGCAGCACTACATCCAGGAAGTTCGTGAACACCGGCACAAGTTTGCACTGTAAGTCTGTCAGGCCTTTTGTGCTGTCACACATCATTCTGGGTCACCAAGAAGGGCTTGACAGCTGAAGATTGAAAGAAAGACAAATACTCATATGTCACACCTAGAAAAATCCCACTTAAAGGGAATTTCCATTATTTTTAAACCTAGGCCCTATTTTTACATGTTTTGGTGTGCAAATGATTAGCACTTGGCAAAAGTTTGATGCTTCTCTCAGTAGGTTGTCTGAGGGAGGAGCTTTACCATAGCTGCTTTGGTTGCAGTATAATCCTCTGGCTGCCACGACATTCTTTATAACGCCAACTTAAACTGCTTTAACAGAAGAAGACCTTTATTTTAAAGATTAAATTCTTTTTTAATCTTAATCTTAATCTTAATCTTAAAATAAAATCTGCGTCACAACATTATGGATTTCAGTAAAATCATATTTTTTCTTTTCTTTTTCATAATTGTCACCGCTAAAACTAACATGTCTCCTTTTGGTGTGTGGTTGAAGGTACAGCCACAGTGCGGAGGTCCAGGTCCGTCTGCAGTTCCTCACCTGCGTCTTCTCCACACTTGGATCTCCAGACCACTTCAGTAAGATTCAGTTTAGGCTGGATTAAAGGATTAATAGCATATTTACTTTCTATGTCAGAGGTTGTGGCTGTATTGTTGAGTTTTTAGAGGCCAGAAGATATAAGAGGCCAGTAGTTCACCAGAAAATCTAACTTCGAGAAAAAAGTAAATGAGACGTAAAACTTTTTTAAAGTAATTTTTTTAGTCATCAATATCTTTATCATGTATCTTATTAAGAACAGAGGGAAGTAGAGTCAGTCTCAATCTTAATCAATCTTATATGTTCTCGTTGTCCAGGACTGAGTCTGGAGCAGGTGGACATCCTGTGGCACTGCCTGGTGGAGGACGCCGAATGCTACGACGACGCGTTGCACTGGTTCCTCAATCAGGTCCGCAGCAAGGACCAGCATGCTATGGGCATGGAAACCTACAAACATCTGTTCTTGGAGAAGGTATGGACAAGGAGAGAAGCGCTGACCTCCACAGTGTACAGAAATGAGATGCTTACAGAAAAGACTTAACTCAAATGAGACAGTTTACATCAGAAGATATTCAGTGATTTGTTTCATTTTTTTCTGTTGGATGTTTGTTAAGCTCAGCTGGAGTAAAAAACACACTGAAACACATACAGCCCGGAACAGCAGCTGTGTGTTGGTTTTTATGCTCATGTGTTTGTGTTGATGTCACTGTGTGTGTTTCTCCAGATGCCCCAGCTGAAGCCAGAGACCATCAGCATGACGGGCCTTAACCTCTTTCAGCACCTCTGTAACTTAGCTCGCCTCGCCACCAGTGCACTGGACAACGCCTCCAGCTGTGAGGTGAACAAACTCCCCTCTGAGTCATTCCCTCACACTCATGATTGTGTTAGAAAATCAAAAGCATGCATAGTTTATAGTGGTGTAATAATTCTGAAACTGCAAACCAAAGCTACAGTACAAACTCCTACATGTCCTCATGTCTGTCGTCCAGAACAACATGAAACATGAAAACACTTCAAATCCATTAGCCACATCTGTAGCCAAAAAGTTTGAAGTGACTTCGAAATTCAATTTTTAATGACTTCAAAAGTTTATCTCTTATACTTAAAGTTTGTCTTATATTAACCCGCAAATCCTCTCTCTAGCTGTGTGGGATGGACCAGCTGTGGGGAATCGCTCTGAGAGCTCAGTCTGCTGATATCAGCCGCGCCGCCATCCAGTACATCAACTCGTACTACATCAACGGTTAGTTGACCTCCATCACTCCATCATTAACACACAGAAAACACACAAAAGTTCACAGATCTTCATGAAAGACTCTTATACATTGAGTATGTATATGATTTTACCTGCATCATGGTTTTGTATAACTTGTTGTGTTCGCTGACATGCTCAGCTGGTAAGACCGGCCTGGAGAAGGAGCAGGAGTTTATCAGGAAGTGCATGGAGAGTCTGCTGATGGCTTCGGCCAACCTGGAGAAGGACGCTCATTCCAGTCTGACCAGCATTGAGAGAGGGCTGCTAATGCTCAAAACACACCTGGAGGCCTTTCGACGCAGGTACACAAACCAGGAATTTTTACATTGTGATAAATAAGGAAAAAACTTTATTATCATTTCACACTAAAATTCATTTTGCATCCCTGCGCAGTCCTTTTTGAGAGATTTGCACACTTTAAACAAACAATTACATGTTTTAAACTTGATAGAAGCACATACAATAACATAACACACAGACAAGACAGTTATTCAATTATACATATCACATAAGAGTATTCTCTCCTCTGGATTCACATCTCAGTCTGCAGCACGCTTACTTTGGTTAAGCATCATCATAGACTGATGTTTAAAGCTGTTTAAATGAAGGGACTTTAAATTGCCTTCTGAAGGGCAGAAGTTTGTGTTCTTCATTTACAGTAGAACAACTCATACACTCAGTTCTAGTATTTACATAACATTAATAGAAAAACTGACGATATATAAACACATCTGAGCAACACGTTGCTTCCTCTCTTATTCTAGATTTGCGTACCACCTGCGACAGTGGCAGATCGAGGGGACGGGGATCAGCAGCCACCTGAAGGCTCTGAGTGACAAACAGTCTCTGCCGCTCAGGATCGTCTGTCAGCCAGCCGGCCTTCCTGACAAGGTAACAAACTTACACTTGAGATGCCATTTCAACAGTCTCCTCTCTGGAACAGTGACTGTGTGCCACAACATCAGACTCACACTTTATCTGACTCTGGAGTATTAAAATGAACAAAAACCAAATGTTACACAAGTACACACCAAGTGGAAAACAGTGATGCTAGGAGAAGGAATTTTCAAGACTAGTCCTACATAAACTAGTAGAATTGTATATTGAGTGCTAATAAAATGTATGCAGACTAGAGAGCAGCTTCTTTCCTCAGGCTTTGTGCAAAATGTTTATTATGTAATGTTTTTGTTGATTAAAAAAAATAGACAGTCCCAATAAATACATCCTCTCCAGACAGTGTAGAGTCTTTCAGGCTTAAGCTTGAAGTAATTATGTGCTGAATATAAACCTGCTAATGAAGTAGGTGAAAAATGTATGTATAACTTGCTTTTTTTTTTTTTTTTTTTGCAGATGACAATTGAGATGTACCCCAGTGACCAGGTAGCAGACCTGAGAGCTGAGGTGACTCACTGGTACGAGAACCTGCAGAAGGAGCAGATGAACCAGCAGGCTCAGCTGCAGGAGTTCGGCCAGAGCGGCCGGCAGCCAGGAGACTTTCCGGGTGGTTTGATGGGACCAGTCAGGATGATCTCCTCCGGCCACGAGCTGACCACAGACTATGATGAGAAGACTCTGCATGAGCTGGGCTTCAAGGACATGCAGGTGAGCGCCTGCTTTCTTTCCTCATGTTTGTCAATAGAATGCTGCAGGAATGAATCCAGAAACACAGAGTAAATGTATTAACATTGAAAATCTGCTTTCCTCATCTTAAAGTCAGTTGTTGTTTTCGTAGTTGCCTGAAATGAGCTCTGTAATAAACACAAGTGGCCAAATGAGACCACAGAGACTGTTAAAATAAAAAAAAAAAAAGTATATTTTGTGACTGTCAGCTTTTCTTAAAAAATTGATTTCTTTTGTGCTAAGACTCATGGACAGCACTTACTACTGAATTGCTTCTAAGAGTCACCTGCCAGTACATCCACAATCAGGAATCAGTGCCTTGCTCTCTCTCACTCTAACTGTATTTATATTCACATATTGACAGTCGTTTTTCAGTCCAGTAATCTGAAATTTCTTGTAGTCACGCTGTCATGTGAAATGTACAACACAGCCGAATCATGACGCTTGTTTGTTTGATCACAGATGGTGTTTGTGTCTCTGGGAGCCCCGCGGAGGGAGAGGAAGGGGGAGGGCATCCAGCTGCCGGCCTCCTGTCTACCTCCTCCTCAGAAGGAGCACATCCCCATGCTGCTGCTCCTCCAGGAGCCACACCTCACCACACTTTTCGACCTGCTGGAGATGCTGGCCTGCTTTAAACCACCCAGCCCCAACACTGAGAAGGTCCATGAAAACCCCGAGGTGGGTGTTTTTTATCGAGCATGTCACCCCGGAGACCCTGAAGTATGCAGAGCAACTTGTAATTAGGATGATAGATTATACAGGCTTGAAATAAAAACAAAGGGATTTCGTGTGTTTTGTGTTTGTGTGTGTGTGTCCATGCAGAGCGTTCGGTGTGAGGAGCTTCACCTCCATGCAGAGAATCTGTCTCGTCGGGTTTGGGAGCTGCTGATGCTGCTTCCTACATGTCCCAAGATGCTGCAGGCTTTCCAGAACATCTCAGATGACACAGTCAGTCAGCACACCCACCAAACAGCTGTTTGTTATGGATTTCTGGTGTCACTTTGCTCCAACATTTACTGACTTACATTAAAAAGGGGAAATGCAGAAATCCATTTCTAAACCTACATTAGGAGAAAATGTACAATGCATTCATAAATTCAACATTTTTGCTTCTGTCAAATACTAAAGAATGAACTTTTTTCGTGTTTGTGTAGAATGGGGAGGGTCTGTGCTGGAAGGAGCTGCTGAGGATTAAAAGTCCCCACAAGCTCTTGTACGCCATGGAGATCATCGAGGCTCTGGGCAAACCCAACCGACGCATCCACCGCGAGTCCACAGTGAGAAAAACACAGTGTTTTTATCTTAAAAAAGTTCTGTCCAGAAACAAGAGCTAGTGTCTGGTTCTGTCATTTCTTCTGGAATTTTTTGGACTGTAAATGTTGGCAAAAAAGCAGTAAAGTTAAGATAATTGTCTGTGTTAAAGACTTTTTAATTATACATTTCATGGAAATGATCAACATGTGTGCAAACTTAAAGAAACGTACCTGCGTATGTGTCCTAAACAGAATTCATATTGAGGGCTTTAAGTATAGTGATATATTAGTGGTATTAAATAATGACAAATAATAAATGATGGTAATCTGACAGTCCATCTGTCGCTAAAACAAACAAACATGCACAAAATGCACTGAATGTGTTATAAAAATACATATGTGTGTTTGTGTTTCCAGGGCAGCTACAGCGATCTGTATCCAGACTCTGACGACTCCAGTGAGGATCAGATAGAAAACAGCAAAAACACCTGGAGCTGCAAGGTACAACACAGCATGTCACCCTGCCTGTGACAGAAAAACAACATCAATCTGTTGTCAAGACAATGAGAGATCAGAAAACTGTATTTCTCTCTTTTTCTCTTTCTGATTTTTGTTTTTTCAAAGTCATGTAGTTTTTGAAGTAAAAGATATAAATAAGAGCACAAACAAACCACCCAAAGCTAACCAGTAACATCATGCCAGTATCTTTTTGTGTGGTATCAAAAAGGTAAATACACAAAAGTAAATTGAAAACAACAAATAGTTACAGCTACATTCAGTCTCGTATTTCTGTGCTGCAGTTTGTTTCATCTGGAGGCCTGCAGCTGCTTCTTGAGATCTTCAACTCAGGCATCTTGGAGCCCAAAGACCAGGAATCCTGGACTGTGGTGAGGGATTTTTATTAGTGGATAAACATTTTCATAATCTGAGTGTAAATGGATTTGATCTGTCTGTTTCTAAACAAAGATGTGTTTAGAAGTCTCGCAGCCCATCATCATTTGTGTGATTTTTTCCTTCTGTTCTCCTCTGCAGTGGCTGCTGGACTGCCTGGCCTGCCTGCTGAAGTTGATCTGCCAGTTTGCGGTGGACCCTGCAGACCTGGACCTGGCTTATCACGACGTCTTCTCCTGGTCTGGTCTCGCCGAGAGCCAACGCAAACGAACGTGGCCGGGCAAATCCCGCAAGTCCACAGTAGAGCACGGGAAAGGCCTGCACATTCCCCGACTGACGGAGGTAAATGCCCCTCCACCAGGAAAACCAGACAGCTGATTGTTGAGGCAGCAGTGACGATCTTTGACAGTCTTGATTGATCGATCTCTCTGTTGGTTTCCAGGTGTTTCTCAGCCTCGTACAGGGTACCAACCTCATCCAGCGCTTGATCAATGTGGCTTACACCTACGACAACCTCGCACACAGGTAACCAAATGGAGGAGTAAAATGTTTTCTTCTGTTATTTAAATACTAAATACTTCATGTGCTGTTTGTCTTTTCGTTTCACAGAGTTCTTAAGGCTCAGTCTGACCACAGGTCTCGTCATGAAGGTGAGAACTTAAGAATCATTAACATCAATATTTAGCATTCATTATGTATTTTTCAATGAAGATCTGTCATAAAATTCTTAAAATATTTCACCTCAAAGCAAATCAATCCTAAGGTGACAATGAAAACAGCAAAAATAGTCCAGATGAAACTAAAGAAAACAATTTTGAGCTGTTGGGTGGTGACATGGCGGTTATATTTCTTTCTTTAAGTGACTCACTACTCCATGTGGCTGCTTGTGAGCTGGGCTCACTGCTCCTCCACGGTGAAGTCCAGTCTGGCTGACAGCGACCACCTACACGACTGGCTGAAGAAACTAACCCTGCTGGTGCCTGAGGTGAGCCGGTCCTGTGCAAGTTTACAGTAACCAAGTGAAAAAAAAATCATTAAATAAGCCCAGCAGCTCCTTAAAGCTCACCAATTAACACCTTAAATCTCACTGTTCAATCTCACAAGAACTGTAAAATAGATGAGTTGTTATTTTATCCCATTTAAACAAATGAGATGAAGCTTACCAGCTGATGACTTGAGTGTCATAAAGATCTGAAAAAATGAGAGGAGTGTTTTTCTTGTTGTTTCAGAGGAGAATAGCAAGACATTGAATGTTTCCTGTAATCTGCATTTCTCATTGACAATGAATGAAATGTCATGATGCACAAGAACAGACACTCTGCATCCACTGAGATGCTTCAATTTACATCTCTGTATATTGCCGGTGGTAGGAATACCAAGCTAACAAAGTGAAGCCTCCGCCCATATCATGCTGTACCTTCATGTGGTCTTACCTGGTATGAACACCACTGAAGAAGACCACAGGGAAAGTTAAATGAAAGTTTAAGAATATGATAAAGTAAAACAAAAAAAAAAAAAAAGACTGACAGGTAGACTTCCAAACCATGATTTAGATTTAAGAAATAAATTGTAAAAGCAACTTTTTTAATCAGTTTCTTTGCTGATATGCTGTTGTGTTTTTTTCCAGCCGGCTGTGAGACATGAGGCGTGTAACGGCCTCTACAAGCTCTCTCTCTCAGGTCTGGAGGGAGGAGAGTCCATCAACAGATCCTTCCTGCTGCTTGCCGCCTCCACGCTCCTCAAGTTCCTGCCTGATGCACAGGCCCTCAAACCACTGCGGGTGAGTCTCCCACAAACACACACACTCATGCAACACATGCTCACGCACACCCATGCAGCACGCCATGACTCCATAGAAAATAGTACACATACATCAGAAAACTTGTGTGCAAGCTACACCCTGTCAGTTGTCCTCTGAGAGATTTGACTCTGTTTAAGCTTTGCTTCAGTAAAACCAGTTTGTTTCTGTGAGACATTTTCCCTCAGGTAGGATTCATGCCGGAGAGATCAGGACACACTCTCAGTGCAATTTGTTTGAATAACACCCTGTGGAGTTTTCTTGTAAACAGACATGACAGGCATTGTGTTTTGTATTGAGGCTTACTCACAAAAACACATTGTGCGAGTCCTTCAAATCAAACAAATATTTTTGAACTAATTTCTTCCCTCTTAACTTATTTGCAAATAATATAAATCCTACGTTGTTCGCAAGCTAGCAAACATTGTTGCAGTCTTCTGTGTCTTTTTGTTGAGACACTGCAGCATAAAATGGTGATAAACTTCATTACAAACATCTTTTAAAACACAGTTACAAAGTGCTTTACAATAAAAACAGAATAAATTTAAACCACAAACAAAAAAACTATCTTAAAGCCAAAAACTAAACAACTAGGTGAATAAAGTAAGAAGTTGTAAAATTTGTAAAGTGGGATATTCTATAAAAACACACTCAGCTGACGCCCTCAGCCTGATGGATCTGTGTGTCTTTGCAGGTGGAGGACTATGAAGAGGAGCCTCTGTTGAGGACGGGCTGTAAGGAATACTTCTGGCTGCTCTGCAAACTCATCGACAACATCCACGTTAAAGACGCCAGCCAGGTGGGAACCTCACACTCACAGTTCTGACGATCATATTGATTTGTAAGCTGCTGATACACTCACTTTAAGAAACGGGTGGTGGTTTTGTTGCGGTGTTTCATTGAACTGTTGCTAGTATTGGTCTGTTTGAACTCACAGAAGGTCTCTCCCTCTCTGTCGCTGGCCGGCTCGATGCAGACCACCCTGCTGGACCTGGACGCTCTCGCCCGACACCTCGCCGACTGCATCAGGAGGTCAGTCAGACAGTGAATGCTGTAGCTGGTGTGTCGAGGTGTTGAATCTTTTGAATGAAACTTTTGTTAACTGTATATTTCTTTCAGGGGAGGAGGAGGCTGTTGGGAGGGTTTTTACTGCCTTTTCTTTTGGTTTATGTGATGTGTTCTGTTTTATTTGTTGTAATCATGAACACATGGCAGATTTCCAATAGAACATTTTTTTATCATCTGCTTTTTCGTTCACAGAAGAAGTTTTATTAACATTTACAAGATCTTGAGAGTTTTGAAAATGCTTTATTTTAACTGTTACCTTTACAAGGCTGGGCTATACTTTGAATACAAATATACTACTTAGAAAATATTAGATTTTTATAATTTAATCTTCATCTATGCAATCACTTTGCAAATTGAATATCCATCATCATATAAGCTTGCTTACTCCTGGCATAAGTAATCATCATTGAAACAAACAACGAAAAGCCTGTAAAAGAAACAAAGTGAAGGTATACCTTAATATACTCCAGCTTTTCTCATGCAGCTTTATGATTGGCTCCTAAAAATGACTTTATGTTGTTCAGTGTGGAAATTTAACTCCACCCAACATGACCCCCGTTTTCTTCTCCCTGAAGCCGTGAGATCCTGGACCAGCAGGACGGGACAATTGAGGACGACGGTCTCACTGGCCTCCTGCGTCTCGCCACCAGCGTTCTCAAACACAAACCTCCGTTCAAGTTTTCCCGCGAGGGTCAGGAGTTCCTGCGGGACGTCCACAACCTCCTCTTCCTCCTGCCCAGCCTGGCAGACCGCGCTCAGCCCAAATGCAAGTCCCATGCGGCTCGGGCCGCCGCCTATGACCTGCTGGTGGAGACAGTGAAGGGCTCGGTGGAGAACTACCGGCTGCTCCACAACTGGGTCATGTCACAACACATGCAGGGTGAGGAAGGGGGCTTTTTTCCTTCCTTTACTTGTTTATTCAATTATTTATTTAACTTGTTTAGGTTCATAAGTTTTCCTTGCCCCAGTTAGTCGAAGGAGAAAAAAAAACCACCATAGACTACCAAAAAATTTTGCACATTAAAAACGTCTTCTCTTATTATTCCTCCAGCCTCTCATGCCCCGTACAAGTGGGACTACTGGCCTCATGATGATGTTCGGGCTGAGTGCCGCTTCGTGGGTCTCACTAACCTGGGTGCGACCTGTTACTTGGCCTCCACCATCCAGCAGCTCTACATGATCCCAGAGGCTCGTCAGGCTGTCTTCACTGCCAAGGTCAGTGCCTGCAAGACAAACTGAGGGAGGGAAGAGCTCTCAGGCAAAAATCAGTGTCGTTCTGTTTATGTGAATGTGTGTGATTGTGTGTGATTGTGTGTTTGCAGTATGCTGAGGACATCAAACACAAGACCACGCTGCTGGAGCTGCAGAAGATGTTTACATATCTCATGGTGAGTTTTACATTTTAACCTCTAACTGTCCTTTTCGTCATTCTCTTTTTTATATACTAAAAACACCACCACTGAGAACAAAAATGAAAGAAAATGACCAAATATTTATTTTTCATCATCATGTACATTTGTTTAAGTTCAGCCTGATGTCAAACATTTGTTTGTTAAAACATCAGAACTTTAACATCTGAGTTTGTGAGTCAGATTCAGTCAACTTTTAGACAGATGTGCAAACAGCTGCGGATTCCATTGCCGTTTCAGTCAGGAGTCATGAGGCAGTAGTTAAAAAAAAAAAGCACACTAAAAAAAGATAGAAAACAACCTCTGCTCACACATGAAGGAAAGAAGAATATTAAAAACAAAGCAACATTTTGATTGCATCTTTTTCTTACAGCTCTGATTCTCACATTTTTCTGTCATGCTCCACTTCAAACAGTTTAATAAAATAGTTCCTCCAGTTTTTCTCTTATCAGTTAAATAAAAAAGTTAAAGTTCAAACTTGTTTCTATAAGTTAGAAGTTTGTGACAGAAATTCTGCAGACAGTCTGAGAACTATGTTGAGTCTGAATCAAATGGTTCCTTCTCCTTGGTCCGTCTGTGTGCATGTCTGTCTGTGTGTCTGTTCAGGAGAGTGAGAGGAAAGCGTACAACCCCAGGCCGTTCTGTAAAACCTACACCATGGACAAACAGCCTCTCAACACTGGGGAGCAGAAGGACATGACCGAGTTCTTCACAGATCTAATCACCAAGATAGAAGAGATGTCGCAGGAGCTGGTAAACAGACACCCTCACCCCAACCCTGAACAACAACTATTTCTTTACACAGTGATATTCTGGAATTTTTTAGCTCAACATGTTGAAATAAAAATGTAATAATACATTTTCCCTTTAAAAGAATTGCTAATAATGATGCAGGAGTGAGAAAAATACAGGAACACTGTCATTTAAGTGCTTCACAGTTAAAATAATGAAAGCAAACGCGCAAAAGATGCACTCACATAAACAGGGATACAAGAAGTACAAGATTTGCATCCATTATAGTAAAACAAAAGCGATTACAAAAACAGAGCTTGTTTTAAGTCTAAGTATGAGCAAAAACTGTGAATTAAGTGCATTAGTTAATATGTCTAATTTGTCTGTTGTGACAGAAAAACACAGTGAAGACCCTGTTTGGAGGCGTCATCACCAACAATGTGGTTTCTCTGGTGAGTTGAAGGGAGGAATTTGATATTAAATGGGAACATTGAACTTAATTATGATCTTTGCCATAATTGGATTATTTTGATCTCATTACATTTTTTTTTTTTACTTGAATAGTTTTGATCCTGTTTAAACACCTGCTCAAATTTTATGAATTTTCTTTTTTCTGCTTAGATTTTCAACCTTTTCCACTTTTTTTCTTATTAGTTTTCTTTTGACTGTTTTAATTGTTAATAATAGACAATAACAAACTTTATTATTATTAATATATATATATATATATATTATTTATTTAATTTATTATACTCTAATTAAAAAAAATAATGGTACTCTGCTCTCATGTCAAAGTTAGATTAAAAAAAACTATTTTTGGAGAGCTTGTTTGTACATCATGCATGAAGCACTTGTAGCACAAATCTTCAGAATAGTTATTGCAAATAAAATTCAATTTAAGAAAAGTAAAGCTGAGCCAGTGGTGAGTTTTAATTTTCAGTTCAGTGACAGTTTTTGTGACACTTTGTGCTGCTGTCTGTCTGTCTGTCCTGCAGGACTGTGACCACGTCAGTCAGACTGCAGAGGAGTTTTACACAGTCAGATGTCAAGTGGCAGATATGAAGAACATCTACGTGAGTTTACAACACAAATCACCATGATCCGGAACTGAACTGAGTGTTTCCATTATTATTCAAAAAACACTTGGATGTTTTCGATTTTGATTGTGGGAAAATGAAGGATGAAGTCTTTTCTTTATGGGCTGTGAGAATTATCCTTCATCTTAGGCTAAAAAAAACTATACAAAAAGCCTCTTGAATCAGCTTGAAAATCCATTGTACTAAAGCTTTGAACAGAACAATCCAAGAACATCAGATATAATTGTCAAACACTGACTTTGCTGTTTTTCTGTTGTCTGTATTCAGGAGTCTCTGGATGAGGTGACCATCAAGGACACTCTGGAGGGAGACAACATGTACACTTGCTCCCAGTGTGGCAAGAAGGTCCGCGCAGAGAAAAGGTCAGAATAAATCTAAATACTTGGCAGTGGGTTGAATTCTTTAGTCTGCAGTCATCACATTGTCTCACTCCGCCTTCCTCTCTCCTCCCGCAGAGCGTGTTTCAAAAAGCTGCCACGGATTCTGAGTTTCAACACCATGAGATACACCTTCAACATGGTGACAATGATGAAGGAGAAGGTCAACACCCACTTCTCTTTCCCGCTGCGGCTTGACATGACACCTTACACTGAGGACTTCCTCATGGGCAAAGGAGAGCGCAAAGAGGGTTCGTCCAAACATCACAAAACACTGAAGTGGAAAATATTAAAGTGAACACAGTGTTTACGAAACATCTATTTGGTTGGTTTGTGGGGGGGGGGGTTCAGTGAATGTGGATATGATTTGAGTTCTGAGCAGTGTTTGACATGTGCCACAGGTTTTCGGGAAGAGGGCGAGACGAAAGTCACAGAGAGCTACGAGTATGACCTCATCGGTGTCACGGTACACACAGGCACGGCAGACGGCGGCCATTATTACAGCTTCATAAGAGACATCATCAACCCACATGCCTACAAGAACAACAAGTGGTGAGCTCAGAACTAACTAGCTAAGCACTCGATTGTTTACTATTGTTTTTATTTCTCACTCATGATGGAGTACAGTTGTTTCATTTGCCTGATGTGCAAAACCTTCAACAGCTCATACTGGAGTATAGGGATCAGTTAATTGTTCATTTACATGTGTAAACATGTAAAGAGTCCTGTCAACAAGGTTAGCACCAGCACCATTTCATCAAAGGAGACAACTGCACATGCTCTGTCATCACAGGCAGAAACTTCCTGTCCACCTGACTACATGGCAACACTGAAAACAGTTTCTGAATATCTTAACCTGGGCTGTCTACACATACATACATGTGTATGTGTGGACAAGGCATCAGTTGTTAATGTGTCAGAATTAGGATGCTTAAAAAACGTGCATGGATTAATAAACAAAGCGTGCATGTCCTGCAGGTACCTGTTCAACGATGCAGAGGTGAAGTCCTTCGACTCGGCCCAGCTGGCCTCTGAGTGCTTCGGTGGAGAAATGACGGTATGAGCATCAGTCAAAGGAAAGTGAACATTAAATCGTCCTCCACCTCAGATTCCGCTGACTTTAATTTTATCTTTCAGACGAAAACCTACGACTCCGTCACAGACAAGTTCATGGATTTCTCTTTTGAGAAGGTAAAGAAAGAAGATTTCCAGCCCCAATTTTTTTGTAAATCTCATTCCCCCTTTTTTTTTTGAGCTCATGCAGTCCAGGTTATTAACAATGAAATGTTGATTGAACCTGCAGACACACAGTGCCTACATGCTCTTTTATAAGAGAGTGGAGCTGGAGGAGGAGAACGGAAAGGACTTTAATTTTGACGTTTCTCCTGATTTGCTGGAGGTACTGTGGGTCTACTTGATGAAGTCTAAATGATGAGTATATTCATATTTACACTTATATCTTGTATATTTACATGTCTGTGTCTCCTTCAGTGGATTTGGCACGACAACATGCAGTTCCTCCAGGATAAAAATATATTTGAACACACTTACTTTGGGTGGGTATCTAATCTGTATTTGGTTATTTTAACAGAATGAATTGATGGACCTCAGTTAGTTGTTCTGTGCCTAATAATCTACAGTGATTGCTTACATTTCTTGTTTGTTTTTTCAGTTTCATGTGGCAGCTGTGCAGCAGCATCCCCAGCACTCTTCCAGACCCTAAAGCCGTCTCTCTCATGACTGCAAAGGTAAGAAAAAACCTCAGGATCAAGTACTTGTACCGTCAGTTTCACTTTGAAAGGAAATTAATATTTAGATTTTCATCTAATAATTAAAAATAATTGTACTAATGAAGAATTATATTATTTTGTGTCATCTCATGTAAAAACCAAATAAATCAAACTTAGCCATAGGACAGTGTGATGGTTATTTCTTACCGTACTTTTCAGACTATAAGCCGCACCTGTATATAAGCCGCACCCACTAAATTTAACAACTAAAACCACTAAAGCTGTCTTCTTCAGTG
>JAQMCX010000043.1:10266874-10351028 GCA_029814765.1 Acanthurus leucopareius | reverse complement strand
ATAGATAGATAGATAGATAGATAGATAGATAGATAGATAGATAGATAGATAGATAGATAGATAGATAGATAAAAACAATAACAACGAGCTGGGCTCACAGTTTCTCTCTTACTCACAGTATTTGGTGACGAGATAAGTGGCTGGTTTTGCTCTGCCTCTGGTTCATGGTCAGGTGTCGGCAGAGTTTCAGAACTTGTCTGCCTCTTTAAGGCTTGTTTTGCATGACCAGGACGTCTGTGTGGAGCACTCTGAGTCCTTGCTACTGGCTTCCTCTCTCTCATACTCCTCCGAGTCCTAACATCCCTTTTAAAAGCATAAATTAATGAATTAATAATCTACAGTAAGTGGTATAAATCAAATGACAGTATTTTCAAAATCCACAAATCATTTTAGCAGGTTAAACCATCCTATATCTGTATTGTATTGTATTGTTTGTATCATACCCATCTCGTGGACCTTTGGAGTCCACAGGAAGCTGCTGAAGCGAAGATTGGTGAGGGCTGTACTTGCCCAAGTCTTTAGGGGGAATGTACACTGGCTTTTGACTGCAAGAAAGCATTTTCTTAAGTAACATGCAACATCACCGAGTGAGGTTCATTATACATCACAAGTTGTTGACAACTAAGATATAGGCATTGAACTTACCTGTTAAGTATGATCCGAGGTGCCTCAGAGCCCAGGGACTCTGTTATCTGGTTCAGAATTGAAGGCAAAGGGTGAAGCTTGTCAATCGTGTCCTGAAGAGGAAACAAGCTGCATGTTAGGTTCCACTCGCAGTATACTCTTTAAGCATGCTGTTATTATCTTGAAATGCTATTAAGGCAGAAGTGGCAATCATACAAGTACACATAAATATTAAATGCTGTAAGAGTTACCCAAACCTTTAAAACTTTTTATCAACCTGGACTCGTTGGTTTACTGTCTTACCTGGTCCTTCTGAATGATGATATCTACCAGCAGGCCATGTAGCACAGCCAAGCGCAGAGGCAGGTCCACATAACCATCGAAGGAGGTCATTGGGATGTCGGTGTCTACATTGGACACTGTTTGTAAAAAGTCCCTCATTCCATCCCAGTGCTGCTGCAGGAATTCGTTCATAAAGAGCATGTACTCCTCCTTCTCCCCAAATCTGAAACAAAATAAAATATTTCATTTACTTAAGACACTTCAGTTAGATTAAGAAAATATCTTTGTTCTCATGTCGAGAGTATTTGTTTTTCAGTGTGGCAAAAGACGCTTTAATCAGGTATAGAAGCACAAAAGTGATGGATTCAGTTTTTTCTAAGCAGATGAGGACTACTTACAGGGTGAAATTGGCCAAATTCTGGATGACTTTGGCAGTTAAGGTGAGGGTGCGCAGGGTGTTTGGCTCAGGATAAGGTTGTGTCAGACCAAAAAGAGAAGGACTGAGGATAGCAGGACATAAGAAGCGAAGGAAAAGGGAAGCAGAGATGAGACGCTGGCCAATTTCAGGTCTGCCTTGGTCCTCACACAGCTCCACCCAGCTGGAGAAGATCCTGTTTAACTCCTCAGGAAAAGGTCTGAAAGCAAAAAACATGTCAAGCATTAGCTCTATAAAGTTGCCTTTTTTCATTGCCTCAATTGTCACAGCTGACCTTTACATTAAATATGGGTTATTTAGAGTCAATATCTATGATGACTTGTCTTCTCTCACCCATGGATCTTAATAATCTTCTGCACCACCTCCTCACAAGCTTCCTTCAAGTGTTTCTGGTTGTTTGACAGGTCAGACGCAGGACATTTACGAGGGTCAACCTCACAGTTCTCCATCGAGTTGTAAAGAGGAGTGATAAAGTCCCCTACAGTGAAAAAGAAAGAACAAAGTTCAGTGAAAACAAAGCCAATACCACTGACAAGAACCAACCTTTACCACTAACTCATCCTACCTAGTGTGTCAATGAGGTACTTCTGTCCAACCAGCTTCATATACTCATCTATGGCTTTTGTT
This sequence comes from Acanthurus leucopareius, assembly GCA_029814765.1. NCBI lineage: Eukaryota > Metazoa > Chordata > Actinopteri > Acanthuriformes > Acanthuridae > Acanthurus > Acanthurus leucopareius. Next base: position 10,349,059 of record JAQMCX010000043.1, on the reverse strand, counting down.
GCCAGTGTGTTCTCTCTGAAGATCAGTGCCTCTTTCTCTCCAAGACGCTCCACCTCTGCACTTCCCAAGTCAATGAGGAACTCCTGAAGCATAAACATTTAATTGAGAAAACATGTTTGTTAAGTTGAATATTTCACTACTTGGATTTTAAAACTATGATGCTGTTAGCTTATGTATTTTCTGTGAGACTCATTCTCCACCTTGGCTTTGCCTATGCTCTGCAGTACATGAACCAGAGCTCCTGCCAGCTCCTCCTTCTCCCTCACATTCAGAAGTGGCTCCAGGCTTGAGCACATTTCCACATAATCGACTGTCACATACTCAGCAAATTCTTTGTATTTCTCCATGGGTAACACTTGCAAATTCTGGAAACGTGCTTTGATGCGGAGTGAAGCCTGTGCTCCTAACAGTTCCTTGTTCCCTGCTGAGCCTGAGGCCTTGTAAGGAGTGATAGGATACCACTTCTCTTGATAGGCCCTCCCTCTGATCTCCTCTAAAGGTATGGCCACGCTGCCCAGTGGGTGCAGGCTGGACTCTTCCCGGGAGTGACGCTTTTTCTTGGGGTCTTCTTCACGGAAGAGATGTAGAGTGATTTGGGAGACGCAGGGCAGGTTGTCTAGCTCAAAAAATTCCCCCCAGAATAACTGACACCCTCCAGCAGCACCTCCACTGGTCCCTAGGCCTCCTAATGAGCCAGTAGAGCTGTCCCCTGCCAGGCTGGAGCGGTTGGATTGCTTGCCGATAGCTCGGCTGCTGGTGCGGGCGAACAGGGTTCCATCCAGGTGAACCTCGCAGTAATAACGCCGTTTGGGTAGCAGATCCTTAGCTTCATTTACCCACAGACTCAGGGAGTTTTCCGTGCGCTCGATGTTATCCTGTAAACAATGATGCATTTAGCTTTTTTTAATTGCATTTTGATTTTGATTGACACAATTTTTGGAACAAATTGATATAAGCCCACCTTATTGGGCTGGGCAGCCCGTCTGAGGTCTTCAATCCATCGGTCCCGTTCGGCAGCTGATGAGCACCCAAAGCAGTGGGTGTTCTCAGAGTTTATCACCTATAGGTACATTGAGACCAGCAGAACAGTGTCAGTATTACTGGACCAATAAGTTGCTTATGTGGCACAAGGAAGGCCAGTGCATGATTCCCCTTGAGGAGATTGAGGAGGCAACATAGACAGAGCACTCAAGTCAAAGTATACCTCAAAACAGTACTTCTCCCCCAAAATGGAGCTGTGGACTGGCCTGATGACAGTGCTGGTGTCTGCACTCAGATCTAGGCTCCCCACTGCACCAACCGGAATTGACACAGACTCCCGCGAACCATAGTGCCTTAGAGATAAACAGAGTAATAAGAATTAGTCAAAATGGAGATGATAAAAAACACCAAATAAAGGGTTTAAATTTTTTCCCACCATTTTAGCACCAATTACAGCTCAGCTCCCTCATACAGGTCAAATAAGTGCTGTGTAATAAACGTATAGGATTGATGTCTAACTGATGATGTGAAACATGCTGTGGAAGTATAAGAGCATATGGTGGCATGGTGGTGAATGTTCACTGAGAGAAATTTAACTCTTCCAACGTTAGGAGTTGAACTCAACCCACCTGCATCAAAACCAATGATAAAATCTGAATCCATTTTAAACACATTGATAATTAATACTGGATTTGGCATCATTTTTAACCACACTTGAACAAATACACTGAAATTAAAACTGTAACCTACTGACTATGGTGATTCTATTACTTTTATTAAAAGCATTATTGTGGACATACCTGCTTCCTTTGCTTAGTCCCAATGGATTTAGTTGTGTGTTGCTGTTTCTCTTGGCTTTGTTCTCAAGACGTCGCTTGATTAGTGCCTACGGTTGAAAAAGGACGAGCATGGTGCAAGAAAGAATTATGTGTTACATCAACAGGAAATGCAGGGTTAACAGAAAGATTATTATCTTTGGCTTGTAAAATACTCACCCTCACGCCGCCATCTTGGTTCTTTGGTCGAGTGCCACCTGGTGGGCCCATGGGGTCAGGGCTACATTCTAGGTTTCAGATAAACATTAACACTTTGTAAGGGACATTGAAATGAAAATAACATTTTTTTGGTCAATGTCAATGTTTTTCAGTGGTGTGTTTGGCATTTAGCCTATACACATAATAATACAGCTCCTCTTTGTAGAGGCTTTTTTGACAGAGCCTTGTTTCTTTTATATTTTTTAAGTCGAAATATGTTATTAGATCCTTTACTTAAGTAAAAGTATTAGCATCACACTATAAAAAATATTTCACCACAAATAAAAGTCCTTTTGTTCAAAATCTCAAGTGAAGATTTAAATAGTTGTTTCTTGTGTAAGAATTTGAATTGCATTGTATTCAAGTACAGTACTTGAGTAAATATACTTATATACACATTCCACTCGTGTTTTTCAACCATCAAATATCAAAACCAAGTCTTTGAGCTTCACACCCTGAGTTAAAACCCTTTCCTTAAAATTCCCAGTCAAGATACATTCTCATCACTGCTCCAGAACCACCACAGCACTCATATCTGCACTTCGGCTAGATGAAAGACTCAAATTAGTCAAGACTGCACAAGTAGAATTACCAAATACTTTCAGATGAAGTCACACAGGATATGGTTTTTAGCTGGAACTGCAGCTATCCAAGTAAGGTTTACTAACTGTGTGAACTTTTCTAGCAGACATTCTCTTTATTGAACCAAACAAGTTAAAGATTTGACATTTAAAAAATAATATTCTGCCCAAATTTGCTCTTTTTGTCTGCTCAGAGTCACTTTTGAACCCAGCTTAAATAGAGAGATTTCATAAAATAAAAAATTAAAGTAAAAGTGCACAACATAGAAAACTGTCAGACAGATCCTTTTTTGCTTACCCAAAGCCCCACCACAAACAATCCAGCGTCTAAATCCCATCATTTAGTCCACAGGTGCGTCACAGTCCTGTAGTCCAATCTCTGTCACTTTGAAATTTGCCCTACTCTCCTCATTAACATATGTGACAAGGGGCCAGCAAGCCAAAATCAATATAAATCAGTCACTTCTCCAGAGTAGCTTTAGTGCTTTTACTAAGCAGAACATCACAGCTGCATGAAGGCAGATACTGACTATGCCCTCTCTGTCTCTATGAGCTTTCATTAGACTGCTAGCACACCCAGATGTGATGTTATCTTCCTCAAAAAAGTAGAGGAAGCAATTTGACAGCCACTCGCACGCATAAACATTCAGCAATTTCCTCTGCGCCTCTCTGTAGAATCAAACTTACCCCGTTGTTGTGATGTCAGTAGTTTTTTTGCTGATCATACTCACTTCAAACGGGCATACATAGTACAAATTCCTGATAGTTTCGCTTAGTGTATGTCGTGCTGGGAAGTATATGATTTTACTTATTACTTTGCTCAATTTAAATATATACAGCTATATGTAAGTGTGTCGTAGTGGTGTGTGTGGGGGGGGGGGGTATTAACCTTGTTCAATATCTGCAAGGTTCTGAATGCTGAGGTTGGACAGGCAACTGCTGACACGGTTTCGGGTCCACATCATTGGCTGAGAAGACACAGAAACACGCACACACACATTTTGTCATTCTACTGAAATAAAAATACTCTAAAAATCTTTTAGCAGTTTGTGCTCCTCTTAATGGAAATAATGCTTTCATCTTTCTGTTGCCTTTTTATTTTCCACATTTGCTGTGTCTAGTTGTGTAAAAGACTTTTGGTTAATCAAGGAAATCAATTACTGTTGTGTTCTGTGTGTGTTCTGGTACCTCTTCTTCTGGAGAAATAAGAATTTGTCCATCCTCAAGCATACAGTTGCTAATGTCCCATAAGGGGACCTCCTGAGGTGGGGCCCATTGTAGCCTTGGAAGGGCGCAGCTGGTGGGTACAGGTGGAGCTGGTTCACTCGCATCTGCCACACAAGTAGACATCACACACACACACACACACACACACACACGATTATTCATTATAAAGAATTACAAGGTGCCTATCTACACCATAAAATCCCATTGCAGAAACATTTAGCACAATAAATAAGAATATAATATCTTGTATTATTGAGATCCAGTAAAATGAATATTGCTAGAATGTAATTGCAGGCACATGCTGACCCTTGTTTGTTATTTATTCTCGGCAATTATGGCATGATGGCACTTATCTCTTAGAGCAATTGGCCACTCCTATTTGTGGGGTTGCTGGAGTGGCTGATGCTATCACTCTCTTTTACGGCACACCAGGATGAGCTGCGTACATCCTGTGATTTCTTTGTAATTTTTTTTTTTTTGGGGGGGAAGGGTAGATGAACACATCTTCCAACAAGTATTTGCATGATAGGTTTAAATGTTTTCCTCTTTAATAAGTTTAATTTAAATATTATATTAAGTATTCTACATGTTTCACCACAGTAAAAAAAGTTAGGTGACTACTTTGATTTTTATAGATCTGTAGAGAAATACACTTGTACAGTTTGATGATTGCTGCTCAGTCTCTGTGTTACCAATGTTTCTCTTTGACTCTGGGGTCAGGTAGTCTGCCTTAGTATACTGTCCACTGAGCCCTTAATATGTATGTAGATAAGTTGTGGAGTTTGACCATTTTGGCTTAATTCTCTTCCTGGACTTAGGTTTTCCCTGTCACTGAATGAACCAGGCTCAGTGCCACCACATTGAGGGTTTATGTCAGGAACTGCTGACGTTTGCAACACACAGAGTAGCTTGCTTAAATATGGCTCTAGATTTTTAAATAATCTTTTTTTTGTTTTGACCTAATTAAGCACTCAATTAATGTTTTATTCTTTGCACCCAGAACTAATCACATTTGCCATTTTTCTAAGAATTTAAAAGTAAAGCCCTGTTGCTTTAGGCTTTTGTTCCTTCTCAACAGAACGGAAGTGTCCTGTGGGAGCGGTTTGTAAATCTAGACACTAGCAGGTATCAGTTTGTTGTTCTACAGTTGGAGCTACATGCCATTTCAGGGTAATTTCTCTGCTAGTTTGAGTTTCTTTAGGAAGTGATGGTTTTGGTCTTTGTCATGTTCACCCTCAGGATCAGACAGTTATTAAGATGGTCTTGACAACATTTTTGCAAAAACATGAACATACTGGTGTTTTGCATATTTCATGTTTGGCATACTACCAGTTTACATTAACATGTGTAATCACAAAATCACTCTAACATACAGTGAAAACTTGAATTAATTTAGCTTTATGAAATATAATTGAGACTGTTCTGCCAGTAAATGCTGTTAAGGATGCCTAAACAATTACAGGAGTTTCTTTTTGAGCCTTACTTTGTAATTCAATGATAGGTTCAGTAAAGTCAGTGATGTTTAGTAATTACTCGAGCTTCAGATCTCTTGTGTGATTTTTTTTTTACTTATTTTACTCTTCCAAGTAAGTTTTCCTGTTATCTTCAATTTGAGCCTACACTTCAAAACTATTTAGTTTAAGTTTTCAAGAATTTAACAGGAGCAGTCTTTAATTAACTGCAACTAGTTTTGTAGATGTTGTTCTACTTTTGTTATTTAAAGTTTGACAGCTTTTTCTCTTAAATTACTTCTTGAAGTAGCCCTATTTGAAGTTTTAGGTATTTTTCTCAAGTGTTTGTTTAATATTCCAGTAAATTCTAAAATACCCATAACCGTAATACAGCCATAGTTATCACGTGTTGTTATGAAGATAGTCACACATACCACACCTACTACAGTGTGCCACTGAATGCTCCTACACACAGTATCAGGAAATCATCATCAAACCAACATTTTACTATGTGAAAACAATATGGTGTTGAGTCCATTATGTTTGTAAGGTTTAAATATCAACATTTATCATTCCAACTGGTGTGATCATTTCAAATATTAAATTAAAAGTAATAAAGTCATTTAAGTGTGAATATGTGTACACTTTCACAGTACGTTGTGTTACCTGGCAGTAGGTTTGAGGTGCTGCTTCGACTCTGTAGCTTGGGCCTTTTTAGCTTCTGGGACACAGTCCTCAGGTATTTTTTAAAGAGTGCCCCTCCACCTCCTTTCTGTGAGGGGTCTGTGGAGGAGACCCCTGAGGCTTCAGCAGCACCTGATGATGAAGCTGCTTGAGCTGAGCTGGCAGAGCTGGAGGAAGCGGACAGAGCGGCAAGCAGTGCACTAGGAGGCTCAGACAGGGCCCTTCTGAAAGGGTTCTTTCTGGATACTCCAGCGGCTTTCTCTGGCTTTGCCACCTCTCCACTTTTCCCGCCAGAAGAATTTTTGTCCCCGGTGTCCTCGCTCAGGGCCTTGCGCCAGTTTTGCATCTTGTTCCATTTGTTGGTGGAGGCTTTCTGAATCCTATCGATGGTAGATGTGGAAGAAGCTGCTCCTTCTTCTCCTTCTTCTTTCACCTCATTAAGTGTTCCCTTGGTATGCCATTTGTATGTGTTGAGGGGGTCAGCGGTCTCAGTTGCTGGTTCTTGAGAAGGGTCCGCTGAAGATGCCTTTTCCCTCTCTGGTGATTCCTGCTCCTCTGCTGGTTGTTGAGCTGCAGGCTCTAGATCTTTCTCCTCAGTACCCATTTCAGATGTTAATAGTTCGGACTCAAGTTTTGTCTCTCCCCTCAAGGGTGCAGCAGACAAAAATCAACCTCAAATACCTTCAAAGGAGACCTCGTCTGCTTCCTCTCTGATTTACTGCTACCATGGAGATTGATGTAAAGGTTGCAAGTAGTCTCTGCCTTTACTGGCACGATCTTGTTGCTTCTGTCGTTTCCTGTCTTGCAAAACGTCATCTAGCAACAACGTGAAAGTGGCGGCTCTGAGTGTGGTTGCTTTGCTGCAGCTCCCAGCTTCTCTCACTCATGTGTTACTTGCTTCCTCATGAAATAGCACAGAGAAGTGCATGTATCTAAACTGTATTTTTTACTATTCATGTTTTTTTTCTTACAGCAATACTTCCCTTCTTCCTGGCTTCCTGTTCTGCTTTAATGTTTGTTTTCCTCTAAATACAACTCTAGTTCATCTTTGACATCCTCTAAAATGCATTAATCAGGATGTCTTGGAGAAATCTGCCTTTGACTGACCCATTAGACAGGCTCAAGGCAACACACACACTTTTTTCAAAGTGTACTTTGATGTAGGTCTACTCTAGGCAGTTTCAACTCCTGCCTCACCTCAGAGGAAACCTGTTTGTCTGTCGGTTCTTGAGTCATTTAGTCTGACACAGAATGAGTGTGAGAAATGTGGTTTTACATTTCGTGTTCATTTAAAATGGCTGAATTTGAAGGACAAGGATACAACTTCAATTTTATCACTTATTCATCCTCTGTCTTGTATTATTAATAAAAAATCTCTCTTTGTACTCATTGACTGAATTAATCTGATCAATTCATGGGTTAAAACTCTAACTTCTCTTTTTGTTTACAAGTATATTCCAGCTGTTATTTGAGTGACATGAGGACATCACTACTGTTTAACTGTGTGTTAGACCAGTGAAATGGTCTAACACACAGTTAGGACCTGTTACTTTTCTTGATACCATGAACAATGAAGCAGTATGAATGTCAAAGTATCCACTTGTTTTCAACTACCTGTGGGTGTATGGACTGTTGACTGTTCACATCAGTTTCCTGTCACAGCGAGGCTGCACTTCCTGCGATGTGTTTGTGATACTCTGAAAACCACTTCCTGCTCTCGTTCTGCTCTCTGCTCGTTAACACCTGCAGGATATTTCTGTGTCCTGCTGGTGTGAAATCTTCCCCCTTTGTCAGCCATTGCCCACTGATAAAATATAAGTAGGCAGCAAGTTTATGATGTTGCCACAGCACTTTAGCCAACATTTTGTATCAATTATTCAATTATGTCAATAACAGGACTGTTGGCTGGTAAAACTCAGAACTACTTTTAGTGGTTTATCTGCTTTACTCTTTACATTACTTCAAAATGTGTCTCAAATGATAATCAAGAAAACCCTCTGCAAAATGCATATACATTTGTTTTTGTATTTATTCATAAGACTTTGTTGTATTGTTGTCCTGTTTTTTTTTTTTGGTTTGGTTTTTTTTTGTTCTAGTCCCCCTGGTGGCCGGGTTTCGATAAAGATAACAACAATTAGCTGATCAACTAAATCTATATTACCAATAAAAAAATCAGTCAGTTGCTATTTTGATAATGGATTTAATCATTTTAGTTTTTTGTTGCTTTGGGTGTTTTGGTTTGTTGGTTGGACAAAATATGTTACTGTGAGATGACACCTGGAGCAGTGGGAAATTATAAAGGGCATTTTTCAATGTGTTTTGACATTATACAGCCAAGCAAGTAACTGCCTGATATAACGAGACTTCTATTTTTGTCATGGAGAAAACATTATCTAAAAGCCTGTGTGTTAAATTTTTTGCCCTCATAAATACAACTTGCTGTAACTGTAGCAATTACCCACTAGAGGGAACTGCATATCAATTTAAAATGTTCTCAAGTAAGTCAGTAGATTATTTCTTAAGTAAATATAACATACAATATGTTCTGTTTTCTTCTTGAGTGATTGATCCTGCAGGATGCATGAACATTTGTCATAGAAGCTGTGTCATGTCTTTTTACATTAGTCATTTATTTCAATAACAGTACAAGTTCTTGATCAAACACACAGAGCTAATTTGACAAAACATACAAGCATGTACAAAGTTGTTGTTCTCCAAATGACTCCTATTAAGGAACAGTCATCTATATTTGAAAGTAGTCTGTGAAATAGTATCTATACTTCCTCTAACTCTCTGTTGACCTTGAACTCATATTTCTGACAACCAAGCAAACAAAGGACATTACTTTTGGAAGGAGACATGTTAGAAAAATGCAGTACATATGTTTCTCATTATAATACAGACAATTTTCCAGCTTTGGCCTTTATCAACTTTTGAGATTGCAGTTAAAAGACTAAGGAAGAAGGAAGAATAGAAGGAATGGAAAATGATAATGATAGGAAATAATCCAAAGCTGTATAGAAATCTCTGATGTCACACCATGGCACCCACTCTACACTACTCTTTAATAATGTGTATTATCCATGTTTGCTCACTAATGGCTAAATTTACCATTGCTTGACCTTTTGCTGTTGATTCAGTCTGAGCCAAAGATACAATCAGACATCCTGTTTTCATGGTAAGGGCATGAACGATCTATTACTTTGTTATAAAAAAATCACAATGTATCACATTCTTCATAAACAAACTGCCCAGACAGACCTTATGTGACTGTATATTATGTTTTTTCACCTTTTAAGATATAATGACTGTTGTGCTTTACTGTTTGGTTTGGTGGCAGACCTCAGTGTAGGCTGTACAAACTCAACTAGTTTGCCCTTTGAAACACAATCACCTTAATTCTATCATTCTCCGCCATCGCCACTGTTAAACCTCTTACATAATTAGGGTGTGAGGGTACTTAACTCTGAGAGCTAAACAGAGGCTTATTGGCCACAGTAAGTCCAGACATATTTATGCAACAACAGAGGAAGGAAACACTGTGATACAAATATGAAATGAATTTTGTTAACTAATGTTTTAGTAAAACAAATATGTACATGCAAATATAAGTACTTCTAGATTTGACTGTTAATGAATGGACCACTGAGAAGGCTCTATGTTTCCCACTTCATTTTATTTCATTTAGTCTGTTTAACTTTATTACTACAATTATTGTTATTTCATGGGCTTTTCAGAGATATATTTATGCAGTTCACTTTTGAGTTTTACAATGGCTGAATTTTCGTGTTGCTAGTATGTATTTAAATAAGCTGGTTCATGTAGGGTCAGCACTTGTTTACAAAGCTTATTTTACATGTCAGTGATACAGTTATTATCAGATTTCAACACCGGTATGAATGACTAAAGTGATTTACACTGTCTATATTTACACAGGGTATTTGGGGGTTTGGTAACTTACCCTGGTCGCACATTTTTGAGGGTAGCTGGAACCAAAGAAAGACTTTCCCCCAGGTAAGACACACCATTTTCTACTCTTTTCGATTGATCAAAAGAGAAATAGCAGCGTTTCTTTCAGTTCTCTTCTTAGTAATTAAAGCTCCAACCACTGATAGAAGAAAAGATATGCACATATAAGGTTGTAGTGTTTGCATAACCAGTAATATGGCTAATTTTAGAGAAAAATAACACCGATTTTACTGATCAGTTCCCGAGGAGATGGATGTATGGAGTTTGTATGAAAGGCTGTTGTCCTTGTTTCTGCAACTGGCCCCTTTTAATTTAAAATATCCTTATCTCTAATGCTTCTTTTTTTTAAAATCAATTTCTTTTGTGATTCCCCCAAGTTTATCAAGGAAAAATTCCTAATCACCAGAATGCCCCTATAAGTTTGCCTAAATTCTCACCTTCGCTCATCGCTACCTTTCATTTTTAAATCTCTACTCTGTTTTGTTTTTTGTTTTGTTTTTCTTTTTTGATTAAAACGTCAGTCTCAATGTAATAGAAGCCTGAATAGACATGAAGTCGAATAGGAATACGAATTACATACACGAAATTCCTTTACTCGCAAAGGAAACGATATTAATCTGTCAACAGTTGCCGGACTGGTTTCAAAATGAAAATGCAAATAAGCTGTGCACATCACTTATGAGGATACCGTCATCCATTCTGGTCTTTTTTTTTTTTAACAAAAGGCTACATTTTATTTTCTGTGATTATTTGCTGTCTCAGAGTCGACTGTCCTCTGATGTTTGTCCTTCACTTGAACAGATGTGGTCGGAGCGGGGATTTTGGTGAACACGACGCTGCGCTGCCCGGAGAGGTGGAAAAAACCGAGATCAGAGAACTGGGAGGAGCATCGGCATCACAGGCACGAGAGAGGAGGGGAGTTCGGAGAAGGGTACTCGCTGTTCTCCTGTGTCGACATCCATTTAGCCGTGATTTAACGGTGGGTCAAAGGATATTTAGTTTATCGCTGTAGTAGTTCTGCTTATCATTGCCGGGCTAAACAGGAGGTCTTGTCCAGTGGTCCGCTGCAGCTTCTTACTCCGGCTACATGGCCAGCTAGCACAATACAGCTAACTGTCGTTAGCTTCTGGCTTCATCAGGACCCGGCGAAGTGAAGAGCAGAGGAGGGGAATGGCAAGAGTTTACTCGGATAGTCCCTTTGGAAGAATCAGCGACTAATAGACAAGAAACAAGCTCCCTTTCCTTTGTTTTCTGAATCACCGGTAAGCACCAGTTATTAAATTTACATCAAATTAGTGGTTTGTAAAGTTAGCGCTAGCTTGTGGGCTAGTCCCAATTAGCAAGCTCTGTTGTGTAACGTAGTTAAATCTAACGTTAACAAGTCGCCGTGGCAAGTGTTGTTCACTGTCAACCATCAAGGTGGCTGTGTGAAGATAAAACATGATAATGCTCGTTTTTGGCCTTCATTTCATACATACATATTAACCACAGTTAGCACATGAATGTTTATAGTACTTTATTTTTCCCAGACATGGTTCGATTTAACTGATAACTTAAACGTTTGCTGTGTATACTAACATTTAAAATTGTAATTAAATCAGAAAATGTTACCTTATAAACAGATGCCAGTTGATTAGACACGATCATGCCGTGTGTTTACAGGTAAAATGCTCTGTTCTTGGAAAAGTGTGTTTTAAATTTGTCTCATTCAAAAGTCTGTCTATTTAAACACAGCTGTTACTAACGAAATTGTTTTTTTCGACATGTCTCTGAAGTGTGTAAGAGATCCTGAAGCATGACGGTAATAATGTATAGCAGTAGCAAATGTTAGATATGTGTTGTTTTGAGAGGAAGACCGTAGCGATCTGTTTGTTTTCTGTTTGTCTTAGCTCGGTTGTTAGTTTGCTTGTCCTGATTCCCCAGAAAGTGGTGCTGGGACGTTAGTCCGCACCCCTCCTTGCAGCCATGTTCCCATTACTGCATAGCAGGAGTGACAGACCTGTGTCAGCATGCTAAACAAAGATAAAACCTGAAGTGCAAACCACACTTTGCACTTCCACAACATTGCCTGGAACAGAAACAGAAACCTTTTTTTTTTTTTTTGCACATTTTGTTTTATCTTCATTACAACGTATATTGGTCAATCGACCATAAAATTACTAGCTTTTCAAAAAATATCATGTGTTTACTCTGTTTCAACCTTTTTTATAGCCTCTGTCTATATGCTAATCATGTAAAATGTGCTGATTATTTTTTAAAGAACGAGCAGTGCCTGTCTTTTTTCATCATTATGTGTAGTATTGTCTTGTGTAGCTGTGATATAAGCTCCTACAGAGACAGTAGATGGACTTGGCTTAGTTATATCCCCATTAGTTCGAAGTGAAAAGCCACTGCAGTTGTATAGTCAGTTTGATAAATGAGCGGGAAGTACTGCATCCATTGATTTGTAAGATCTTCGGTCACGGCCCAGGAGAGTTTCCTTATGCAGTCTGTCACACTGTGTTCTAGTTTGTGGGGCTGCTTGGGGCTGCTTGCCAACACACAAAGGTACACACAAGCACCTGGTGTCATTCAAGCAGTGAGCCAAAACACACCTTTACTTAATTACATGCTGAGTCTCCTGTCGTAGTGCCAGATGCAGCTATAATGCCATCATTTTTGGCATTCAGCCCCATATTTTAGCTCTTCTATTTTATTCAATACCTGACTATAACGTACTATTTCCTTTCTAACTGATTTATTTTAATTCTATTCAGGTTGTTGGTGTTGGTGTTGCATTAATCCCCACCATGGTGCAGAAGTATCAATCACCTGTGAGGGTGTACAAGCATCCCTTTGAGCTGGTGATGGCGGTAAGTGTCTTTACCTGTACTCTGTCTACATGAATATTGCATCTCATAGATGCAGAGTTATGTAATGCTGGTGGGTGGGCGCCTCAGAGGTTGTTTGCCATGACAAGGTCGCCCTCAGAAAGAAGTCAGTGAATTATGCACCTTGGATGTGACTTGGATCGAGAATGAAAATGCTGTTTGCTGAAGGCAAACAGCAAATTATGAGGTTATACCCTCGCCACACACCACTCACCTTCTCTTCTAGGTCATGTTGGCCACTGAAAATACCTGCTTCAACTGGCCTTACATCATCTCATGGTTTGAGGTCTGTTCATTGTTCACTGGGGTGTGGAATCATTGTATTGTACATCTGCACACTCAGCATGTGAATATACAACACGTCAGTGCTCTTATGGTAAACAAGTTCCATTGCAGACCTGATGCTGATAAACTGTATTCGGTGTTAAAATTCAGTACTTTGCTTTGCTTTCTGCCACAGATTTGATGGATTTTTCAATCACTTCTAAGCATTAGTGAGTCTGTTGAGTGTGGAGAGAGACTGCAGGTTTGCATGTCCAACTACTTTCTTTTTGCTCTTTTTCAAATGGAGCGTTCCAACTGCCATCCATGCTTTCTCTGTATAAATTTTGGATATTGTTTGATTGTTTGCTTATAATTTACTATGCACAGTTGCTAGTCGGTCTGTACCCTAGTGCTGTAGGACAGGTGAAGATTGGATTTAATGTTACTGCAGCAAAAACACTGAAAACCTTAACAGAATGAATTCCTGTACTACCGTGTCTCTTTCTTACCAAAGATTTATGATTATGCCTAGTGTGGGAGGCAATGAGCAAATATGTGTTTTGTATGTTTTCACACTTGTGTATCCTCAAAGTGAGATTTTTTCATATACAGTGTAAAAGAAAAAAAAGGCTGCAGCCCACCCCACTACACTGTACAAACACTGGATGGAAGGTTTCCTCGGCAATGTTTTGACCTCAGCTGCTGTTTGTCAGTAATGTGATCTTCTGCTTATCGTTGATTTCAGTAATGGCTGATAATTTAGCGAAGCTGAGATGAAATGACACCTGCTTTTTAAATTTTTAAACCCTCTTGGTATAAAGTGGACTTTGTCAGCAACTACATGGAACATACAATGGGCTTTGTCACTCTCTACATGACTGACATGGCTGTCACCTCGGTGTACACTGTTGGAAAGCACAGCCGACCCTCCTTCTTCTGCATTTCAAGGTGTAAATCTGCCTACTCTGATGACAGGAGTGAGAGACGTGCTAAAAGAGGCAGGTAGTCCTCAATAGCTGAATGTAGGCTAGCGTCCAACTCCAAATTAATGCATTCCTCCATTTTTTTATTTTTTTATGGGATACTCAGTTTTAAAGTTCAAATAAGATTCACCTAACTTTGTGTCTGACCTGCGTATCCTGTTTCGCACTACAGCATGTTGCAGTACAAATGAAAGACACTCTTGAAATGCTGTTTTATCTGAATTTCAGCAATGTATGGCTGCTACTGCTTTATGCATTTTTAATTACCTGTGTTCACAGGGAAAAATAGTCATGAAATAATTTTTTAAAGCCTGTTATGTGTTTTTTAGCACAGCAGGGTCCAGACAGGTGCCGTTTTTATTAAATGGAAACCAGCTTTCAACACTGTTAAGAAAAAGGATGCAGGAGGACTAAATCTCCTTAGTACAGGCTGGATTGAGCACTGGGCAAACAGATGGCTATAAATAGAGGGCTGTTACCTACACCTGGGTTGACACATGAAGCCGGAAAGGGTGGTTGATAATAGCAAAGCAGATTTACATCACATTTGTAAGCTGGAGATTACCCACCTCATGGGCTTTTTGTAGCTATGACTAGGTGTCTTTTGGAAAACTAGGAAATGTCTTTTTTTGTGGGGGTAGGGGTGTTTAAAGTTGAAAACAGAAAAAAATGGTTGCTTTGTGATGTATCATGTAGTGGGCAAGACACAAATGATATGATCAGAATCTACTGTTAGTTGTTGTGTAAAGTGGCTACAATGTACATCTAAGTAAGTCGGTCAGCTGAGTTTGGTTTATTTACGAGTATTTCCCCTTCTTTTTAATCTTTTCCTTTTTTTCTGCAGTGAGTATTTTTGCAGACACTGCAAAGAAGACTTAATGGTGCATCACAACATTTGCTGGCTCTTTTTTTTTGAAAACTCAGTGAAATTCCATCCCTCTCACTTCCTCATTTGAAGGTCTGTTGCCATTGCTGTATAGTAGTGTACAACACTCTGTGTTTGTGGCAAAAACGTCAAGAAACAGTGATACAATTCATTGTATCTACTGAGTTCACAAGAATCACCTTCTTTATGTCAAGACTACCTTTGCTTTTCAGTGTAAATACGTGTAGATATTGTTCAGGCAGGCCTCGATGTTATGCACAGTAAGTCCAAAAAATGCACATTACTGTATTTGGCCATAGTGTTGTTCAGCTTTGTTACTCCTCCCTCCAGTTCCTCTGTCAGAGACTTCTGAAGTATTTGCCTGTAATGACTCTCTCTTTCGTCTGCAGGGGGATTATATTTGACATTTTGCTTTGAGGAATTTGGTGTTCCCTCTCCACTGACTCTGTTGTTTGAGTACCCATTTCCTCTTCTAAGGAAAATGCAAGGCTCTACATTCTTCAGTTACAGTCTTTAAATGCATTCTCTGGGTTTAGATGAAAGTCAGCCTCTCTTTACTTGTCCTTGAGGAAACACCGCTCAGCCCACTGACAGGTGCTATCAAAGTATTTCAACCTCTGGCCAAAATGGCTGTGGCCTGAATGTACTGTTGCATAAGTCAGGCTTGGATCTCAGACGCCAGTCAGCTTTTTTTTTGTTCTACAGCGATTACTTCACCCTGCTTTGAACATGGTGTTCTCAGTGTTCCTAGTGTTGACAACTTCTGTCAGATTTGACACTTCTCACAACCAGGGCCTTTAAAGTATATATACAGTTTAACAATTTTATGTGCATACATATAAACCAGTTAAACAAGCAAATAACCTTGACAGTAGTAGGCATAACCCTTAATCAAGAAATCTGCTGTCATTTTTTACTAAATGATGTACTGTAGAAATGCCTGGTATTGAAGTTTGCATATCACCTTAAGGGCCAGCTCTTGTATGTGCTGACTAGAATACAATGCACCAGAGTGAAATGCACACTACAGCGCTTTTAGTATGTCCCCTTATGGGAAACTCTTAACTTCCTTTGTAGATAAAGCTAACACAGGCTTTATCTGCATTTCTACATTTTCCTATTAAAATGACATAACACTAAAATGATCTGTTCAGGAAACACAGTTTCAGGGAAAAAAATTTATCCTTACTGACAGGCTTGAAAAGTCATATCAGGTGACCATTCATGTGCATTGGGCATGCATGTGCTGGAGTTAACAGGAAGCAGAGGGCTGGTTGCTTAGTTGCAGAAAAGATTATGGGAAAAAAAGCAATGGAGAAAAGTAAGACCGGAGATTTCTGTGCATACACCGGATCATCAGAGTTTTTATAACAGCATCAGCAGCATTTCCCAAAGTATCTGTTTTAGGGATTTTAAAATAGCAAATAAGTGCAGACAGCAGCGGTAAGTGTAGCAAAAGCTTAGTAGTGTGGATGTTAGAGCTGTGCCCTTTGATGTCTATGTATGAACAGCAACTGGCTGGGTTTGTTTTAGTTGCCCAGAAGCATATAAACATCAGTGTGTTTGTGTTTGTGTTGACCTTTGACCTAGACTTCTTGTTGCTGCACAAAGATGGCCTGGGTTTTTTTTGTTGTTGTTGTTGTTTGGTTTGTTTTACTGGGTATCATTCAAGTTTTCTATTTACATCTTCAGCCACAGAAGTCCCTTGAGTTTTCTGCTTCATCTCAATAACAGGAAATGAAGCTGATGCTGATGCTGTTGTTATCGCAGCAGTCCAGTCTCAGAGCCTCATGTCTACCCTTTGGGAGTCACACAGGAATTTCAAAAGCACAACACAATACGCCTCTTGCTGTTGTTTCAGGCCTGCAGGGACAGTTGCTTCTGGAACAGGTCCATGAATGACCAATAATTACCTCAGTGGTAACTCTTGGAATAAGAAATAACTGTTTATTTAATGCTGTTGGATGAAAGACAAAAACTAACCCTTAAGACCCTCAACTCCCATGTTAGTACACATGCTTCATGAAGAGAGTATTAAGTGAGTCAAAGCCTGTTGTAGCCCAACGTGTTCCATGAAAAGGTACAAGTCAGTAGGTTATCCCAGAAGACAGAGCGCTTTGGTCTTGCTCCTGTTCCGGTAAGAGTTTCTACCAGAGATGGAACAGGATGTGCCATTATTACACTAATGTAATGCCTGCTTGACTTGTCGGCACCATTAGTGACAGAGGATGTTTCCTTAGTGACTCCATCCTCTTTATCAGTGGTAGCAATACTAACATATACATGTGCTTTAGGCACTGAAGACTTTCATGGCAACAGACTGCAAGTTTAAAAAACAAACAAACAAAAAACACTTTCTTGAGATACAATCAGGAAGGTGTTTCTGATGAGTAAAATCTTATCGCATTGCAAAACTTATTCAAAATCATTACACAAAAGGCTATATATATTAAAACACAAAATGAAAGAAAATATGTATGAAAGATTAGGAAACAGAGCAGGGATTAATACAATTTAGAGATAAATGTAGAGGAAATTAAAGTGAGAGGAAGAGTGTGACCCATCTGTGTTAACCACTTATCAAGCTAAGCTCTGCCTAACAACACAGTAGCCTCTTGACAATAGCTGTGCAGCTTGAGTTCAAAACTTTTTGTGAAGTACACACCTTTTTTTCGCTCAGATTAAAGCAAAGGGTGACAGAGTGCATTGAGCTAGTAAACAGTAATTTAAACTGCATAATATATAAAAACATCTATTTAACTGACTTGCAAATGACTGTGAATAAAATTACATAACCAAAATAGTGTCTGGGACCTAAAATGGGCAGGATTTTTTTTAATTGTTTTTCTTACAACAAAAAAGAATGTTTCAGACAATATGAAGAGTATAGATGAGAATAGTCATAAATGGCCTGTCCTAACCGAGCTGGATGTTTTAATGTGTAAATCTGGTGTCTATTTTTTTAAATGCACAAGGAGTTTTTTGCCAAAAGAAAATGCGACCCAACAATATTAATACAGAACTTTGATAAAGAATAACAATTAACATCAATGCCTCAAGCATTTAGACCAATAATGATGTTTTAAAGTAACATGTCTGGTAGATGAGCATCTATGCTTTTTTTCCCTTTTGATTGACTATGTAATGGCACCAAAACCCAACTGTTTTAAAACAACAGAGCTGACAGTTTTCATTCTACAGAGAGCAGAGCTTACAGATAAACACACTGGTAATGATAATGATGAAAAATTTTATGTTACAACATTTGGTTTTCTGCAAAGAGAGCCTCTTGACTGCTGTGTTTGGGAACCTTAGATACTGCTGTTAATTTTGTCCTCTTTCGCACGATGAATTACTTTGGGCTCCCTGTGTCTCCTATAGCTGCCTATATGTGGGACATCCCTGGCATGTTTTTTGAAATGTTGGATCACCAACACATTGTTTTGTGACTGTTTACTGCTGAGCCAGTTTTTCTAAACTTGGCTCATCCTGCTGTCCCTCTTTTCTCTGTCTAGCCTGGCTAAGCACAAAGCGACCCTGCTAGGGGGACATCCTGTCTCACCATGTTCTGACCCACTTATGGCCAAGTCTGGTTAAGGCTTTTGTAGTCAATTTTTCTGGCACAGAAACATCCTAGGCATAATTGTATTGTTTTAATCTGCCTGTGAGCTACTTGCTTGTCTTTAGCTTATATTTACTGAACTACATTCAAAGATTCATCTTCACGTCAGCCTTGCCAGAAGAAAAAAATAGGGTCATTTTATTCATTCACACAGCTTTTGTTGACATGGCAATGTAATAAAATGGAATGAAAAATTGAGCACAGTCAAATAAAACAAACAACCAAACAAAAAAAATTGAATCCACCAAATTTATACTAGTTATTCAGACAGGACTCCTCAACGGAGATTAATTATTAAAAGAAAATGTGATTTATTCATTTATTTTTTTTGGTTGAGTGTTAAATGATCACAGATTTTTAACTTATATACACTCTCTGTCAGCGCTTTTCTCTGCATTGAAGCTGTCTGTGTTGATTCAGGGAATTTCAGTCCACTCTTATGAATGAATCTGTCAGAGCTTTGCCTGCAGTGTGTAATTCACTTAGTCTGCTAGATGCTGTGTGCCAAAAACAGTGAAGAGTTATGGCCTGCCTTGGGGAGAGGAGCTTATCGTCCAGTGTGCTGCTTCAAACAGCATTAATAATGGACTGTACCACCCTCACCATGTGACTTTGAGAGCCTATGAGAAAATTCTGGGGCTGATTTCATTCACTGATCACTGGGACACTCATTCACCCTCTTTGCTGCTGCAAGGTCGAGATGCTGCCCAAACAGCTCCCCTCCCCCATGCTGCTTCTCTTTGCCAGACACAGATGATCGTGTATGCTCAAAAGCAAAAGCTAGTGACTCAGATGTGAGCGGAAGCTCTGTGACATCAGTAGTGCAATAATCTACAGTATACTGTTACAGTCTTGACATGTGTTTCCTTCTGTCATGTTACTTTCAGATAATGAAGAGTCAGTTCTGTATTGCTCATATACTTATTTACCCTTTGCATCTAAAACTCAGTAAGGCTTTACATTGATGGATGGTATCTTTTCTAAGTTATTTTTTCATTTTTATATTTGGGTGTGTTATGTAAGTCAGTAGAATTTGTTATTTGTGTAAAGGGAAACATAGAAGATTTGATTAGGGATTGGAAAAGGTTTTGTGTTAAAGAAGCAGATTCCAGTGTACGTAAATTTGATTGAATGTAATTGAATCCTGCTGAAATGTGTCCTCAGACATTGAAATGTGTTCTTAAATGTTGCACCATGTCATTATTTGGGGTCATTCTTGTGTCAGCAGTTTCTGTATATTTTCTCATTAACTGATGAAGTTTCAGTTTGCTTTGACAGAATTTCGACTCAGCCCTTACATGAGAAAAAAGGCATGCAGTATGACATTTCTTGCTCTCACTGTATCACTTTTTGTATAACCAACAGATGGCTTTTCTGCTGCTTCTGTTCCCTGGTGCCAATAATTTCCAGTCATGCATGCACTACCCAGGACTACAGTGTAGCATATTGCATGGTCCACCAATTATTTGGGACTTTACATTGAAGGTCTGTGTACTGGGCAGATTGTTTCCCTCTGCCAAGTTGCTAGTCTCAGGCAGTTCAACCACTACAACACACACTGAAGCAGTGAGGTCACTGAAAGAAGAGAAGTGGGTGGGTGTGGCATGCAGAAACCAAAGGCTCTATTGTTGCATCTTTTCAATTAGGAGCTTGTTCTCTCTCCTACCCTGTATCCCATTTTCACCTACATTCAGATGCTGTTGGAGCTGATGGGTGGAGAAACTTTTTCTCTTTTCTATTGCCTGTTTTTAGGTGGGGCTGTTATTACCCATGACTTGCCTTGGGAAACCTTTTACATAGCACCTGCAAACATTTTTATTTGCACGCAGGATTTTAAAGCAAATACTATGTTAAGCACTAAACAAATAGATTAGTATCAGTACTATATCAACATTTGAGGCTGGGGTCACGTTCCCTTTCGTGTTGCAGAGGAGTGTGTTTAACTGGTTGGTCTAGTTATAAAGAACATGGACATGGAGGCTCTTGATACATACATTTTCTCTCCTACTTATGCTCACATGAGCGGTTCCTTATTCAAATGTTCTCTCTGTACACATTTAACTACAAAGTGACACGAATAGTTTTGTAAACAGTCTTGTTGAAAACCCCAGTAGAGCAAGGTGAGATCCTACATCCAATGTCTGGGCTTCCAGTACTTTGGCATATAGTTGACACAGCTTTGCATGTTAATGCTCAGTTAATCAGATTGTTAGAAAGATTTCTCTCTCTCTGGTTTTACTTGAACGAGGTTGTGACCCATTTTTCCTGATTATCATAGGGACGCTGACAAACCAGTATAGCTGGTCTGAATCGTGTCCTAATAATTCTCATATACAAAGATATCTTAAAGGAAATTATATCAAGTATGAACTAGTTGTTTTATTGCTTGAAATGATCTCTGCAATTCAACAGCAGTCATTAGCTTATGAGCTCTCAGAAAGGACAAAAAATTGCTGTCATTTGTAACTGCTGAAATCCTATAAAAAAGCCAACTAATCACTGCCTTGTGGTCGGCTTGGAAATATCCAATCAAAATCGCCAAGTCTCCCTGCTCGCACTCTACCCTACTCTGCACCAGCCTGCACTCAGAGGGCGTTGGCACCATTGCTGGAGTTTTGTTATTGCATGTTTACTGGAGAATAGAAGAAAAAAAACAAAAATTACCATTGCCACGGTTAATTATAGCTCCCTGTAACTCTGTTATAAAGCAGATGTGATGCAGCAGAGCTTGTGCATGTGAATGGGGGAGTGTGTCTTTGAAAGGACCTCCAAGAGCAGGGG
Source organism: Acanthurus leucopareius (assembly GCA_029814765.1). Lineage (NCBI taxonomy): Eukaryota > Metazoa > Chordata > Actinopteri > Acanthuriformes > Acanthuridae > Acanthurus > Acanthurus leucopareius. The sequence goes on along the minus strand of JAQMCX010000043.1, from coordinate 10,327,726 downwards.
GGAGGGTTCATAGGAAGCCATTAAGCAATGGTACTTTAATATTTTGCTGGTTTTACAGAATTACCAACTTCAGCTTTAAATTATCTTTCCTGCTTATTGAAATAAATTAGAAGAAAAAAAAACATATTTTCAAACAGCAGACTCATGAACTTTCCTGCTGTTCTCTCCAATCCTTGTCAATGACCTAGTTTAGAGTTTAAAAATCTGCTCTTAGAAAATAAAATCTGAATTTTATTCCTTTATGCTCTTTCATATTTTTTTTATAATCCATTAACTAGTGCTATGCATCTTCACTGGTCTCACAATTTGATTTGATTACAATTATCTTGTCAATGATTCGATGAGATTCCGCGATACATCATGCTGTATTGCATCCTCAATTTTCTTTATTAATATGCATGCCTACTTTTTCATCAATAAATACAAGCAGTCAGATATATACAAACTCCTGTTTCTATTATTTAAAGATTTCTTTACAAGTGCAATTGAAATGTTTCATCCCCCCCCAAAAAATTGATGCCTCTGTAGCTTAGCTGCAAGTTCCAGCAACTGTCCTTTGCTCTAGGAAAGGAAACTGAGGCCATCTTTACATGAGAATACACCCATTAAAATGGAATAGTAAAAAATTCACCTTCATATAACAACATTGTGAAAATTAACTGTAAACATTGTAGCAACATGCTAGGCCAGTAGTTGGTGGTATAACTTTGTAATGAAACACTATAGAAGAAAGGCATTTAACAGGGCCATAACGTCATGGTCTTCACAGGCTTTTCACAGACTTATGCATTTCCAGAAGAAAGTTCTTTGAAGTATAGAACTTTATTGTCCGGCTGCCACAGCAAAATCAACAAGCACTATAACATGGCTATATATGATTATGTGCTGTCACTGCATAGATGCAGTCTGCATTGAGATGCATCTTAGAAACAAATTATTTCAACACCTTTGCTGTTAACCTCAATTTATGTAAACATAAATCAGCGAGATTTGTGCATTATAGCAGTTATTTTCAGAAGCAGTGTTGTCTCTGAGGCCATCTGTCTTATGATGACATTATCTGTCATTTGGCAGCACTTTTACCCTGCTTGTGTCCAGTGATAGCCAAGAGAGGATTACTAATATGTTGGCTTATAGGTCTCATTAATGCTCTTATGACCCTGATTGTCCAGCAGACAGCATCCTAATGTTCTTTTTGGATAAAATAAAAATGCACATGACCCTGTAAGTCCAGTTAATTATTAGCTCACACATGATGGACAGTGCCCAACAAAAATGCAAATGTGTGACAGGGCTAGTGTCTCATTTCAAGCCTTGTAATGACATTCCCAACAGGTCAGGGCCCAGGATTGCCTGAGGTGGAGGATGGAACTCGTAAAGATTTTTGCCACCAAGCATTGGCTCAGTGACGTCACACCCCTACCAGCAGCAGTCACTCAAAACATGCTTCATTTGTGTCTGTCATAGGGGTGATGTGTGCTTGTTATGCAATATGTACTTGATCCTTATAAAAGGAAATTAGTGAGCAACATCAGAGAAAGTCTAAAGTGTAGCAGTACTCACGTTAATAAAGCCTGTTGGTGGTTGCCTGTTGGCTCGGACCAGTGCTGCATCCAAGTCATGATCAAACATATATCCAAGCCCGTCCCCTATACTGGGTTGTATAGACTGTTTTCCGATGAAGCTCAACAATCATGGAATAAGTTCCTTTTTCAAAAAAGTCAAAAGAGTCAAAAAAAAGCAGAAACTCAATACATCCTTCATTGCACACTGTAAACTCACCTCCTCAGACTGCACCATATCCCAGTGAAAAAAATTATTAAATAAAAAAACTTACTTTTTTTTTTCTCTTATTTACATATTATTTTAAATAAAGCACTTGAAGTAGTTCAGCATATTTGATGAGGTTAGATGTGTTTTCATGATCATTGTAATTTTTATATTGTATCCCAATAGTTAAATATATGTTCTTTAAGTTGCTTTTGACAAAAGCAGCAGATGAGAACATAAAGTTGGGCTTAAATGTTTCAAGGGAAAAGAGTGTTTTTGGAGGAACTTGTTGACACATGCTGGTATCACTTCTGTGTTCCCTTTTCAGTGTGAATGCTGTTGGGTTTTAACTAAAACCAAATGTCTAAGTCATCAAGTTCTTATGTTTGTCTCAACACCAACAAAAGGTATGGTATGTTCGGTATTCAAACATCAGAATGATTGAATCTATGAATAGAAAATGACAAGCATTTTTTTTAACACATAGTCACTCTTGTTGTGAATATCCTCCTGAAATCTTAGGAAATGTCCCTGGATTTACTGCCTCGTCTCAGCCTCTATGTGTCTCGTTTAACACTATGTTTTGACACCAATTCTAAGCTGTCCTCATCAAGTATCTTAATCTTAAAAGTGCCCCCAAACAAAACGTTCCCATTTTCCCAGCCAGCTGATAAAAATAGCAGAGGCTGACCTCTGGATGGCTGCTGTCTCGATTACACAACCGTTCTCATAAGCCTTTAGAGATGTGACACCACTGCCAAGGAAGTTTGAATTGTTCTGCGGGTGAGCTTTGGTTCCAGAAGACCTGCAAGACAACCATGGCAGATTGACCCTCATCTAACTTTCAGGATTAGCAAGATAAGCAACTGGCATTATCTAAAAGGCAGTACCCCCAAGAAGTGGAAAAAAAACATTTTATAACCATCTGCAATCTGGGAGAAACAGGGATATGATCATTCCTGTCCCACAGTAACTGAGAAGCCCTATGTGTTTGTGGCAATTTTTTGTTGTTGTTGTTGTTGTCTAGCTGTTGTGTAACCAATGTGAAGGTCGTGCAAAACTCAACATACCAAACATTTACCAACAAGTCAGCTCTTGTCCTCTGCAACTTGTGACTCCTCTGAACAACGAAAAAATGGCAAGAGCTATAGCTATGTTGCAGTATTTATGCCTTTGGGTAAAGGTGTTTCTTTGTTCATCCAATCCAGTTACTGTGTTGTGATGCTTTGATGCAGTACGATGTTGGATCCACACCACCTTCCTTCTCTTAACATAACAATGTTTGTGTCACATACAGACAGCTCAATAGATATAGAGTTATGAAAGAATTCTGCTCTTGCACTTTTTTATCTAAATCTCAGCTCAGCTCAGTTTCTTTGGCTGGATTTACACTACATGATTCAAGTGACACATGCGATTTTTTTCCTCTCAAGTGGCAAAGATTGGATCCATATCATGAACCGTAAGCATGAAAAAAAGCGCATGAAATTGGATATGGTCACATCGAATTCAGGCCTCCTTTATATGTGAAAATAATTCAGATGGGAATTGGACATCTGCCAATAAATCTGTAGTCAAAGCCGACAGATCAGATAATCCTTCTTTCTCCTCCACCTTAAAATATGACCATTCACTCACATTCTTAAAGATGCTTCAAAAGGCAGTGGCTTAAATTAGAATTTTATTCTCGTCTGTGTCCAGTGCAAAATATTGTGTACTTCCGTTGTTAGGCGCCGGCTTATTTCCTTTTTTGAGTTGGTAGCCAAACTGTGTAAACAAATTGACTTGTATGTATTTGAATTTTCAGGTGTCTTATTTGCTGGTGGTTAAGTTTTGATATCTTCAGAGGTATAACACTTGTGCTTTAAAAATTTGATCTAGGAAAAAAAAATAGTGTGTCCCACACCTGGTGGTCTTTTTTCCTCATTTGTTTAGCTTTTGCAGCTATTTTTAACTTTGTTTTTTTATGTCTTAAGTTCAAGCCAGATAATAGCTGGGCTGCCTGCCAGCATTGTTGTTTCTGCCCGGTAGTAAATTCTACACGTATACATGCACCACGCAACCTGTTGTAGTCTTGGAATGAATTATGAATCTCCTCTCATCTCCGGGGCTTCCTGAATCTCCCTTCCTGAGCAGGTCTGTTTCTTCATGCCCATGCTTCTATCCGCATTCCCTGTTGTACAAGGGGAAACTGTTTTCTTCAAATGCAGGAAAGGATTAAGTAACCATGTATTGTTTTTCTCTCATGTGCCCCATGGAAAGCACATAAAATCTCCAGCCAAATTCCAGAAACTTTTACTCATGCCTTTGTCACTTGAGGTGTGTCTGGACATTTCCTGTCACCATGGAGACATTTCTTGCAATCTGACTTCCACAAGTACATTTGTGTTATGTTTTTAATGTGTCAGTGTGTTTAAGACTTCCAGAAAAGAGGAAAAATGAATATTTACTGTGGTGGAGTTTGGCAACCATGTCTGTTTGGGCTGATGTGTCATCATTCCTTGCTCCTTATTTCGAAGACTGACCACAGGGGTAGGCGTTTGTTTGTGATTACACTGTTGCTCAGTAGAGTTGCAACAAATTTGTCAGCTAGTCAACTGAAAGAAATGTTGTTATGAGTTTTAAATTGTGGTCTCAGTAATCAGTTTATTTTTTGCCATTTTTCAGTAAAAATGCCAAATATACAGATTTCAGCCTCTAAATTGGAGGGGTCTGTGGCTTTATTTCAGTTATATCATAGATATAGAGTGCCTGGGATTTGAAATGTTGTTTGAAATAATGAGGCTATTTGAAGATACCACTTTGGGTTCTGAAAAATTTAGATAAATATTTTATTAACATTTTTTTTTACCTTTTTCTAGACCAAGTATTGATCAATTCATCTTAAAAAGCAATCAGATTTAATCATTTGCTAATTACAATTAATTGCAGACTAGTTACTTTAGCTGCTTAAAAAGAAGTTGCATAGAAATCTAGATATATAACAAAGAGTGAATGGAGCATCACAGGTACTGAGCTTATTGTTGTTAACCTATAGCTTTTTGTTCAGCACAGACCTGACAATCTTATGTTATATTGAATCCACCATCTATTGTTAAGTTCATCACATTCATCAGTAGGATTTAAGGCTGTGTCTTTTCCCTCGAGGTATCGACACCATTTCTCTCTCTGAATGTGGAGTAATAGAATTCCCTCACAGTGTTTGCAACACTGAATTGTGGGTCAGTATAGACTTAAGTAATTGCCTGAATTAATGCCAAATGGCCTGACTAGTGCTTTGCTTGTGTTTGGCTGTGTTCTGTGAGTCATGCCTGCTTAAAACTTCATACCATGATGTATTATCTAATACAAGCTGCAAGTTGACATATCCTGGATGGTCTGTGGTGTAGACAGTTGTTGAATTAAACTAGTTCTAAAGACTTCTTTTAAAAATAATTTCAGTTACTACCTGTAATCTAGATTAATTGCTTCTGTAATTATTAGTTTAAGTGAGATATTAAGGATTTGTGTGACAAAATAAGGGACACATAGTAGTGTTAGTTTGTTGGTTTAAGTTTTTCAAGCACAGCAACTCACTGGCATTAGTAGCATTATTTTTAGCACAAAAATCAGTCAGATGAGCAAATGTGACCAGGTTGGGCCTCTGTGTATTTTGGAAAAAAAACAAACAATCAAAAAGAAGTCTGGCTTAGCAGCATGCCCTTGCGTTCCCTTTTTGAGGAACAAGCTGGCATCATAACCTTCCTGTTTTGCTGTTTTAAACACTAAAACAGTGTTTTTTTAATATACAAGCAGCAGCTATATGTTGTGCTGTTTGTTAAATTAAATTTGCTTTTTCATGGGTCTGATAGAAGCTTTTTGTTCACCGTAGTAGTTTGCTGTCCCATGGAAAGTAAACCCTGTGTTTTTGTACGGTATGTAAGTCCATTGTTTGGCTCAAAGTAGTGGTGTTTTTCATGGCACGGCATTTGTGGTTAAGTTATGTTGTTGATGTACAGTTGTTTTTAATGGGTGAAACTGATGTTTACAGTTGGTGCTGTTGTGCTGACAGCAGTACAAAGCCTGTGCCCAGTGTTCCAGAGCATCAGGGCAGAAAAACAGAGCTCAGCATTCACTCAGTCAGTGAGCAGTGTGCAGATGAGTGGCTCAGTGGCCCTGGTCGTGATATGCCAGGGGCTACTGAACTCTGCTTTTTGTTTACTCAGACACACACCAACTGCTGATCAACATACTCAATGTTCTGAACCCACTCTTGGGTCTTTTATTATGTGTACAGGTCAAAAAGTTTATATTCACAGTTATTTGCATGTAAAGCGATCATTACAAATGACCCTGGCTCAAATATTAAGCATCTGCTCAGCTTTGTTGGATTCTAAGTAACATCCCACAATGCACCAAATTCTCTTATGATTTTCATAGGAGATCAAAGACTCTTGGGTTGTCTAAAACTCCAAAGAACACAGCTCTATCTTTGTATGAAACTCCAAAGAACACAGTTTTATTAGCTAACTCACTTGACTTAAACTCAGCTGATCCCAGAAGTCTTGTAAGAAGCACTCCCTTTTTTATTTGATCTCATAGTCTCTCCCTGGCCTTGTCTTCCAGGTGCTGTTGCTTACATAGATACTGTGTGTTTTCAGTCTGTGTCCCTGTTGATAAGCTGGTTAAACTCAGTAGTTTTCCTTGTCTTTTTTTATGTTTTTTGTTGTTATTGCCTTGTTCCTTTTTTAAATCTTCATCCATCGATTACGCAGTTCCTCATGCACTCATCGAAAAATGAAAATATAGAAATGTAGACTATTTCATTTATTTTGCCTGCTGTTTTTTCTCCTCTACTCTAAATTGTCACTGCAGTGTTTAATGGCCTGACACTTCAAGTGAAGCCAAAAAATCCTGATCGTCCCCTGGTGGTCAGCTGTTAGTTTAAGAACCATTTGATTTTATATATAGTTTTCTATTAGTGATGCACATGTTTAAATTGTCGATATCACAGTCGATTATGTTCAGTTTAATATAAGAAGCCAAACCCATGATTCACGATCATAATTAATATTCTATGAATTGTGTATGTGGGTGTGTGTGAGCTTCCTTGGCACCTGTCATAAACAAGATCAGTGACGCTGTTTCAATTTTGTTCTTCCTCTGTAAAGTTAGCTGGAAGAAATATAATAATTTTGCCTCGGTATGTAGATTGATTACTGCACTAGACTGTTTAAAAAACAGCCTCTTAGAGACACTTCACTTGTCAGAAACTGGTCATATAGTAACTTGAGGGCAAAATGCCTTGTGTGCTCTGATAATTTTACCATGCAGTTAACATAACAGGTATAATTTTGTTTTCATGAAAACTAACATCAGATTTAAGGAAAATGGAGCAATAAAGAAAGAGAAGAGAGAAGAAATAAATGATACCAGTGAAATGAAAATGCGGCAGCTAAGGCCCAGTTGCATAACAGCTGCCTGGTCTCTGCACAAGAATGGAGTTTGTTGGTGTTTTTGCATTTATGAGAACACATAAAAAAAAACTGTGATGCCCCTGGGCACAGCCCTTTGTGAGGGAATTCATTCGAGTATGGGCCATTGGACCCTTGCTGGCCTCTCACTTGTTAGGAGCATAAAGCGACCCCACACACACACACACACACACCACCACCACCACCACCACCACCACCCACACACACGCACACAGTCACTCTAAACTTTGTAACTGAATACTTTCTTTTCTTTTTTTAAAAGACTTTTTATCTTTTTATATTGGCTGACATTTCAATATGATTCGTTACTGTGTGTTATTTTTTAAGAAGTGTTAATCCTGAGCCTTTCAGTACTATTTGTTGAGATAAGCATTAGTATAGCCTTAAAATCTTTTCCAAATGCTGATAATTCAGACCCCCTTTCTTCTTTTAGGCTTATGAGCGCCGGTTCCCCACTTGTCACCTTATCCCTATGTTTGTGGCAAGTGATGTTGTGGATGAAGAGACCAGTGAGGATGGTTCCACCCATAAGGTTGAGCGCCGCTGTGCCCTGGATGTAGACGCCCCGCGCCTGCTCAAAAGGGTAGGCTGTATTTTGAATGAGTTCAATTTTGTTGCTCTGTAAAGAAGTCAATTTAGCTGCAACTTAAGGCTTAATTTTGGTGTTTGTCTGTGCAGATTGCAGGTGTGGACTATGTATACTTCATCCAGAAAAACACGCTGAACCGAAAGGAGAGGACACTTCACATTGAGTCCCATAATGAGACCTTCTCTAACAGGGTCATCATCCATGAGACCTGCTGCTATTCGGTGAGTAGTATACATACCCCTTTGTTGTTAAGTGCAGGCTGTTGCGCCTTCTCTAACCTCCCCCCTTTGTTCCTGCAGAGAAAGCCGTGTCGAGACAAGCACTAGTGAATGTTGCTAGCTATCTCAGCCCATTTCTCTCAGTGAATTATTCAGTCCCCTCACATTTTGGATGAACACTCTCAATGCTGATCTGAAACCAACCATGTCTGTCTTTTTCTCTCAGCCCTACTGTGGGCTGCATGCTTAACTCTGACTTCAGATCTGCGTATTCATGAATGGATGTGCTCTGAGTTAATGAGGTCAAGCGCATCGCATTAGCCTCCAACCAACTAGAGTGCTAATTTTAGGTCCAAGGCTGCAAAGGGGTTCTCATTGTGTACTTTAGAACTCTGTGCTAACAGTAACCAGGACAGACAGCTTAATTAGACAGAGCTAATGGACCTGGCTAAAGCTAAAATATTTTGGTAGCCGAGGGTAACGGAGCAGCCAGCACAGTGTCTACAGAAAGCAATAAACTCATGACCTCAATCGACATTGGGTGATGTTGTAGCCTGGATTCAAATTATTTGTTAATGTATCAGGGATGTGCTATTCAATTTTTTTGCCTTGATCCCAAGCCAAATCCTTTTATTGAATATTCCCTGCCTTTGTTACAAACATGTTTTGATTTGTTGTCCAATTAATTACATTAGTGAGACAAATGCCATGTGAAGTATATAAGAAATTATCTGTGCCTTCATTCAGAGTCTAATGTTTAAAGAGTGGATCTGCAATTAACATTAACAGACAAGATCAGCTGACCAACTCACACTGGAGCATTAAAGAACTTAAAACAACTCTGAAATGAGAAAACTAATTCTCACTTGTACAATTATGTCTTTCTCTGAAGCAAACTGCAGCAGAGAGGCTGATCTCCACTGCAGGAACACTCTCCCTTATTTAGTTCTTCTTATACAAACAGGAGACTGTAGGATGCTTTCTAATTAATCAATTAATCAATTTATGCACTTAGCTTATGTAAAAATAGCTTTCTCTATATTATTTAGAATCATGTCTAGAAACTAAGAGGCATCAAGATGAATCTTTGAATCAGAACTGAATGGAATTTTATGATATATAGAGATTACCACCCCTAGTACCTGCCAATACTGAGTCTGATCAATATTTTCCTAAATGATTAGCCATTGATTAGCAACAGCTGAAGCTGATCTACCAAGCAACTGAAATCTCTGTAGTATAGGGCCTGGATATCATTAAGGAGAGCAGCACTAAGCAGCAAGCTGAGGTGGACAAAAACACGGTAACGAAATGATTGAATTTTGATTGGCTTCATTTTAACCCATAGAGACCATTTAAACATCACAGGATCTGCCCTGATACTGATCCCTTGGATCACCTCTGGACAGCCCCATAAAATATACAGTGAATACACTGAATAAACAATATTTTTAGATTTATCTTCTCTATATAACCCCTCCCCATTGAGTTACCATAAAAGTGCTTGAATCAGATGAAAGATAGATGGAACATAATCATGCTTTGTATTACTTGATATCACTGATTACTGACCAGCAAATCCTGATCTTTTTCTTCAGCCTTTACCCAAAGAGACTCTGTTTTTCTGTTTATTTAAAATCACCTTTAATGTCCTTGTGTATTTGCTTGCAGTTATTTTTAGTTCCAAACTGTTTATGTTTAAAGGGCTGACTAATTTTACACGACCAAGCTGATACACACACTCCCTTGTACTGAGTGCGTCACCATCTTTTGCAGCTGGGTGTGTTGTTACTATAGAAACCTGGTAATCTTGTTTCTGCATGTGTATACAGTATAATGTACAGTACATGTTTGTGTGTGTTTCTACAGGTTCACCCAGAGAATGAGGACTGGACGTGTTTTGAGCAAACTGCCAGCCTGGACATCAAGTCCTTCTTTGGCTTTGAGAGCACAGTGGAAAAGATTGCAATGAAGCAGTATGCCAGCAGTATCAAAAAGGTGTGTTTATTGTTAAAAGGGCTCCAGAACAACTTTTTTCACCACTGTTATGGAAAACATTTTAATCATCCTGTGATAAATGCAAAATCATCTCTAAATCAAGACGACTTTTTTCTATACTTTTTAGTATAATTAACCTCAAATTCCAAGTACATTTACCTCCAAAGTGTAGCCAGCACTTGGTTAAGTATAACTTGCTTAGATATAGTTCCACTTAATCACATACATAGAGAAATCCCTCTTGTCATGATGGTGTCCAAGGCCAGATCTGTGTTTACTGAAACACATTTCTGTTGTCACATTAACAATGGGAGACCGTTTGTCTTAGACCATGTTTTTTTAAAACGTAATTTTTCATTTGAGTTCTCTTCGACTGCACATAAACACAGTTAACCACAGTTGCATAATGCAGCAGAATGGGTACTATGGGGTTATGCAGAATGACATCAACCTATTTAGTGAGGTTTAATGTTAGGAGGTTTCTAAAGCATGAATCAGTCGGTCTGTATCATTCTGTAATTGTATAAATAAGCTTGTATAAGCTTGTCACTAAGTGGAAAGTGGTCTACTGTGTACTCAGTGAGTCATCTGCCTTCACTTAGGAAGGATGTGGGCAATGTTGAATGTGTCCCTTTTCTCCCTCTATTTCTGACACTCTTTTCTTTTTGTTAGTTGGAAATACAAAGTGAATATTCAGAACCTTAGCCTTTCTTAATTTTTTTATTAAGTACATTTAAAGATAGTATCAGAAGTATTGTTGCCCAGTTTTCCTCTTAAATCTTATTTCCTTGAATTCACAGACTCTCTTGTCATTTTGACATTTGTCTGACTCTTCTTTTCTTCACTTTTCTTCCTTACAGGGAAAAGAAATCATAGAGTTCTATCTAAAAGAGCTTGAAGATGAAGGGATCACTCATGTGCCACGCTGGACTCCTTCCTCCCTGCCCCAGCCTCTTCCCAGGCCAACCAGTCTCTCCACCAGCCCACCAGTCCTTCCCAAACTGGCAGTCACACCGACTGTTTCCATCCCGTCGCCCACTGATGCCAAGGACTGCTCCTCTCAGGACATCAAGCAGGACAGCAGCACACTTCAGCCAGACAACCTAACAGAGATCCTGGCTGGTACACCTGAAGGTCTGTTCTTACAGATGATTGAAAATGAGAGCCAACACTTCGTGTTCGTTAAAATTTTTAGACTAACACTTGCAGTTTTAACATTACAGCAGAATACAGAGTAACAAAAGATGCCTCATTGTTTGATATTGTTTTGAACACAAAATAAAAAAGTATTTCAACAAAAAGTTGATTAAACTGTTTTTAACAGGTCTTGAATAGACATCACATTATGGGGATTTTATGGTTTTTATTGATACTAAAGGTCATTTATCTCATGTTTGGCTGAATTATGTTAATTGGAGAAGTTCTGTTTTTTGTGTTGCAGATAAGTTGGATGCAGACTATATCAAACGTTACCTGGGTGACCTGACCCCCCTGCAGGAGAGCTGTCTTATCAGACTTCGCAAATGGCTGCAGGAGACACACAAGGGAAAGGTTAGATCCTGTTTTGCAGTCTTTTGTAATAATTGAGTAAAACAGTATAGTAGTTTTTTTATATATATAATGAACTAAGACATTTTAGAAGCTTAACTGTTCACCTTCAAAATCAATATGTAGGACAACTGCAGAGGTCAGGTAGTAGTGGGTTTTGAATCATAGTTTGGTGACAGCTACCCTCTTCTTTGTACATGCTGAAATTGCTAACTGACCTTTCATATGCTGTGGTCCCACTTATCAACTTAGCCAACTTACAATGACATTGGCAGTGTGATGTGAAAGGTTTCCTTTGTTTAACTTTTTTAAAAAATTTGTTTACAAATCCTGCACTGTCTCGCCTTTGCTGTCCAGATTCCCAAGGACGAGCACATTCTGCGTTTCTTGCGTGCCAGAGACTTTAACATGGACAAGGCACGGGAGATACTTTGCCAGTCTCTGACCTGGAGAAAGCAGCACCAGGTGGACTACCTGCTGGAGACCTGGAGCTCACCACAGGTCCTCCAGGACTACTACACAGGAGGCTGGCACCACCATGACAGAGGTAGGCCCTAACAGAGAGAACCAGAAAAAACTCCCACACAAAATGCTCTTATCTACAGCCATGCTCCAAGACATTTGAGCATGTTTATGTACATGATACAATCTCACGTGTGCATGCACGGGCAATGCTTAAACTGCGCACATGCACTTATGATTTATGTACGCCATGTTACAGCTGGCTACTTACACTGGTAACTACAGTAAGACCTCAGTTCTCCTGCTTCTTACAGACTCAGGTTACAAACACGCCTGCAAGCACATGGCATGAAGTAATTCTTAGCAACGCACAACCTTCAGCCCTGCCAATGAATTAAATATGAGGCCAGCTTGTCAGTACTACTTTGTTACTCAAATAGCTTTCACACACTCACACACAGTCACATTCACATTTTTGTTGCTCTTTTCAATTAAATATAGATAACTTTTATGTTCCCACATTGGTGAACAGTTTATTTTCTTATTTCAGTTCAACTATTTATTATGGGATCAACAGGGACCATGAAAGCATTTCTCAATGCACTCAGTCACTTGTTTTCCTACAGGACAAAAGAACAGGCTGGCAAACTATGCAAACCCTCCAACGTAACATGAAGCCATGCACAATGTAAATAGTGGCATAGATCATGTAAATATTTGTTGTACTCCTCTAGATGGTCGTCCTTTGTACATCCTGAGGCTGGGCCAGATGGACACCAAAGGACTTGTCCGCGCACTTGGGGAGGAATCTCTGCTCAGACATGTATGTAACAGAGTTTACAACACGCTTGCTTATATAAGTTAAGGCCAACAACTTTTTTTCTAAGCCAGGCAGTTGGTGGTTGGATTATAGGTTAGGGAATTATGTATTTTGTATACTGTGTTATGTATTAATGCATTAATATATATTGGCACATCTAGACAAGTCAGTCAACACCAGGATTTATGCAGTGAAGGTCATATATAAAAATAGCCTGCTTGTTTATGAAGTTGCTCTCAGTGTAGTTTGCTTGTATTACCCCTGTTAGAGCTAAATGCTTGAAACATCAGACTAAGTTCATGTTTGTCATTTTAGGTTCTGTCTATAAATGAGGAGGGTCTGAGACGCTGTGAGGAGAACACCAAGGTGTTTGGCCGTCCAATCAGGTAAACATTCAGAACAAATTGTAGAGCTGAAAACAATTGTTTAATATAGTTAATATAGTTGTTTATCAAGCAAAACACCATCAGTATTCTAGATCTAGCTTCTCAAATTTGTGGATTTGCTACTTAGCTGAGTATATTTTTTTTAATTTTGCATTGTCAGTGGGACAGTGTAAAATGTACAATGTAATCTGTCATTTCATAAAATAATCGAAATTCCAAGGATTTGTGCTTGTTCAATATGTTCAGTGAAATGTTTTGTGGATTATTAGAATAGAGACTAAAACAGGCAAATGTTGGAAAGACAAATGGAAGGATGAGCAATGCTTTAAACTAGCAGCGTTAGTCTCTCTCTCTTTTTGGACCAAGAGGCAGCATACAAAGTAGTTGGACTGAGTTCAGCGGTTGTGGCCTGGACACAGGTGTACACACACATAGACACAGCATATGCGAGTCCAGAGGAGAATTATCTGGTCCAAAAATGGAAAGAATGTATGAGGCTCTCTCTTGTGTGCACTGATTCAGATGGTGATGGAGAGAGTGAGAGGAAGGGAACGGAGATGGTATCTGTCATCTGTCAGCAGGAGGAGGTGGCTGGGATAAGAGCCATGCAGGAAGGCATGTGAACTATGAATGGCTGTCACGTCACAGCCCTCAGCCAGAGCAGATTGAAAAAGAGAGACATGTAGAGGGGGGAGGGGGTTGTCCAGAATTAGCAGGCATTGCCTTCACCACTTAAGCTTTGCTTCAGGATGACAGGTGCTAAGTGGTGGGTAAGAGGCTGTGGCCCAGTTTTGTGTGTGAATGTGCGTTTGTGGCCTGCGTTTGTCCACACTAATCCTCTGTGTTCCTCTTCTGTAGCTGCTGGACTTGTCTGGTAGATCTGGAAGGGCTGAACATGCGTCACCTTTGGCGACCAGGAGTCAAGGCGCTGCTGAGGATCATTGAGGTCGTGGAGGCCAACTACCCAGAGACTTTAGGACGGCTTCTTATCTTAAGAGCTCCTAGAGTTTTCCCTGTTCTGTGGACACTGGTAAGAACCAGGAGGGGATACTTACTACAGTACCACTTCATGTATTTTAGATTTTAAAGTGCTTCTGTTTAATTTCTCTCTCACCATCATTTTCATTATTGCTGATATCATTTATATTTGATTGCAGAGCACACTATAACCTCACTCTAACCTTAAAAAATAACATAGACTAGAATGGGAGGTGGTAACTTTTGTCATAATATAACAAAGACAACTAATCTCTTGCATCGATAATCAATATCCACCTCTGCTGGCCCTTAGGTGAGTCCGTTCATTGATGAAAACACTCGAAAGAAGTTCCTCATCTATGCAGGCAACGACTACCAGGGTCCTGGAGGGCTTGTGGACTACATAGACAAGGAGATAATCCCTGACTTCCTGGGAGGAGAGTGTATGGTGAGTGTCTGATGGAGAATTAAAACTCTTAGGTAATCGTTTGAGAATATAATTGATTCCTGAATCGGAACTCTCTGGGACATAACATGTTCCATCCTGAGATCCCCTTTACTGACCCAGTTCTGTGTGTGTGTCTGTGCGTGTGCACGCGCACATGCTTCTCTGCAGTGTGAGGTACCAGAGGGCGGCCTGGTTCCAAAGTCGATGTACCGCACAGCTGAGGAGCTGGAGAACGAAGACGTCCGTTTGTGGACCGAGACGATCTACCAAAGCGCCAGTGTCTTCAAAGGGGCTCCACATGAGGTGAGGCTTATCAACGTACACCGCAGTGAAAAGGAAAGATGAAGAGCTTATGATGTATTGCAGGACTATGTAGGGCAGGACAACAGAGATACTGCAAGATGTCTGAAGGAAGTTTTGTTGAAAGTTCTGCCATCTAGTGGTCAGTGTGGTGGTTCATGTTCTTGTGCATTATGAACTCACGTGGACTAAGAGTGACATGGCATTGAATCTCTGCAGCAGCATACAGCAAGTAATGTTACATAATTCATACCAAAGGCACAGATGAACCTCAAAAATAATCATTCTTCCGGAAACAGTTTTGATTTCATGTTAGCTTATAATCTCTTAAACAGTCACTGCTCTTTGTCATTGATGGTGTCTCTTTTTTATCTAATGTTTCATTTGGAGCAACATACTATGAATACATTATTGTGATTTATAAGTACACTGGTATTATGAAAGACAGATATCAAGAGCACGAGATTTATAGCAGTAGTGCTCCTGCCTCATTCATTTAACAGGAAAAGGATGTGTGCAGAGAAAAAATTAGAAAGGAAGAGCTGAGAAGAAGGATAAAATATTTCTTTTTAATTTGGTTTATTTCTTGTGAGTCTCTCCTGAAACATTTCTTAAAGCCAACTTTTGCCAATCTTCCTATATCTGTCTCGCCTTCCTTCATCAACCAGGTTCTGATTGAGATCATCGATGCATCCTCAGTCATCACCTGGGACTTTGACATGTGCAAAGGTGATGTGGTTTTTAACATCTACCACTCCAAGAGGGCTCCCCAACCTCCCCGCAAAGACGCCCTGGGCGCCCATGGCATCACATCTCCAGGAGGCAACAATGTCCAGCTTATTGACAAGTCTTGGACACTAGGGCAAGATTACAGCATGGTGGAGTCCCCACTCACCTGTAAGGAGGGTGAGAGTGTGCAGGTCAGTTTTCAGGATTGAAAATTAATAAAAATGGCCCTAAGGTTTTCTTTTTATCAAATATTTTGCCTTGTCTGCTTTTGACCTTACACTTTCTTTTACTGTATTTTCAGGGCTCCCATATTACGCGGTGGCCAGGTTTCTACATACTCCAGTGGAAGTTCCATAACATGCCTGCCTGTTCGGCCACCAACCTGCCCAGAGTGGACGATGTTCTGGCCACCCTTCAAGTCTCCTCGCACAAGTGCAAAGTCATGTACTACACTGAAGTGTTGGGCTCTGAGGACTTCAGGTTGGTAAATCTTGGTGTGTGTGTGTGTGTGTGTAAGAGTATAAGACAGAGACATACATTTGTTTTCATGCAAATATGTGTGAGGTGTATTTATGTGTCCATGTTTTTCTGTCTAAAGGTGTTTTACCACGATGTTGTGATAGTTTTAATTTCAAGCATTATTCCTTTTATGACTGCTCATTTTTCACTCCTGCCTTCTTTCAGTATTCCCCCTCTTCAGTCTACCACATAGTGCCACGTATGACATTTGATATTTGAATGAATTAAGTCTGTAATGTTGCCAAAATGACAATGTGGAAAGCCTTAAGAGCATCATGAGTTTTCTAGGCCCAGTGTTTTGAAATGAGGATGCTTCCCTTCCTCTGGGACTCCTTTAATCCAGCTTTTTCTGTCCAATCCACTCCTGTTCTATTGCTCACAACCCCTCCTCCTCCTGCTCTGTCTTCTTCCTGTGAAGAACGGCTTGCTGTGATGTGCAGAGTTTGTAAGTGGCTCAGTGTTTGCCCCTTTTCCTTTAGCACTAGCTCTTTGGCATCGCTGCTAATTTGAATGCCCCCCTTGTAGCAGTCAAGCTTCTTATGCAGCATAGAGATGCTTGTTTGCATCTGCTCTTGTTTATGGCTTTTGTTAGCATTGGCTAACAAGATGTTGTTGCTTTAATGCTGAAAAAGAATCCTTGCACTGAATCTACAATTTTACTATCCACTTGCTGGCTTAAGTAACTCTGCTTGCATGACTAGTTAAAGTAAGTCCCGACTGTGTAAAGTTCTGCACAGTACAAACATGCACCAGTGTGTGCATTAAACACATACCAACAGAGACATTTCCTGGCATTGTGCTTGTTTTTCTGCACCCATCCATTTGTACTATCTATAAAATAAGTCTCATGTTGTTTTCAGTACATCTGTCGTCTCATTTCAGCTTTGCAATCACCATCTAACTTATTCTCTTGAGATTTTTAGATTGACATTTTTTATTATTATCTAAAACACATATCTCATTTAGGAATATGAAATTTAGCTAGCCTTTTTGCCATGTCTATAATGTACATGCACACCAATCTATGAAAACACAACAGGCAGTCATAATCCAATGTGACAGTGGATGCACTACATCAACTTTAAGGTTTTTTTCGTTGGTCTTATTTATTTATTTATTTGGATTCTATTTTTTTAAGAAAGCATTAGATTATTTCATTGTGATAACAGTGGGTAGCTTCAGCCATAAACATTTTAAAAAATCAGATATTAAACTCAAGTAATTTCCATACAAGAACCTAAATGGCTTTAGTTTGGGTTTCAGAATACAGAAAAAAAACCAAGGAGGTTAGTTAAGTTTTTGTAATAAGAAATAACATGAGTGGATCCCTTTCGAAACACCCTGGAGTCAAAAAGTTCATTTTAGACTTGAGATTAAAGTTAAAGATTAATCATTGGATCCAGACTGAATCAAAACTGTTTTGAGTGGCAACCAGTCTATTGTTTGCTACTTGTAGTTATAACCAAAACAGAGATGAAGAAAGTATACCATTAATTTTCAGCATAGATTTAAAAAAAAAATGTACAGAGATAATCTGTACAGTATATTGCTGCAGAGAATAATGTTAAATGCATAATGAGGAAAGTTATTTTTTGGAGTTGTCTTACTAGACTTTCTAAAGTTATATGATTATATTTGTATTTCCATTAATGTTTGATACAAAACATCCTAATTTATGTATTGTCATGGATTATGTAAGCATGTTTTATATAATACATTATAGACATGGGCTAACTAGAGAGTGAATTTTACTGTAAAAAAAGCATGTTGTCTTTATGTTTGCTCTTAAATTCAGGAAACTCCAAGCAGTCTGCAAACTACATTGATTAAAAACACACCAATACTTTTTACTTTACATAAAATTAATGCACTAAAATGAGCAAAAGGTTTTATTTTGCCATAGGCTGCTTAGTGGTCGAACATGCAAGGAAGCCAAAGACATAGTGGGTCTGCCTCAGCCTTGAACCACTCAATAATGTAGTAATTTTCTTACAACATGATACTGCCTGAGAATGTAATAAAATTTAACATGACCAAAAAAGGGCATATATCTCAATAAACAAATAACTCCACCAGTTATGTAATAAAATGTTCTGTCTGAACATTTCTCTGTAGGTTTTGTTATTTTGTGGCTGAATGATTCAAGCTAGACAAACAGAAACCAGACAAACCTGCATTAATGATTTGCTCCGGCATGTCAGAGTAGAATGATCCTTCACAATGACCAGTCAGCGTTGCTATTAGCAGGTTCGTTTTCTGTTATTTTAGCTTGATGCAGCTTCGTCAGGTAACAACATACCACATACTGTGTGCTGTAAATTTCATAATTTGCATAAATGGTTTCCATTTTCAAACATGGCATTGTTGTCAAATTAAGGTGTTTTCAATAGGCTAACATGACACTAGCAGTATTAAAGTTTTACACACTCGCACACTTTTTTTTTCCACACACTTCTTGTCATTATTGCATTATTGTTAAATATATAGCATCAATCTTTTTTGAAAAAAAGACCTTACTGAAATGTATTATGTTATTAGTTAGAAAATGCGTCAGGACATTTGATGACTTTATCAGTGAAGTTATAACATTTATTACTTTCATTAAATTTTCAATCTTGTTGAGTGCAAATTTTGTTCCATTCCGAAAATTGGACGTTACATGACCTTAAAGAAATACCCTGAACTGCAGCACCAAGCTCCTTTATATGTTTGGAAACTCATAAAAAGAGGATCAAGCAAAGAATTTACATTTATGTATTCACACACTTAAGCCCTTCTCTATCCGATATGCTGTTGGTCCTTGCAGCCTATGGCAGAGTCAGAGAGCCTTGTGTACCACACAGAGTGAAGCAATCTCCCTCCCTTTAGGTCTGACCTAGCTGCATGGTTGTGCATCGTGAGCACAAGTCGTGCACACAGAATGCATTCAGTTAGTCACTGGAAGACTGCGTTTGCTCTGATGTTGCATACATGTAAAATTAGCTGCAGACTGTGAAGTTTTTGTGCGCTCACATGTTCTCTGGATCTCTGTTTCTAACCTCAGGGGTTCGATGACCAGCCTGGAGTCAAGCCATAGCGGCTTCTCTCAACTCAGTGCGGCCACCACCTCATCCAGCCAGTCGCAATCCAGTTCCATGATCTCCAGGTAGAAACTGGACGCTGAGGACTTGAATCCTAACAATCTCCCCTTCCCCCTCTGCCCCTGTGGTTAACACAGAAAGCCAACACTCCTCCTGTCCTTCCTTATTGTCTTTGAACTCTCTTCCTATTGCACAGCCAGTCTCTGAGGAGCTGATGCATGCTTGCACAAACAGAAGACAAAGAATTTTAAAAAAAATCTGAGGCAAAAAGAAAAAACAGACTGTGTACAATATAAAGGGCTGATTTTTGCACAAAGGTCATATATTTTTTTGTGCTTGGCATCTTTGCTGGGCAGCAGTTTGAATCAGAACATTTGCAGAATGTTTATGTCCTGTCTCGTGCTGGGGTTAAAGGTCAGGAGATAAACCGCAGGGCCTTTGCGGCACTGGAAGCTGAAACAAGCAATATTCTCATCCTGGGAGCTACGGGACCAGATGAAGACACTGGAGGCGCTGTTACATATATGCATTTACATCTACACCCACATGTACAGTACAGTACTGAGACGAGGCATACCTCATTATTGTTTGCTCATTGAAAAACTGGAAGTGCTGTTGCTAACAAACATCAACACACACATAAACAAGCAGACATTTGATGACATGCAAAAATTTACAGTCTTTGCCATATTACCAGAGGGGTTTGTTCAATCTGGTGAATTGTTTATAGGTCAAATGTGTGTGTGGATGGGATGAACCCTTAACTAGACCTGGGTCGAATATCACCTGCAAGTACTTTGTTTTTTCAAACTGCGTGGAGCTACAGAGTGGGTGGAGCTTACTGATGATGCAGATGGCGTGACTTTCGTGGCAAAGATGCCAATAGATGGGAAAATAACATTCTAATGTTTTTCCGACTTGGTGAGCTTCCTGCCATACGTCTTGTGTTTAACTTGACAAACTCCACTTGTCTGACTCTCGAGGGCTTTATCACACCTTGAAATGCTTTTGAATATTTGACCTGGGTCTGACTCTTGGCGAATTACTCCGCTAGAAGCAATAACACAAGTTTAACTTTGTACTGTGTGAAATATTTCTATTTATCTTAAGATGTACATGGAGGATCATGTGTGCTGATTGCAGATGACCTTATTTGTTATAAGTTGTGTACAGGCAGGTAGACCGACAGGCAAATTCAGCTAGTAAACGGCTAAATTCTGTGGTATCATTATCATCACTTCCTGTCTGTTACCACACTGTTAGGAGAGAGACACAATAACTTGTCAGATTTTCTCCAGGACATATTATGTTATCCTTGAAGTAACCACAATTAGTTTGTTCTAGCCAGCATCTGCATATTTTGAGGAACTCCAGTCAAAACAGCCATGAAGGAGCTGCCTTGTCAGGTTTGTAAACGTGCTACTGATAGGCTAGCACTCGCCAATCAATGAAATGCCTGATTTTGGAGGGTTGTGATGTAACTGGGCAGAACTGCCATCATTCTCTACTTACTTTTCAGAGTGATGTAGATTTCAGTGTGCATTAGGGATGAATGTTACTTTGTGATTATCATTTGACAGTAGACAGCATTGATACTGTACATTTACTAGTGTTGGGTGGAGTTTGTTACTGTTTTTTGGAGATGAGTACTTGATGGGTGACGCAGTGTGGTGTGTTACTGCATGCTCACGTGGTGATTGGGTTTACAGATCTATTATTTAAAAGTTAATATGTAACCTCTATGAGTCATGTGTCAATAAAATGCCATTTTAGCCTTTGTAAGCATCACTTAGAAACATACCTTCTTTTCTCAAGGTCACAACTGTAATAGATGAGTGATTGTGAATTGAACATTTCTAAATGCAACAGTTTTTTGATAAGTTTATATGGTAAATAAGCATTGATTACTTTATGTAGATCTGACTCCCTGTAAAGGGCAGAAAGGGTAATTTTTGTGTGCTGTTGCCATGGTTACTGAGTGCAGCTGACAACAAAAAAAAACATAAACAAACATAGCTAAGGCAGGACTTCCTGTCAGGGGATCACTCATGAATCTGCTTGTTTTTAAATAATCATGAAAGGTCGTGTTAACTTGTGGAAACTTTATGTGTTTAACTGCAATAACATGAAATGCTTTAATAAGAAAAAAGGACCTCCTCTGATTGAGGGCTATAGAGTGTGTGATGGTGTAAAAGAATGAATGTTACAAACAGTGGGGATTTAAGATATGCCTGTAAACTGTGTAAACACTCCCTCTGACACTCATGACAGAGGTGTTTCTCTACCGGAATTCCTCACTTTCTGAAGCATGTCTCAATCCCCACCTTCGCCTGGTTTTTCCGACATTTATGGTTCAGCAGAAGATGAGACAGGTAACATCAGTTCCAAACTTAACTACTATGATACTTTTGTTTGTCTCTCTGTGTTTACTGTATGTCACTTGTACACTCCAGTTTGACTTTTTTGGTTTCAAACACTTTATTGTGTATATCTAAGAAAGCTGAGTGGACCATGATGGGTGCCATGGGCTTAAAGAAGTGTACTCAGATCAGATGTTTTTACTTAATTAACCACTTAACTTCAGTGTTACAAATGCCAGGAACTTGGTCTGATGTCTCCTGTCTCTCCGCCTCAAGCTCTTAGAGTGAGTTCACTCTTCATCAAGATTTCATTGAAAAGTGAGGGCTATAACTGTTTGTCCTGTCTGTTTGACACATTTGTCTGTTTCTCTGCTTTCTTTTCTGATACCGTTGCATATCTTCTCTCTACCTTGATGTGAGGAATTATGTTAAAAGTACATGTTTGAATTAATAAGAATATGGCGCCTTTACTTTTTTTTTTTGGAAAACATTAAACTTGAATTATGAGAAAATAATCCACTTGTATCGACTTTCATTGAAGCTCCCCATGTGTCTGCTCTTTTGTTTATTTGATGGATGGAGTATAGTACAGCTCAAGATCTTTTACTATAATAGAATATGTTTAACCCACTCTAGTATCTGCTATGAACTGAGACAGTAGATTTGAAATGACATCTTTTACTTTTGTGTATGTGTATTTCAAGTTGTATTTGCAAGTTTCCCTACATTTTGTAATCACTATGCTGCTGACTGCATTCACTTCAAATAAACAGAAAAATTAGGCTTTTGTGGTCAGTGTCATGTCAAAAAACATTCTCATGACTAATAACATGTAAGTAATAACAGGAGTGCTTCAATCTCATGGTATAAAAAAATTACACTATTCTGTCCATGTAATTCACCCTTTTGACCACGAGGTGGCAGGATTTAGCCTACCTAATTAACACCAAGATGACACCGAAGCTATACAACGCCATCGCATTGACATCATTGAAGCAAGGGACACAACGCTCGTCGGATGCCTTTCTATAAGAAGGGTGTCCTTGTGCTGCCCTCTACCTCAAGCTTAGACGTGTGTATGTGTGTCTGTGTATGTGTGTGTGTATAGGCTGCAAAGGTTGGGATGAGGACAGTGTGTGTTGATATACATTTTTGACCTTTGTCAATATACATTTTAAACCTGAATTGAGGTCGTTTAAGCAAAGACCAAAAATGATCCCTTGTTTAAAAAAAACCCCTCTTGGATTACCTGGAAAATGCTTTGTGACGAATCTGAACAGGGCAGGATGGTGATTTGTGTCACTGACCGACACAAAACTAGTCCGTCCCTCCATGTAATTTGTAAAAAGTGGGATTTTTTTCACTCCTGCTTAAGAATATATGCAGTTTGACAACCTGAGGAATAGATGAAAAGTACAACAATGACCTCTGGTGGACAAGTCTTATTCCGCGTTCTTCAAGTTACCCGAGGAGCAAATGTGGAAACGAGGCAATGAGGACCTCTGGTGGACGAGTTTGGCAGTGACATCCGGCAAAACTAAACTCATCAGCTAATTGATGGATTTCACCTGCGCAGCCAGGAAAGAAAAACAGCAGTTTAACTGAGGTTGTGGTTTTGCTTGACTGTTTTGTTGACACGTTCAAGTGGTTAAAGAGACAAATGTTTGGTAATAAAATGGAACGAAGGATCAGCTATAACTTTAAAAGTGTGCTGCCCATATTTTTGATATTTGGAATTTTTTGGAAACACTGTGACTCACTGGTAAGCAGCGATCCTGAGAAATTAGCTTGTGTGGTGTTAATGGTTAAAAATTAGTAAAACACAATTCTGTGTGTTGCTTTCTTGTGTCTGAAGGTGAACAGAGGAGAAGCTGACAAGCCTCCAGGTAAGAGTCAGCTATACGTTTTTTTCTTGGAAATTTAGGTGTGAATTTGTGGCTTTACTCCTCTCCTCTTTGATTTAAAAATCAGCACCAGGATTACAAGCACAGCTGTGAAGCTTCGTATGTAGACTCTGTGAGCAGTTCTCTCCAGTGACTGTGTTTGAAAAATAACGTTATTTTTATTAATATAATTTCTTATTAGAACATAATAAAAGCATTAACAATACAATACAATTTAAATAACAGGATTCGCAACGGAGACCAAAAGACTTAAAGGTATAGCATGAGAATTCCCCAATGTTAATTAGAACAGAAAATAAACTAAAGAAAATAAACTAATTATTACAATTTTGAATACAAATATTTGATTATCAATGAAAAAATCACAGTAAAAATAGTATAATAATAATCGTATAATATAAATAAAACTTATTATAAACCTAAATAGTCATAATAAATTAAACAAATAGCTCAACAACAAAAAGAGAGAAAATCATTAAAATTTCTTTGATGAGGTTGTCTTATTTAACACTAGGCTTTATATTAAATAAGAGCAAAAACCAAAATCGGGAGTATGCTTGTTTTGCTTGTTTTCTTTTTCTGCTTAGCATAAAACCTTCATACTTGGGAGTTTGAAATGAATCAATGAGTGAACTAAAACCAACAACCCACCAGAGGGTTGCAAGTGAGATGAGGTGCTTTTGGAAATGGTCCGCAGCTCTGCATGACAACACCACTTGGTTAGAATGAGCTGAACCTAAAAAAGCACTAGTGTGTTTCTCTAAAGTTAGTCTCTTTGTGCCCCAGATGAACATGGAGGGGATGAGGGGGCTTTCTTTGCCCTGCAGAGCTGCCACCAGCTGCTGCACAGCACCAGCGGGGAGTTTTTCTCACCAGACTACCTCTGTTCCAACCCCCCTCTGTGGTGCAACTGGACCATCCAGGTTGATCCTGGAAAAAGGGTTCAGCTCCACCTGGAGGACCAGACCCCTGATGACACCTGCCATCTCAAACAGGACCAGGTGCACGTGGACGAGCCCACAGGACATCACAGGGCCCACAAGATCCTGCAAAAGTGCTGGCGAGAAGCTAAGTACACGTCCTTCTCCAACACTGTGTCTGTGGTGCTGCTGATTGGCGGGTGGCCTAGCCCACCCTACAGGGGCTTTCATGGCCGATACCAGGCATTTGGACCACCGGTGGTTTACAACCCCCAGGAGGGATTCACAGAGAGAAACAGGGACTCAGAAGAGTCTCTTGAACTAATGGACTTTAATGAACTTGAAGCAGGTTTGAACAGTGAGCAGATGAGGCCAGATGTGCAGCAGCATCCATCATCAAGTAATTCTGATCTCACTTATGATTATTATGATCAGCCTTCAGCCATGACAGCTGAGCTGCCGTGGGAGCCTGAGGAGGACACAGACACTGAGGTGAGTAGACAAAAATACTGCAGTTTTAATCAAACCCCTCATCTTTAGCTGCATAAAAACTTACACTTCCATCTGAGCACATCTGCCTTATGTGATGTCAAATTACTCTGTGTAAATGAAATGTGTTGCCAACAGTGATATAAGTACCGTGCCGTGGATTGTTGTTGTCGAGCTATGAAGTGTTATCAACCCAACTCTGAAGTTTCCTCTAAACGTCCTGACTTGGATCATTCTCCACCCTCTAGTTTCTCGCTGCAGCCAGCTGTTTATTAACGCTTTGCAAAAATAAGGAAAAAAACAACAAAAAACTGACTGTTGAAGCTGGAAACCGAGTTCATCACCAGTGCCTTGTCAACATGCACACGGATGTTTTTCAAATTGTGGCATCTTCTTCCGTGTTTTGAACTCTGAATTTTATTGTCTGTCTTTGAGGCTTCTTGTTTTTGTTTCTTTACTTTTCAGATTTTTATGTTTGTCTAATCATATGTTGCTGCTGTCAGAGGGCCATATTCAGCAAAGTTCACAATGTTTGGGGTCCTCTTATGAGGGGAGGACAAGACACTCTTGAATTTATAGACAGACAGAAAGCTGTTCTGATAACCTGGCAAATTAGAATCACTCAAAGTAAATGGAGGGGAAAAATGCTGTGACTATATGAGGTTACAGCAGATGATATTTCTTGGACCTGATTTTTAAAAAAAATTCTTTTATGTTTAATACACAAAAACGGACACAGTCCACTGTAATTTTAAACTGTGCAGTGTTTATCTGCATTTTTTTCTTCCTCTCAGGTGGATGTAAGCCACCATGGAGCTTTGGAAAACCACAGCCACGTCTTCCCGTTCACACCTGTGCCCACATCGCCATCATCCACTTCTCTACCAGACGGAGGTGCCGGTCAAACCCCTTCAGGCCCGACTGACCCAGCAGTTCATCCTGCATCTCCACAGCAGCATGACAGTCAGAGCAATGAGCTCAAACCCTCCAAGAGCTCCCAAACAGCAGTACGAAGGAATGTGGAGGAAGCTTCAAGCCATCAAGAGGAAGCTGCTGCTGCAGAGGAGGAGAGGAGCACACAGAGCCTGTCAGAGGAGGAGGAGGAGGAGGAGGAGGAGGAGGAGGAGGACTCTGCTGTCGGTGAGAACAGGACAGGTGTCAGTGGGACCTCAAGTCAGCTTCCTCCCCCCTCTGAAGAAACAAAACCTGAATCTGAACCAGAGCTGGAGGAGACTGAGAAGACCCATCCTAACCCCAACATGGTGGAGCCGCTGTTGGACCACAGAGGGCACCGTGAGTTCATCTGGGCTTGAAAACATGTTTATTCTATCACAAACATGTTGATTTGAAGTGAAAGCTTTCAGCAGTGAGGTGGATCTGTCAAAACCATTTTTCTTGTGAAAGATTTTAAACTCAACAAAAGCCCTCAAAGCTTGATTTTTTAAGTCAGCATGAATTTAAGTATAGTTGAGTGTCATGAGGAGCTGATCATCTCTGTTTGACATGTTTTGATCTGTCTGCAAATTTTTCACTGTATGAAACAAATCTGTTAATTGTAGATCAACCTCGGCACAACCTGGTTGATATTTGTCTTTAATCTGATTTTACTTTGTGTTTCCCTCCTCTAGTCAACATTAGAAATCATTCTGAAATTCCACATCTTCCCGGCGGTGAGTGCTGAATTAAAAATATTCTCAGACAGTGTTTGCTACTTTTCATTATGTCACATCTGTGCTGGAATGAAGACGGTGTACTAAACTGAAAAAACTTAACAAGCCCTGCAAATCAAGGAAAGAAATTTTGATATTTTTTTTAAATCTGATCTAAATAATAAAAACAAATTTAAAAAATGAGCCTGACAGAACGAAAATCACTTGTTTTCACTTGTTATCCTAAAGTTCTTTTGACCTGTTAAACCTTTTTCTTGACATCTTTCAATGATGAGGACAAACAATAAGGAACTTTAAAGGCAAAACTTTTCTTCTTCACCTGTTTTTAAGTCAAACACAAAAGAGAGAACTTTTCAGATCAAACTTAGAAAATCACCCCCCCCCCAAAAAAAAATCTTATCTTAATTTATGCTTTAATAAAGTTAAATGTAGATGCATTTATTTGCACTTTGTCAGCTTCCAGCAGACTTCTTAGCATGTAAAATGCTCATATTGTCAATTATCATGACTGCACTGTTGTTGCTTGTTTTGGTGATTTGATGTCACATTCATGAATCTGGATCCTGACAGATCATCTGTTTGAGGTGGCCGTCGAGGTGGTTTTCAGTCAGGACTTGGAGGAGTCCTGGGACAACCTGGCCAAGTCACTGCTGCTGTCAGTAAAGACTTTGGTATGTTAATGAGAACAAAACAAAGACACTGATGCTGCCATGCAGCATGACATGATGTTGGCTGGATTATTGGAGAGAAACGACAGCATCACTGATACTTGAAGATGTCATTTATGTTGTGTTTTTGCAGATCAGTGAGCAGCTGGAGGCTCTGCACAAACCGCTCTCCATGTCCTCTAAAAGAATAAAAAGGTTGGTACAAAACAGCTGGAATACAAACTGCAGTCTGAAGTTGTGCAGGCCAAAAAAACCCCCAAAACATCAGATTTTTTCTGACGAATCAGGTGGAAACAATAATCTAAGGACAATAAGATAAGAAATTACCATTTAAAGGTAAGATCTACTTTTACATAAAACTGAATAAAGTAATATTATTTACTTCAATTGTAATTGGCCTTATTAAAACAAACGGAGGTTTTATTTGACAAACTGTTCTCACAGGTTATTTCCAAATTTTTCACTTTCGCACAGGTTTTTTGATTGGATCCTTGTTCCCAGTTTTAAAAGTTCACTTTTAGGAGTATTTTTAAAATTCAAGCATTTTCCTGATCTTTAGATAACAGTTCCAGACTTTTAAGGTTTTTTCCTTCACTTTCATCAAATTACTCTCTCTAAAACTGTGATAGGAGACAAAATAAAAAGAACAATGAAAAGAAGGTGGTTTTGTGAAATGAGGCTTCTTTTTTCTCCAGTGTTACATGAAGAACTATCCTTCTTAGCTTACATGTTTAGGTTGAAGTGGGATGATTCAAAAATGATGCATCCTGGTTGTGTCTGTGCAGGCTGAGTGCAGGAGTGCTGTACATCCTCTGGCTGCAGGTTAAACAGGGGCCTGGAGGTCAGCAGGTCCACAGGGCCGTCCACTCGGCTCTGCAGGGCCTCATCACCTCAGACGTCAGCGTGAGAGGAAACCGCAGGAGAGCTGTCATCACCTCTGTGTCAACGGCAGGTACAGAACAACTCAAGCCTCACAAAAGATATTGTGAAGCATTTTTGTGCTTGATTTATATTATCAACGATAATGTGTTTGTACCCTGCAGCTGTGGCCTGTTTCAAGTCCACAAGACTGGACATGATGAGACTGTCGCATTTCTTTTATCCATAAAGCCCTAAATCCAAAGATTTACAATTTGGTCTCATGTTATTGATTTGAATGAGGAAAAACTCAATTTACATAGACTGTGTGAGTAAAAGAAATGCTGCATGACAAATGTAGGTTTCTCCAAATGTGGACAAGAAATTCTTTAGCTAAAAAAGAAAAACAAAAGTTCTGGTCAACCTTTAAAAGTCTGACAATGTTCACTTGACAAAATTTTCATACTTTTTCTTTATTTAGCGAAACTTTCTGTGTGATACATGAATTACATGAAGTGGGACTAATGAACAGGCCACTGTAAAGTGTAAATACTATAAACCAGCTTTGAGATGTCGTTTTTTTCACATGTGCACATAAATGACAAAGAAATGTCTCTTACTTTGAAGAGATTTACTATTAACCTCACACCCTTGTGTTGTCTATGAGCTCTGTTAATGCATCATTTCAGTATGAGCTCTGTTCAAAGGATCAGGGTCATAAGAAACTTGGGAAAAGTTTCTTCTGCAGATCAGTGTTCAGCATTTATAAATTTAATGTAAAGAGTGCAGTAATTGCAGAAAGCAGCTCTGTCTGCATCAGAGGTGTGGACTCATGTCACATGACTTTAGTCAGACTTGATCCAGGACTTGATGGCTGTACACTTGACAAAATCAAGAAAGGTTTTCATCTCAACATGGACATAAACTCCCATAATTTGTGACTTAATTCCACTTTGTTTGAACCGCATGAACAGCAATTCAATCAGGAGAGAACCACGAAGAGCTGACAAGACTGAGGAAAAAAATTATATCAAAGCTAAATTCCTCCTCATATAGGAACTGTAAATCGGACAAAAAAAAAGTAATTTCAGTATTCCTAATGTACAGGTTAAAAATTACAGAAATGCAAAACCTTACAACTAAATTCAGCATTGGAAGTTTCACAAATAAAAGAAGTAGAGACTTGGTTGTTAAAATGACATTGATGAAGCTGGTTCATGTAGAGGGCATTATGCCTTGTTAGGGGCTCAAAATTAAAAGTGTGGAAATATTGGGATTAACACAAATGTGTCAGCCTTCACTTGGACTTGTCTCACATTTTGAGTGCAAAGACTTGCAAAAAAAAGGACTTGGTCCTGCCTCAGGCCTGCACCATGAATCCGTTTTTCCTCACCAGATGGCGATCTTTCCATCCAGTTTCATCAAAATTTGTTGAGTAGTTGAGACGTTCTCTCTGCAAACAATCAGATAGAAAACAAAAGGAGTCAAACCCTTTTAGAGGAGGTTAAAGGTTATGATTTCAGTGAAGTCCATAAACATGAACTGAATTAGGAATCACCTTTGCTTCTGGCTCCTTTCAGATGTGAACGAGTGTGGGACCCAGCTGGTGCTGTGTGACGCTAATGCAGACTGCGTCAACCAGTTTGGTTCGTACTCATGCACCTGCAGGCCGGGCTTCCAGGACAAGTCCCGCCTGGGATCAGGAGGAACTGTGTGTGTGGACATGAAGGCTGCAGGTACACATGCTCCTGACCGAGCCTGCTTTATTGAGTTCTTAACCATGCTGATATACTCGGATTTATTAAAGCTGAATCAAACACAAGAGTCCAGAGGTGAACAGCTGCTGACTGTCTGGTGTATGCCTGCAGGTTGCAGCTCTGGTCTGTCGGCTGAGACCAAAGGCGTCTACGTGCTTTTCTTCCTGCTCAGCTCCCTCATCCTGATGCTGCTGGCGGCGGCCGGCATGCTGTGCTACCGTCACCACCGGGGTGCCTTCATGGTTCGCTGCCACAGCTGCAGCAGCATCTCTCCTCCCGACCCCAACAACAACAACAACCACCACCACCACCGCCATGATGACAGCTACTCCAGCCCCGCTGACTCTGAGCTGCCACCCCCACCGCCACCTGCCAGGGGCTTCAGGGAGAACTGGCCACAGGCAAAGGAGCGCTGCCCGGCCTTGGACCTGCCGCTGCTGCACTTCAGCCCGCTGCTGCCGCCGGACGGCTACATGGAGTCACAGGAGGGCGGGAAGAAGTAAACAGATGGTGAACCTGAACCCCTGACGCTTCACAGCATCTTAACTCTGTTCAGAAAAAAAGTCTTTTTATTTAGTTTAATTTCTGTTTTGGCTGATTGATACTGTTGTCCTCAGTTTGTAATCAGTTGAATTAAAGTCACAACAAAATAGTGTTTCCTATGGTTTCCTTCAGCATCCAGCTCCAATTTTTTTCCACTTGCACCAGAAGACAGGAGATGTTTACAGAAATCATTTAATTTGAAAAAGAGATCAGTCTGAATACAAAGCACAACTATATGAATCTATAAACATTCCAGTATTCAGTTCAGGTTAAGTCCAGGTCTGATCTCAAATTCCTCAATCAAACAATCGCTGAAACGTCCCAGTAACCAGAAATGTGCATCCTTAGCTCCTCTGCACTCTTGAGAAATGGGACAAAATAAGGTTTGACTTTGTGTTGTTGTAATTTTCCACTCTTTGCTTGTCTGCATCCATGATTCCAAATTGAAATGCAGGAATGTGGCTGATTATACAGAGTGACTCTCTGGCTCAAGGACACTCCAGCAGGCCTGTTGTGAACCTGTGACCTCTCAGTTTCAAACTGGCCACCCGGCATCGCTGTGTGCACCGAGTGAAGTGTAGTCTGTGCTGGCCCACCTACTCCAAACCACTTTAATAGGCTTACAGCAGCTAATCCAGGGCCGTGTGCTGTCACATGGGGAGTCTGCTGACCTTACTCTGCTTTATTACTGGGTGCTTGTTCTCTCTACTTAAAAACAAGACTTTTCTGTACCATCCATTCATGCCTCTGTTCGTGGGTGTAGTTGGACTTTTACAGCTTAGAGAATAAAGAACACATGATCACACTGACAGTGGGATACTTTCTTTGTTTCTTTTTAAAAAGCTTTTGGCTTTTTAGAGATTAAAACTACCCAACAGTTCAAGCCTCGACCAGAAAAACAGTGAAATGTTACTCAAACCAACACCAAACTGATTAATAAGTAATTATAATACAATGATGTAAAACACTCAGAGGGGCTGTTTAATAACGTTTTATTTTTATACTACATGTCACATGTTATGCTATTTTATTTAACATTTTTAATGGACTTACTGCTTGTAATAGAGTATTTTTGTAGTAATTAGAGCCTTTCCACCTACACACTGCAGTTGTCTGGCTTGCTGGGCTTCTTTCAGTTCACCACATTTACAGACCATCTGCTGCAGGTAAAGAGAGATAAAATAAACAAATGTCCATCTATCTGTCTGAGAAAACCAGGTTAATAATTGTAGAAAATATCACATGTTGACAGTCGTCCACAGCATGGGGGGGAGGAGAAGGTGGAGGTGGTGGTGGAGGTGATGGTTGGGGTCCATCCTCCGCGCTCAGTGTCGTTACTCTGCTGGCTGTCTAAGGTCGAGGAGGGGGCTCCTTCTTCCCTGCTCCCCCTCCGACGATCCATGCTGAGCTTCACCTGCCAGGCAGCATCCTCTACCCATAATCCCTTGCTCTGCCCAGCTCTTTTTATTATTCAGGTATGGGCATGGTGGTCTTCACATGCAGAATTCTGCTTTGTATTATGACTTACTCAAGAATTTCAAAAGTTTCTCTTTAAACCGGTGACACCAGGAATTTTTCACAAGACGTCAGGACATTTTCCAGCTGTGTTTTTGGAGACAAAACAGTATATTGAGCCAAAGTTACATTTTTCTAATCTTTCCAAGTGATTTTGTGCCTAAACCTAAACACATCTCAATCACAACATTGACTCAACATAAAATTGAAACACAATTATTTGTACTAATTTAAGTTCATCTGTGGTTTGCAGAAACTAAAAAGCTGCATTTATTCTAGAGAATATTAGTTTTTTTGGACATAAAACTTGAAAAGTCAGGTGTAAAGTTGGAGGCTGTCATTTTCTTTTTGCACACTAGTGAGTTTTTATATTATCATCACTTGTATTTTTTCAGCAGTAAACTGAGTGTAGGAGTCAGGGGTCTTTAATGTTCTCTCAGAAACTCATCTTTCAATGAATGAGGATAATTAAATATTTCAAATAGTTCCAGCTCCTGAATACAGTTACAGTTAAACTTAACTGTGATTTTTAATGTGTAAAATTAACAGAGTGTGTGTGTGTGCGTGCGCGCACGCATGTGTGTGTGTGTGTGTGTGAGCATTTGGCCTGCTCTTACACAGCAGCATAGGAATGCTGACCTTGCATCTGCCATCAGGATGAGTTGGTCAGTAATCCCATCTCTGTTTAATAACCTGATCCCAGTGTTATGGGCTTCATTATATCAGAGGAATCAGGCTGCCGTTTTCTTCTCTTGGCTCGCTGTGTTGGAATTGGCTCCCCGGCAATTTATTTTTCTATTAGCCGAGCCGTGTGAAGTGTGATTGGGCGTTGAGCGGCAGGTTGGTGGAGGGGCTGCTTGGCCCGATAAGAGGACAGATCCTGCTCAGCACAGTGACTCTCTGCACTGATTGGCTGAAGATACGAAGCAGAAGACTTACCAGCTGCTTACAGTCTGTCAGCCAACACAAGCGCAGCATGAAAATCTGAACTCATCCTTTTATGTTTGGTGATACTCAAAGTATTTTCAGATATATTTTCTAACTTTGTATGAATACCTGGTGCTAAAGTAAAATTTGGGATTAAAACAAACACCTTTAAACAGCTGTTTTACAGTTTTTCTCAATCACTTTAACACTATTACTGGGCCTTTTAGCTGAACATCCCAAACTATGACGCCAGCTGCCAACAGACAGACTGATTTCCCACAACTATCAACACTATGTCCCTGTTTTCACACATTTTAAATTTGTTCAACCTTTTTGAAAAACTCTACTTGTCTCTTTAAAAAGTGTCCAGAATGCAGGAAATAAGGAGCCCAATATCAAAATTTCCCTGATTTTTCCTTGCTGATACAGCAGCTATCAGTCAACAAAAAGGGTCATTTTTCTGATTTTAGACACTGGAAGAATAGCACATGCTGGTGTGTCTGAGAGAGACCTTCACCCCCAAGTCACCACCCTAACATCCCGTCCCCCTTCCTGTCCCTAACCTTCTGTGCTCTCTGAGCATCTGTGGATCAATGAGGTGACATCTGTTCACTACAGAAACCCCACCTGCCTGCAGGCAGCTCCTCTGGACCTCATCATTGATCAGATCATTTTCTGTTTACAGAAACAAAACAAGACTTAAAAAAAATAATAAAATCATTTTACCCACATTAGACCCTCCCTCTCCTCCACACACAGACACACACAATCACACAGCCCCTCTCCAAAAACAAACTAACTTATTTACTTACCTCTTTTGGTATTTGACCATATGGACAGTTTTTGAGCTTCTCTGACTCCTTTTCATTATGACAAATATGAATAGATTTAGGTCTAAAATGAGGATCATGTATGTCTTAATGTCTTATTATGTTTGTCAGATTTTTGAATGATGTCACTGACCTATCAATAAACACTATGGTCAGTGTCCACATGGTTCGTTCTCTTTGTTTTGGCTTTTTGTTTACACACAAATACAATTGTAGATCACTGAAAATGGATCTTTTAAAAGACTCCATCCAGGATGAAGATATTAGAAACTGTTTCATGTGTAGACGTGGAAAACAAAGTATTTTTGGAGTGTGATGACAGATTTTTCGCTGTTAGCTCACACAGAAATGGAACTAACCTCACTAGAAGGACTTTTTATATGTTACACATAAATGAACAGTTATGTTGAATCTCAGGGGTGTCATTGTGTTACAGATGGCATTACACAATCCAACACCCCTACAACACAGTCCCAAGTACCAATGGTGCAGGTTTGAGCGTGAAGATCTCTAGCTGAAGTGAGCCTACCAGGAATAGCTTTTTTCCAGGCCTTTGATTGGCCAATATGGCCCTTAAGACAGGGTTTCAATGCTGCCAGTTTGTTCAGTATGATAGCAATTCAATCGCATCTAGACAGAGATTTAATTATAACAGAATATTTTTTTAATATGTATTTATTTATGTATAACATGGTTTTTCTAACAAAAGACAAAAAAAAACTGTTTTAAAAAATTCTGTTTGTGTCTATTTGTATTTAGAGCTCCATGAACATGAGATTTTTTAGGGGTGTCTTAAGTCTTTAAGAACCATCCTCATACAGTTCATTTCCTTTTCTGCCGTGTTGCATGTTCACATTATGACATGCAATGAAATTGCAAACTCTGGAGGCCACTAAAAGTGCAATGGCATTGCTTTTTTGATTTTTTTCAAAGTAAGTTTTGTAGCATCATAGTATAAAACAGAGTGTACAGTAAATTTTGAGTGTTTTGTGGTCATTTAAAAAACAGTCAGAAATATGACTAATAAAAAACTCTATCTGCAGCCTCAATAAGTCTCTCGCAGTCTGTTTCAGTTTGTGTTTTGGTTTCATCACAGTTACACGAACAGTAAAGCCTAAGCTGGCCATGCTGCAGGGAACAGTGAGCCCATTCAGCTCTGTTGTTGTCCTACACTTCATCACATAAAGCATGTCACCAAGAGCAGCACTACCACTCACAGACACTGCCAAAAAAATTTAAGCCAGTGATGCTGTGAGCAGGATTATCCTACAGGGGGCAGTGCTTAGCCTCTGCCTCGCTCTCCCTCTGTCCCCCTCCTCAGGATTTAATCATTCGTCAGGCATAATAAGAGAAGCATTTATAGTCATATCCCTGTAATAAAGGAGGTGTCTCTTTGTCCTTTTTCATTCAACACATTGTCACAACCCAGAGCCTTAATCCTGCAAACTGACGGACAGTTGCATCCTGGGAAAAGAGCCGCATGCCATTGTTTGAGTGAGTCAAATCTGTTAAGCCCTAATTCTTTTGTGGGCATTTGCATACTCGGAAGTATTCTTTTACTGAAGGGCCAAATCCTCCTTGTGTGTGATGCGAGGCATTTTTAGTATCATTTGTGAAGTATCTACATGCACTATTAGTGCTGCATAATACCCACATATAATACGCTGGCATAATCTTGCAGATAAGAAGGGTTTTTTTCTAAAGTGTAGCATTACGTTGGGATGAAACGCTGCAATTTCAAGAAGATTCAAACGGGCTCAAATGTCATCAGAAATGTCAAGTGCCTCTGCAGTGGCAGGATACCGAAATGCCTTTTTTTATCGTTTTCATCACCTGCCCGATTCCTCAAATTTACCTCCCAGTTGAAAGGCCCGGCTCAGCTCAGACCATTGCGATGTAATGGGTCTTTTGCTATAATAAAGACAGTTACCTCTGACTCACCTGGCCTTACTCTTCCTCTTATTTTCTCTTTCTTCTTGTTTCTTTTCGTCGTGCTCTTTCCATTTCTTTCTCCTCTCCCCCTCTCTTCACCTCCACTTCCATTTCTCCCACTCGTTCTCCTCTGATATAGCAGGATGGCTTTCCGTTTTCCAACAGAGTTTCTCCGGCTCACTGATAAACTGTTTGTTATCTGTCTGTGGCGTCAGACACACTGTGGTTCACACATGCACATCCTCTGCAGGCCTTTTCTCTGCTGCTCTCTGGAGCCCCTTCTGCAGAGCCTCTGATAAGATTGTTGAGTTGAGATGGCAGATGGAAAGTCGGGGAGTGATGATGTGTTCTGCTGAAGCAAAACTGTGACAACCCTTTGGCTTCCCAAAATGTCTATCTTACAGCAACCCAACTGATAACATTGCATTGACATTAACAAGGATAATTATTTATTTTCCAGTGTTTTATTCTCTGACAAAACAGTCCAGTATCACAGAATGATCACTTTTCAAATGTGTCCACAATTGAACTGTACTGTGTAAATAATGTAAACTTGTCATTAACTCAATCTTATACCTGTATGATCATGACACTTTAAGTGCAATGTTTTCAGTATGAGCTCTTACCGATAAATCAGCGTCAAAAGAATCCGGAAAAGTTTCCTCTGCAGATACATTTTTAGGATTTACCAGTGAAAATTAAAAGTGCTCAACAAAGTGCAGCAGGTAGTTCTGTCTGCACCACAGGTGCACTAAGTCACATGAATGAATCAAAAGTGAGACTTGTTTCATAATAATCAAAGTGACAAAGTCATGGACTTTATTTGAATCAGCCTAACAGAATTTGATCATGCTGCAGGAGAAAACCATTAAAAAACCAAAAAACTCTGAGCTTCAGTTGGAAAAAATGGCACCAGATATAATTTTGTTTATATACAAAAACTGCAATGAATTGCATTTGCATAAAGAATGTTAAACAAGACTGTGCTGTTGAAATGGATTTACAATGATGAAGAGCACATTATGACTTGTTGTAAGCTAAGAGTTTAAGAATTAGGACTTGCCTATCTTAACTCTGGCCTTGACTTTAGACTTCAGTGCAATGCCATGAGACTTAGTTTTGACTTGCATAACAGTGACTACATCCCACCTTTGGTACTGACCAAGCTCGATTTCGATAAGTCAACAAACATGAGCAGTCTGACAGTAAGACTGAATCTACAGAAACACATTCAAACTTCTTCAGAAGAGAAAACAAAACCAATCAATTTAATTGTCACCCACACAGTCTGTGTTTGAGGTTGCTGACACTAGAACAGTTTAACTTATGCTGTAATAAATCCCCTAGAATTGAAGTACAGGGTGTGGGGGGGTCTTTCTACCCTACATATACAGTATGAATGCAGCCTTGGCTCTCTGTTCAGAGTCAGTGTCTTTGTTGTGAAGGATGTTTCACTGTGTTGCACCATCACTGCTTCTCTCCTTCTTTCCAATGTCACACAGAAAGAGAGAGACGGAGAATCTGCAGCCGCTCTGCATCTGTTCTCTGACTGCTGTTTGTCTGTTTGTTTTCTTCCGTCCTCCTGTGTGTTTAAGCGTCAATTTCTGCCAGCAAGGGACACATGAAAAGAGCCATGGCACGAACAGAAAACAAGCCCTCAGAGACGAAGAGGAGGAGGAGGATGAAATGACAACACGAGGAAGGAAACAAGGCCCAGGAATAAGCTGCGATTAAACCGAAAAACAATCAAACTGCAGAGATGAGAGGAAGAAGAGAGAAAAAACACAGAGACACACACACGGCAATGAAAGCAAATAACAGAGGCAAACAGGGAATGCAGTGTATTTGTGAAAAGACCCTGGCGAGGGCAAATTACACCCAGTGCCAGTTCTGAATGCCTGGCATCAAAGGAAAGCAGAGGAGTTTTGTTGGAAATGGGAACCGTCTGAAAGACACCACCAGATATCAGAGCATGAGACGAAACACACACAATATCAAAGAACCAAGTGAGAACATCTTTACATTAGAGGTGAGAATGAAGATAATGCACACACTAATGCAAATTAAACAGCATTTATGTGTCCAAAGGTTACAGATTCTGTTGTTGGTTTATCTTGAAGAAGACATCATTTTAGGGATGATAAATCCCCCTGAAACTCAACTTACAAACACACATCTCACTGGGCCGTCATCTGTCTTAAATCCCTTTCTTTCAATCAGCAAAAACAGATTTTTTAGCAACTTTGAAGCAGTGGATACTACTTGCATCCTGCACTGCAGGGATGGGAACCACAGATCTTTGAATGGAGCTGGATCTCATGGCTCTACTTATTTTCCTGTAGTCTTTAAAACATCTCATCATTTTTTTTTCTTTATTTTAGGGGGGAGGGGTTACAAGATTCAAAATAATCACTGGGATAATAAAATAAGATTAGATCAGATTAATAAGATTTAGATCAGATTAAACTTTGATATCCCATTAATATCATTTTATTTCACATGTGTAGGCCAGGTTTAGAGGTGTAAATTATCCATATTGCCAGAATTAAGCCTCGTGATCTGGATGGCTAACATTACACAAGATGACGCCATTTCTCTCTGCTTTGTAAATATATTTACTTCTAAGAGTTTACTCTCTGCATGGAATATGTTATGGAAATAAAGTTGCTTTGCCTTGAATACAATCAGTTCAATCATTAATATGTGAAAAAACACGTATTACAGACTTCTGAAAACAAATTTCAGTGCAAATCAGATAGATAAACAACTAGCTAAGAAACGTTTCCCAACAAAATTTTTAGCCAAAAAAAAGCTTGATCAAAATAATGAATCTTTGTTCAAAATGTAAATTCTACAGTCAACCTCTGACCATCAGCCCCCACATGTATTCAATCTGATCATCTAAAGCTGCTTATTTCCATAGCTAAAGGCTATGGAGCCACATGATCATTCATTTAGAGTCTTGTTTGTGTCACCTGATAAATTGTCAATCCAATGTCACCTCTCTCTCTCAGCTCTATTTTTGGCCTCCACCATGTGCTGAGGGAGTCATGTAGCTCTTGTTCTGTTAAATGCTCCACTGTGTTCACCAGCCAGTTTCTGCCATTTGCTGCTGATTTACAGGCCAACACTTTAGACTTAGGGGAGTCAGGAGTCTCTATTTTTAACCCTTTCTCCTGTTGTGGTACTTATTGGTAGTTTTATGGTAATATAAATCTCCTTTTCTATGTGGGATATGTGTCCTGGTACCTGAAAACCCTCCTCCTAGGCAGAGTGACCCTGCCTGACGTCACTCACCACTGTAACCTCTGTTCTGCTCTTTGCCACTTACATTGAGTGAAACAGCTCCAAAGAAGAAGAAATATGCTTGCAAATTTCACTGCACTTGACACAAAACCTTCACTTTTCACATCTTTAGCCACAACTGCAAAAACATGTCTTTTGTAATAAGACTGATTTAAGACAACGGCATGGTGGGAAATTGTTCCCAAGCATGCTGTCTATGCTAACTGCAGACAAGCGTTGGAGGCACAGAGGAGGAGTTCTTAGCATGACTAATTACTCAGATGTGTTGCACTGGCTTTCCCAGTAAAACTCACATGAAATTCACAAAGCACAAGTAAAACACAACACTGATATTTAGTGATGCAGATAAGCCAAAAAATGTTCAATGAGAATGTTTTTAAAATTATTTTTGAGTTTTATCACTAGTTTTGGCAGCTAAAACTACTTAGTGTTTATCAGCTGTAGTATTACTGTACTTTTTGTTTTACATTCAGGGCTGAGAGGAGAGACTGTAGGCTTTCAATCATTTCTCACTTTGAAAAAACATCAGGAAGTGAGAAATGATTGAAATTTTCTACAACATCCACTGTATAAAAGATTAAAAATAAAAATCTGATTGGCTGAATCTCTGTAACTTCAGTATTTTTGTTCATTTTGAATGAATGTTTCCTTGATTGCTTGTTACATTTGCTTAGAATGAGCTAATATTTAAAGCAGCACTAGAGCAGTGAAAGGACCATGATTTATCTGAATGTGTAGCTTATGAATAATTTGGACTCGACTTTCTCAGCTGTGTGTCGTCTCTCTCTTGTACCTCGCCTGTCCCTCCAGTGCTGCACCTCTCGGGTTTTTGTGTTGTTCCAGTT
This sequence comes from Acanthurus leucopareius, assembly GCA_029814765.1. Lineage (NCBI taxonomy): Eukaryota > Metazoa > Chordata > Actinopteri > Acanthuriformes > Acanthuridae > Acanthurus > Acanthurus leucopareius. The sequence goes on along the minus strand of JAQMCX010000043.1, from coordinate 10,287,883 downwards.
CAGCGACTCTCTGACGTCCCGACACAGAAGCTTTTATGAAAGATGAAGACTTTAACTGCCTCTGTGTGGAGGCAGTGGACTGGTTCCTCTTAATTAGCACTTTGTCTCTGCTCAGAAGTGACCTTTTCTCTTTTGGACTTTGGTTAAATTGACTTCCACCTCCCTGCTGTGTGTTTCCTCTGTTTTACATGGCTGCTGGTGCCTGTCCTCTGGGAACTGCAGGCCTTTATGCATATAGGGTTCAACTGTGTTGGTGCAAAAGTATAGCAAACTAATGCCAGGATTTATTTTGCCTTTTTTAAATAGTAAATATAATCTCTACCTTGCTTTCCGTGCCTTCTCTCAGCAACACAAAACTAAGTGCAAACCAGCACTGAGTTGCACCATCTGTGCTTAGCTGGCATGTGTTTAGAGTTTTAGTAACCACTTGTTAGTTTGTAAGTAAATTTGGTTGCACCACAATTAGTTGGGGCGTGACAGCAAGACAAAATACCAGCAGGATCTCTGAGACTACACGTTTTAGACACACTTCATCACTGAGTAATGATCCTACAGCATTGACGAACACGTCCAAAATGGCAACACATACACACACACAGGCTCGAGTATGGTTTTCCAGCTTGGAGACCCTCTGCATCCATCGCCTCCATTTCCAGAATCAGAGATGACCTTTGCATGAATAAAGTCAAAGAGGATTAAGGCAGAAGAGACCTTCGCAATGTCGGCCGAGGGGAGAAGCAGGTGCATCCTCCTTTGAACGTGGCTTGAGTGTCGATGTCTCCACCTGCCTGAAGGCCACGCTGTGTGTGTTTGAGCATGTGATGCGTTTGCGTGGAGGTATGGGAAAAACAAGAGAAAAAAGTGAAAGGAAACATGTCATGAGGAATGTTTCACTTTGATGGTAAATGTTGGCGATAATATCAGTGGTTATTATTCTTATCTGATTTATATTGTGCATGGACCTAATCCATACGTTACAAGATGTACAAACACAGAATCAATTTGCTTAAGGAACAGGTCTGTCCATCACACTTACAGGATTACAGCAATTTAGATTAGCTGCAGCTAAAGTACAGCATGATGTCAGCTCTGCTCGGCTCTCAACAGGATTAATGGACTTTTGTCATTATTACCTGTATAATACCTGTAAGAATCTTCTGGAGCCATTTACCTTTTGAGAAGTATCAGCTGTAAAAATGTTGACATTAAACTAAAAAGACAAGCTTTTATTAGAAAATAATTTCAGGAAATGTTAGTTCACCATTTTTGTTACAGGAAGGTTTGAGACCTTCACACTGTCAAATAAGAATATGGCTGCAAAACAAAGTAGTGTCTGATCGATGGGCATGGGTCTTTTAAAATCAGGAAAGCTAAGACAAGTTTTGTCACTGTTCTGAATCTGCAGGACTTTTTTGATTCCCCTAGGATCCCATCGGCCAATCAGATGCAAGTTGTGCATAAACTGATAGTTTTCTCCTCTCTTATTTAACCCATAAAACATGTAAACAGAGGGCCAAAAAAACTTATGTTCCAGGTTTTGTTCAACAATTTAAGAAAGCATAATTCAAAATTGCAGTGACAATGGTTGTAATAAAACAGATAACTAAAAATCTAGCTTGAAACAGAACCTTTCTCAACAGTATTTTGTGCAAGAAAGAAAAACATGAACACATTTTCTTCTAAAAACAATTTAGCACTGATATTAATTCAATAATTCTGTTAACAAGCACAAGCCTGAAACTGTCACTGTCAGTTAAACTCCCCTCAACCACAGACTATGGACTGATACCACACATTTACACTGCATTCTCTCAAAAAGACAGATGAAAGAAATGTTTATCTAGAGATATCAATGGAGAAGCTCATGAAACAGCAGCAACACAGGAAATGACATCAGGTCTTTGTATCTTTATCAAAATAAAGTGTACTCTGATTTTTAGTTTCTAATTTTTTAAGAGAAAGTTAAAAGGTAAGTGAAATCCTAATGTTTTGTTGACTTTATTAAAGGAAAAATACAGCTCATGCACCTGATAAATAAAACATGTTTGTGATATTTTACAACTTTAACAATTATTCAAGAACTGACCAAAAGCACCACTTAACAGATGACTAACATGCAATGTGATGTTGAAGAATTTACTTGATGTCTTATCAAAGTTCAGCCTAAAACTCAAATTGCACATCTCATCTTCACTGTGTGATGACTGAAAACACACTGAAAAGAAGGAATTATTCACTTTTACTCCTTTCCTTCCTTCATCTGAGCTCTTTGTGTTTCCTTGTTGTTTTCTAAAGCACTGATGCTGCCTGAAGAGGAACAACATGACACAAATTAGTCAAAAACACAATTGTCTCTGGGACCCCGCTCCTCTCTCTGCGGACTGGGGGCCATCGCTGAAAAATTTTCCAAGATCGCTTACTAGAAAAACAAAAGAGGAAAAGAAAACTGTAGAGCGGGCAGGCCACAGCCCTGAGGATTACTCTCCTAGTGTTACATGGATTAGCAGCAGCCCAACCTTTGACTCCTGTTAGTGACGACTTGACTTATGGCTCTGTTTAGATGGAGAGGGGCCTCACTCATTATTATAGTATGAACATATGATTATGGTCAGACAGGAGCTGTCTCAGTTGGAGCAGGAAAATAGACTACAGTTATCCAGATGGTGTCTGTATGGACCCTATGGCAGCCAAACCTGATGCCATATTGAAGAGATGCACTTACAGAAGAGACATGCAGCTGTTCAGAAGGTTTGTTGAGGAATTCAGATTTATACATGAAGTTTCTGTCTTGTGAGAACTGTATATCTCCAAATGTTTTTACTCCCTAGATTTTTCTATGGTTGCCTTGAATAAGTCTGGGACATAATCCCAGTAAAAGGTGTTAATCGATGACCTTTACAGGTGCTGTTGGTGAATTTTGTTGCTGTTGGTTGGAGCAGAGTTAGTTGCTTCCCTTCGCTCTCATGCTAAACTAAGTCAACCTCATTCTGACTGCAAGTCTGTGCTTCACCATAGTCATGAGATTATTAACAATCTCCTCATCTCACTCTTCCAAATAAAAAGCAAACGCACTTCTCCTTGGGGGCAATTACAACAACAAAACATGTAAATATAGGGCCCAGGGTTAAAGATACCAAACTTACCTTTAGAAAAACAGATTTTTTTGTGTGTTTCCATGTTGCATTGCTGTAAATTAAGATAACCAACAATATTTAAAGCAGTTAAAATAAGCTTAACCTTACACATCTAAAGCAGTAAAATGAAATGTACACATCAATAGAGCAGTGATATTAATTCTAAAACATAAGTTATGATTGCGGTTTTCATACTCATTGTACATTTTGCTGATTATAAACAATTTACTTCAGTTGTCTTTTGTATGCATGACTTTTACATATAGTAGAATATTTCCACTGTCATACTTAAAAAAGGATCCGAACACTTCTTTGACCAATGTTTAAGTGTTGCGGGATGTCAAAATACATGTCACTTTTCAATCAAATTTGGTTTTAACTTCAATTTTCAAAATCTATCAATCAAATCAGTGCTTACAGTATTTTCTCAGCTCTGTGTCGGTTGCTCCTCATTCAGGTGCAGAAAAGCAGCAAACATCACTCATCAAATGTTTGGGTTTTTTTGCTCTTCATTTCTCTTTGTATCTACTCCTCGACTGCAGTTTCTGCGAGGCGAAACCCCCTCATGTCTTCAGTCAACAGAACCTGAGTAAGAATAGCACACAGAAATGATGCTCATCTCATATGTGTGTGTGCGTGTGTGTGTGTGTGTGTTCAGCTCTTGTGTTAAGTCCTTACAGATCTCCCAAATACCCATGCACATGTGTATAGAAACAATTTACAAAGCCCTGTGTAATCTTCCTTTTTACGGCGCTCTTGGTTTCATCTGCAGGGGATTACTGTACCACTTTTTTTGTGTGGAATCTGCAAAAGGAGGAGGGACATACAAAATGGCGGAAAAAGGAAAGCAAATTGTAGCGTAATCTCTGCAGAGAAAGGACGGCTAAGCAAGGGAGTCTCCCAGACCCTCCATCTTTTTGCAGGCCAGAAAATCCCATAATCCTCCATGTTTGATGTCTCAAGGCTAATGGCGTTTATTAGGACAGCCCAAAAGGCGCTTTGTCCGCAGCGCGGTTGACGTTGAGGTTTTAAATGACAATGCAAGGAGAGAGCTGGTAACTTTAGCTTAATCTGGGCTTATCCGGCCCCGATGCATGCACAGGTGTGTGGCCCTTAAGCCCAGAGGAGGCCAGGCTCTCCTGTGCGAGCCAAAGATCAATCCTGCTCCAGGGGCCGAAGACATCCAGGGGAACACACACTGCACCTTTAACCCAGGAGGCTTTAGCCCCTTCATGAATCAAACTACCTATTATCACATTTTAATTAAAGGAGTGCTCCCCTTCCCTCTGTCTGCTCAGTAAGATATGGAACGACCTTTTCCTGCTGAATCAGTTTACATTTCATGAAGCGAGTCATGCAGGTTGAGTCTCATATATTCATCTGGAGGATTTTTGTTTCGGCCCCTGCATTCAGCCCAAAACCTTCTGCTTTGTGCTTTGGCCTTAGATCCTCAGTTCATATGTATCTGTATTGTGATTAATATTCCTCTGCATTATTTAGTATCTGGGGAAGAGGTATTTTCAAATAACCTTGAAACTCATAAGAAGCAGACAATAATATGTTAGCAGATAGCAGCATATATACTCATCCAGGCGTCATGGGGCAATTTGATCATCCCATTGTAGTGATGTCTGTGTCCACTGAGTGTGAGTTAAATATACACTCTCTTTTAGCTTTGGTGTGATCTGCACCAACTCATTGAAAGAATTAGATGATGTATTTTCTTCATTAGTCGTCTCTGAAAACTCTGAATCCACACAGGTTACTGACACCAGAAAGATTTCAAAAGGGGGGATAAAAAACTTCAAGCACTCTGAATAAAAAAGCCCATAACACCAGAGATGACAGTTGTTTGGCACATATCCCATCCTTTCTCAGAAAAAGCCAGTTATCTGCTTTACAACAGCTAAAAAACATATGCAGTCAATCATGCTGACATTCTGGATTGAGCTGCAAAAGAGGTTCGTGTCTGAAAACCTTGTGCCTGTCTAACAGAAGTAAAGGTTATGAGAAAAAAAGGGTGGATTTAAACCGTATTTTCAGACAAAGCCACCAAATTTTTAAGTGTTCCTTATCAGATTTGACTAGTGATTTTATGTATCGAGCCTTTATATCTCAGTGACCACTGAAAGCAACTTTATAGCTACATTCGTTTGGATAGAGGCCTGCTCTTGTTTGCCCAAAATAACTGCCCAGGGGCATGCCAAGATGACTACAAGGATTTTTTCTGACGTACACCTTGACAAAAATGTAAAGACACCACTACCCTACTTTTGCTGAACTATAAATTTAAGCATGTACAGGGAATCTGCTGCAGGACAGTTATTGACTGCTTATGGTGATCTTAAATCCAGTTTAAGTCACCTGTTGCTGTTTGGGGGACTGCAAGCGGACTTGTGCACCCCGTTACACCTGATGTCTACAGCACCTTCTTTTCATTTATGAACAGCAGAGCACTGCATGGACATGTTTGTGCTATGAACTGCAGTTCCACCTCAACTGCACAGAACCATTACGCAACATATCAGAGTCACTGGTACATTTGATCAGAGCGTTCCTGTAGATCTGCAAGGCTGCACATTTTAGAGAAAGAGCAAATGCATCATCAGCCCACTTTAGTTCTTTAGATATGAATAAAACCATTTACCATTTGTACTTTTAACTCCCCAACAGCTTTATTTGACAGCTTTAGTTACTGTTTACTTTGCAGGTTCCGATTAATAATACTAAATATTATCAACAAACAAATTATACTTAATTATTATAGGTGAGGACAAGATCAGATAAGTAACAAAACGTATCTTGAAATTTACCAGCAAACACATTAAATGGAAGCTTTGAGTCTTCAGCAATTTAAATTAAGTTATGTTCGCACAGATCATAGAAATAACGAGACACCATAGAACCAAAAAAGGCTGATGGGGAGGAGATGGAGATGAATGGTTGGACAATGAAGTGTGTGATTGTTCACATCTTATTTATCTCATAATCCCTTAACGAGAAGTGTTTGTGCAGAAGCCTGAAAAACCTGACCCATCCGGTGGCCAGTCAGGCCAACCATTTTTGAAATGAAAAAATTTAAATTTTAAAGAAATGTTTAAAAATTATATGTTGTCCCGCTGGCAGGAACTTCACATCAGGAAAAGCTAACAATAATTTAGAAGGTGGACATATTCTATATTATATTAACGTATAATATATATTATATATTATGTATAATAAAGCAGACATGTTGCTGTGAGGACTCTGATTTTCTCTTTAGTCTGTCTGAATTTTGAGGTTGGAGGTTGTTGGTTTTAGTATGAATGCAATCTATCTGATGATGCAAAACAGAACATCAGACTCTCCACGAAAGCCAATATTTTTCAACACCTTATTGTGAGCAGGAGTTATGAGAAGTGGTTGGACATAAGTTGACCTCGGATAAGATGCAGTAGATTTACCTCTCAAAGCTGTTGAGTTTCTAATCTCTGATCTTTTAGCCTTTAAGGCTTTTGTCAAATTTTAGAAACAAAACTCACCTTTTTCATACCCGTTCCTTGTCTCTCGTTGCCATGTGAGAGGAGAATGACATTGCTGCTGCCTCTGAACACTGAAGGCCCTCTGACCAAGGACTGCTGACTGTCTTATTGGATTTAGAAGCCACTCCTTCAATAAAAAGAATGAATTCCCCATAATTCAATAACAGAAATCAAGGCCAGCGGCCCAGTGATCCATAAACACTACGATGATGAGGTCATCTCCCCCGCACGCCAGCACATGATATGATATGATATCAGCTTCAGAGTGGCAGTTGTATGAAAAAAAGACACACAATGACCATGTGTTTGATTTTCAGATTTAAATACAGTATTTTGAGGAACTGTGAATGAGAGTGAGGAAGATAAAAACGAACAGTGAACTGACAGTGTTTTGTCTTTGTTTTGTTTGAGGCAATTGAGATGTGTCCCCATTTTCACACCTTTGGGCGTCCGTGGTATTTTTACCAAAAACCCTTCATGATGTGACCAAACCCTGCATTTCTTCAATTGCTACCATCATCCTTCAAATAACATGCTTCATGGTTTGATTTTCCTGCAGGGGGGACGCTGCCCCCTCGACCCAGCGCCACACTCCCTGCAGATTCACACAGCCCTCATTTTCTTTGTCTTTTCCCACAGAAGTAGCCGTTTGCATAGACTGAATCACCACACATCACTTCCTTTCAGTTAGAGAGATGTATCAGCATCATCAGTGCCTCACCGTTGATGTTTTTACTGTCTCTCTGCCTCACTTTTCGCCTATCAGATGCTGGTGTCTGCGATTCATGACTCAAAGCTTCTTTGCACCATTTTTGGGCATTTTTCCAGTTCAAAACATGTGTGAGGGTGACCAACAGGGGGCGTCAGCCGGCAGTGTAACCTCTATCTCCTGTCTCTGAATCAGTCAGAGCAGCAGCTTTAACCCTTTAGCATAGAAACAGTGCAGCTCAGCTCAGCCTCAACCTCACAGTCATCTCTGCGCTTAAACAGAGTCAGAAGGTGGTGATCATGATTTTCTGTGGCATTTGGCAGATTCAAACCAGCCATATCAGAGCGAAATGAGCATGCAGGACATGCCAAGACACAGACTGACACACATACAGACATGGACTATACAAGCGGGATTACACAAAAAAATGAAAAATGGACAAAACACAATCAAACTGTTGTTAAACAGCACACAAGATAGAAACTACAGAGTCAAGTGTGTGTATAGGGTAAACTTTTTAAAAAAAAAAAAAGTTTAAGTAACTAAGTAATTTGTTCCCTCAAATTTTTTAACATGGAAAAATGTAATTTATTCCTATTGTCCTATGTTCAGATTATTAAAGATTATATAAATGTGAGTGGCTGCAATAATGTAACAGAAGCATCAGTTGTTTAAAGGGTATAAAAATAAAACAATACTTTGCCTAACACAGACATAAAAAAAAGACATGTCTTTATTAACGGGCTGGTCAACTTTTTAGGATTATACTGCTATTTTGCTTTCATAATGTGTTTTCTTTCAGATTAGTGGACAGAAAACGAGGAAAATACACAAACATACATTTATTTTTATTCAGAATTCTGTTTTTGGACATTTATAAACAAGTGCATATTTAATTAAAAGAATCACAAAGTATTGGTCTGGGGTTGTTTCATGGTTACACACAGGTTAAAATGTTAACCCTGTTTTCCACCTTTTGTCTTAAAATGTCTCTGAGTGAGGTTTTCTAAAACTCTGAGTCATCTCCACTTCAGCAGCACTCTCAGACACTAACCTTTCAAGGTTTATCCCTCTTTATAAATTATTCAGAGCCTGATTTATAGAACATTTAATCCCTATTCCTTTGGTTACTCATAACATCTTTGACAAAGCAATGAGAAAACGACCCTTTATTGTGAGTCATTACTCATTTCAGCATTTTGCTCTTTAGTAAACCTGCAGAGTTGCAACTTTTTAAAGGAGGCAATGTAAATATTATAATCATTCATCTCTCCCAGTGAAATGTGAGCATCTTATATGAAGTGATAACACTTTGTTGTTCAGCCACAGAAATAATAGCCAAGAGAGGCTTTATAACTGCTGATTATACTGCTGCAGAGGTAGGCTCATGCAGGTCAAGAGCTGGGCATAGCATCAGAGCATTCAGAGAGGAAACAGTGTACTCTGTGTTGTGTGTGTTCTGACTTTCTCATGGGGTGATGCATATTGTAATAGTGGGTTTCTAGTAATGCGCAGAAACAATCATTTTAAAGGGCCATTCTAGTGTTTGAGAGGCTTACACAGATGTTGGTCTGCTGAAGAAGCTAACCCTGACACTGGTCTGTTAGCTTCCAATTTTCTGGACCATGTATAAAGCAGCTATATCATCCTGTCCACCAATAAAATGAACAAAACTGATTGATGGAAGTTAATATCAAAAGCCTTGTCCTTAGCTAACATTGCAAGCTAGTTAGCCAGTGACATAAAAGGATGAGTGTCAGTTGAAGAAGTTACAATTTCTTAAGGTAACTGATTTCAGGTGAATGTATTATAGAGTTAATTGAGCCACTGATGAACATTTTCATTATACTGGTTTTGCAGTGTTTACTCAGTGTAGTCTGCTGCCCCTCAGAGAGACAGTGGAAGATGAACTTGCTTTGTAATGCAGACCCTAGTTAATGACTAATGTGTTGTTTTTTTTAAATAAAGCCTCCATATGTGAAGCATTGGGGTCCCAGGTGGAGTAGGGTCTCATGTGTCCCAAACAGGCGCAGTGAGGGAGTTGCCCCACCATGTGTTCATAATGTGCCGTGCTAATTGCACCCTTTTGTATTAAATCAGACTCCTGCTCTGCTGGTTTTTGATGTGACCAAACTAATTTCCCTCTCCGTAGAGCCTTTGCTCCAGCCATGCGTGCCTCGATGTTTTCTCTGCGAGTCTTTGATAGCAGTGCAGTAGCGTTAATTGTTTTGTGCTGTTTAGCGGCCACTCCCTGTAGGTGGGCTCCTTAATCTATACTGACACCAGAGATAGACTCCTGTGTGAGTTCAAGGCCCCCTGCTCTGAGAAAATTGGTAATTAGGAGACTGACGTTTGAGGCAAATGATGACTCTTATTTGTGTTTTCTCTTTGATGGAGTGAAGGAACTTCAGAGACAATTGATTCAGAGTGTGATCATCTGATGCCAAGGCTTTGCTCCTCATAACAGCGGTGACAGGTTTTGTAGATTTTAGAAATCTTGAATTATGAAAGATATTTATTTATTTTATCTACTTTTTCTTCTTTTTGTGGAGTTTCTGGAGATGCAGTTTGAATTTTTGTTCTTGAAAAGAGAAAAATGATTGGCCAAAAGCAAAATTTTAAGGGCCTTTTAACCTTTACTGAAATTAAAGTTTCATAAGATGATAATATGCATAAACATGTTAAACTGATTGTGATGCTGAGAGGAATCAAGTCTGAAGTATTTTTGAGTCAGTGTGCATCATGTGACCTGTAACACCAAATGTGGCCACTATGGATCTTTACATGCCTACATGCCTAGTTTTCACATATTTTGTTAACTGATCAGAGGTGTGTTTAAATGACGCTGAGGGTACCCTGAAGAGTTTCATATCACTAGTAGTGCTATAAAAGGTTGCAACTTAAGTGATTGTTTTCATAAGTGATTAATCTGACCATTATTTCATCTATTATTGGTTTAATTGTTCAGCCTATTAAATATTCAAAAACAGTAAAAAATGCTCATCATATTTTCAAAGGCTTAAGGTTTCTTAAAGCAATGAATTGATTTTTCAGCTCCTCATTTTTCTATCTTGTGCATGACAGGGTGACACAAAATACATTTCTACGGCCTCTAGTTAGCAGGTCTAAAAATATGAAGGTAAAAAATTTTTTTAAAAAAGTTTAATGAAGAGGGGAATGTTTTGTCTTTTGTTAGGCATCAAATATACATGCAACATGTTTTAGAGAGAGAAATTTAATGTAAAAATAAATCTAGCCACTGTGTCTTCAAGAAAACTCTGCAGTGTATTTTTAAAGACAGCTCTGAATAAAGGTGTTAGCTTAACATCTGCAGAGCGTCATACTCTGTAGCACTTCCTTACTCAAACAGAAAAGAATGAAATGAGTTTCAAATTGTTTTGTGAGTCACAGGTCCTCAACAGGCCATTAGCACATCGAAGGAGCAGATTCCCAAGGCGTCTCAGTCGGGGCAATTAGCGTCCCATGAGTCACGGAGGCAGAGGCACGGCCTTCGAGTATGGAGAGTCCAGGTGAGCCTCGTCCTCGTGATCACTGGTATGTTAGAATCAGTTTAATTGGGCTCTGTTTGATTTCCACCGACGACAGCTACAGCACCCCGCCACCACCTCCAATCACTCCCACACACAAGCGGACAGAAAAACACTCTCCTCCTCCTCCTCCCCCACACTTAATGGCAGAGCAGTGACTTGTCAGAGCTGACAGTGACCTCGCTGTCGGAGGGAGGAGAGCAGCTCAGAAACTCCTTTGAAGTGTCAGGGACTCCCCTTTGGTCTGCTTCTTTAAAGAGCCACGTTTTTGTCTTTCTGGACGAGCAGCTTCGAAACAGATTGACACCTGCAGGCCTCTGAGCTGCTGCCTTACTCTGCTTTATAAACCACAAGGTGCTTTTCTAATGCTTCAAGTGAGATTATATCGAGCATGTTTTCAAATAAGTCTAAAAATGCGTTGCTCTGCTTTTTCCCGTTTTCTTCAGAACATAAAACCTGCGGCCTCTAAACCTCCAAGAGTTCAATTTTTAGATTGAAGACAATACCCTAGCAGGTGTCCTGTTTCTGTCATGCCAGTATAACAAAGCCCAGCTAAATCTGTGTAATGCTAACAAGCTAGCCATGCTAGGTCCTGCAGCTGATGTGTATAACTCAAGTTAGGATTCAAAGAGTAAATAACAATACAATACTACCGTGATACATATTAAGTAACAATGGAATTCTGCAAGACATTGCAAGACAATAATCTACAATACATAACACTGCCTGTGTAACTGAGGAGAAGAAAACACCCCTAAAAGAGATCAAATGCAGGAGTTATGTTGTTTTAATTAAAAATATTGATATTACAACGCAACCTACTGGCCCGCATGTCTACTACAGCATTTTCATTGATATTTTTGTTTATGTACATGAGCAAAGCTTTCAAAATGTCTTATGAACACTGAACTTTTTAAAAACTTAAATGTTTTTTTCTCCATTTTTAATAACAGTCATTGTTTAAACAAGACTTAAGTCCACCAGACAGTTTTTGTTCTGACTATAGTTTTGCACACCTGTGGTTCACTGACACAACTTTTTTGTTACTTGTGTTCAAATATAAGACCTGTAAAGGCTCTGTCTGATTGACCCTTACTATCCTGTCAGTGTTGCAGCACTTTGTGAGGCTGGGAAACCTTTTACCTTATGCAATCAACATTAAAGACAGTTCCAAGTAAACAATGCAAGAGTTAAACTGATTTGATTTTAGATATTTGATTTGTAAATAAGAACAAGTGTTTGATTTCTTCTTGGTTCTTGTACAGAGGCCTCACCTGAATGTTCTTGCAACTTTGACATTAACATCAGTTGGACAGGAGTCTCCTGACTTTGTCACAACTTGCCTTTAGTATTTATTAATTTTAGCGAAAATCTCCACTCATGCTGTCACATCTGACTTGAAATATACTACTGACACACTGTGACCACACCACAGCAACAAGGTGCAGAACTCTAGACATGTAAATTACTTTTAAAGTACAACACATACTTTGACTTCAACTTTTTAAATCCATCCATCGACCATCCAATTTATGGTCATTATTATTTCCATGACTGCACTGACGCTAATTGGAGTGGTTTGTTTCCGTAAAGTGATGATAAAAAGAGCTGCAGCAGTGGTGAGGTGCTACCAACTCATCAATGCGTCATGCTTGCTGGACATTTTCCCATTTAAAGAGGCCAATTAGGCCTGCAGACCTCCCCGCTCATCACATGCCGATCAGGTCGAGGGCACAAACAAACACACCCTGGACCCTATTATCCTCCAGCACTCTTCAAAGGCAGTCAAGCAATTTCTCTTCTTAAAGTGATACTCCACCCAAAATCTATCTATTGAGTATTAAACATTTAAACCCTGAAGGCTTGAAAGATGGCTGTGAAAGGCTGGCAGTTTCACTTAAAATGGCAACTATGCAGTTCACAGTTCTCACTCTGAAAAAGTATTAAGATGTCCACAGAAACTTCTCAAGGCAGTTCTGCCATATGAATCACCTTCTGACAGTTTGATTTGAACAACTTTATTTTCACAAACATATGACAACGGTCATATTCTCATTCACACACTGGTTAACTTAACAAACCTTCCTTTAACTAATTCTTTGGACTGAATTTCTATTTATGAGCTTACTGGCACTGCGATCACACACGCTTTCGCTTCATCACATGCAGTGCTGAGCATCACATCGTTTATTTCATTTCAATTTCTCAATTATTTACCAGGGACAATTTACATTAACTAACACTGCAATTTATACATCAATGTAAATTATGCTGACTTAGCTAATGAGCAAATTTTTATTCAGAGTCCCAGCAGGTTAAAACAATTTATGGCAACATGTCAACAATACAATATTTCAGCAATCAATGCCCCTTGCTGGTACTGCACCTTCATACTCGTAGTCCTATTCACACCTAGGTGAGGCAAAATGTGTTTTAATGTATTCATGATGAATGATGAACCCATGTTAGCATTAGTGAAAGACAATGAGAGTTAAAAACCCAGTAAATCTCATTCACTGTTTCCAAAGGGGAAAAATGTTAGGCTTTATTGTTCATGTCATTGAGGAATATGAAATCCTCTGTTTTCTTGGACACAAACTGCGCCAGTGTTTGGATGGATCTGTGCTATTTAGATGGAGGTTTGGGTGCAGTTTCGCAGCTTGCTTGCAGACTAAGAGGCACAAAGTTATTTTGAGTTTTAGGCTTTGACAGTTAGCCCCCTCCCTCTGTGTGTGTTGTGGAATCTGCCCTACATGAAAGCACATAGTTTTGCTGGGGACCTGGGGGCCACGCAGGCTGGGCATCGGGGTGTTTCGTGCCGCCCCATCAGTTGGTGTTCATGAATCAGCTTGAAGGCAGATCAAAGAGGTTTCTCTCAGAGCTGGAGTCTGGTCAGTCAGACGGGCGGGCCCCTTCCCCTTAGCTGAAGATCGAACCGTCAGGCGGAGCCGAGCGTCCTGTCTGTCCGCTACACTGCAGGGATAACTGCTGGACATGGACATGGGAACGATTTGGTTTCACTCTTTGACCTTTTCCTAATGGTGGGTGATGGATGCGTGGCTGAACATAACATATCAGGACAAATTATATAGTAACACATGAGATGCATCACCTCATTTTTAACAGGGTTCTGACAAGTCTTTGCATTTACAGCCTGTTCTGTAGACACTGAATTGACTACAAACAAAGAAACAAATTGAGAATGAAAATTAAAAAAAAAAACATATTTATTAAACAATAAAACAAAAACAAAAAACATAACGTGGAGCTAAATTGCAGATATATGAATAAATATGAGGAGAATGAGCAACTTTGATTTATGAAAGAAGCCTAGGCTTTAATAATGTAAACCAAATTTCATAGTTAGGATCTCATGTGTGAAAGCTAATTAATGTTTTCTTCTATCATGAATATTGTTGTTTTACATAAAGGACTTTGAAGTAAACAATCATCCAGCATAAGCATAACTTTTAGGAGACTGGGCATTAAGGAAGTAGCCAGGCAGGTCAGTTCATACTGAGAGAAAACAAAATCAAAAATCTTTTTCTTTTTATTAATTGTCAAAATGAAAATAAATGAGACAGTGTGGTAACCACTCTATTGCAACTCACCCTGAATATTTACATATTGAACAGACTTTTACCCTGCAATCTAAAAGACAAAAATACTCTAAAGACAGCTCATATTGAAATAATCCAAAATTGTGTCAGTATGCTGGTCAGCATTCAAATACTTGGAAGACATGTGTTCTAACTTTCAGTTTGATTATAAGGATATTTGACTTTCCCCCTAGTCTTCTCAGTAATGACTTTTTGAGTTGTTGATTGAGTTGAGACTTTTGAGACTTTTCTTTGACTTGTTTGAAATGGCTTTGGGGCCTTTATCACATGGGGTTATATCTAAAGTAACTTACATTTTTTGAATGAACTTTTTTAAATGCCTCGAGAATTCACCTTTTTTCAAATGGCTTGAGATGTGAGCCTTGTTTTAAAAAAAAAATTGGACTTGTGACTTCGGAATGGACTTCCCTTTAATAAAAATGAAACTGAGACTTTTGAGACTTCTTTGAATAACATAAGACAGGACTTTGACTTAAACAAAAGAGCAGTCATTGGAGAAAAATCCAAGTATTAAGTTATTTTTCCAGTTTGAGTTTTAAGAATTGAATTGAACCTGCATTGAAAGTTCAATTGGAAATTCTTTTTTTTTTTTTGGTAAAATAAGATGTTTTATGAATTACATTGACTTGGAATGGGAGTAAATTTTAAATGTCTTCAGATTCTGACTTGTTTCAAATATTCTGAGACTTGATTTGGACTTAACTGTGTCTTAAGACTTGAACTGAGACTCATTTTTATAGATGAAAGACTTGACTTGACTATGTTTTGATTGTGACTTGACTTTAACTTGTTTTTTATAACTTGATTCCTTGACTTAAACAAGCTTAAAAAAAAGAATGGCTAGAGTTGGACTTAAAGAATGTGACACTTGTATTTAAACAGGTTAAAAAAAACTTGCTATTAAAGACTCGAGACCAAAATTTGGAATTAAAGACTTAACTTGGACATGGTTGAATGATTGTTGATTTTTGACTTGTTTCAGATGATTAAGACTGGCCTCGAACTTGTTTTTTGTGACCTAATTCTTGGATTTTCAATTGCTTGAGACTTGTACCTGCACAGAAAAAAAAGTTCTGCCTTCACTTGAAAATCACAGAAACAACAGTGAAGCTCTCTTTGTTTTCATCTCTTTTTACTTTTGGTTTAAAATATATCAGACCGGTCAAGGTAATGAGGATGAACATTTGTGTAGTCTCCTGATGTCACCATTCAGGAATTCTGGGTATTGTAGTTTACATCCTTCAGGCTGCTCCTTCTTGCTGCCATTTGGGGCCACCAGGATGCAAACTCTCCCTGCTCAGCTTAAACAGGAATCCCCCCCCCCCCACCCCTTCCAGCCTCACACCACTCTAGTCCCACCGTATCATCCCCTCACACACACGCCGCATCATAATTAGGCCATGTACCGAGTTCCCCGATAACACATACAGTTTATTTTCTGTCTTAATTCCTTATCAGATGCATCGATTGCGCTACGCGTTGACTGATCTGGGGCGGCTGTCTGGAGAGCAGCGATAAGCCACGTATGTGTGTGTCTCTCCCTCTACAGCTCGCCCTGTGTGTTCAGCCTCTGTAGGGTGGAGGAGGGTGGAGGAAGGTGTGTGCATGCATGTGTGTGTGTGTGTGTGTGTGCGTGTGTGTGTGTGTGTGTGCGTGTGTGTGTGCGTGCGTGTGTGCGTGCGAGCGAGAGTGTGTGTGTGTGTGTGTGTGTAAGAGCAGCAGCTCGGGATTAGCACATCATTAGCTCCGCAGCCTCAGCCTTTTTTAACAAGGCTGACACCTTGATGCCTGGCAGACTAAAAACCAATAAACACTCCAAAAGAAGAGGTTTTTGGACAGTCAAAGAGGTGAAATGCTACCCGCTAACATTGCGACAATCCGGACAGGTTCTGCACTGAGCTGACTGCTATTTTTTTGCACCAGTACTGATACAATACGGCACTTTTCAACACCATTAGTTATAAGATATTTTTCTATAGAACCACTTATCCTTTTAAATGGACAATATGCAATTACTGCCACTAGAAGTCTCTTAATCAAGACAATGAAAACAAAAGATGTAGTTTGATGGCATCATGGAGTAGCATGGGATCATAGGAATTGTTTATTTCATTGTTACAAAATCATTGCAGATGAAAAACTATGTGACCTTTTCAGATCTTTGCAAAAACAATCTAACCTCAAAGTCTTTGGATGGCTGTTTTGGAGTTTTTGATCCCATAACCTCACTTATTCTTCTTTACTAGATTGAGTTCAAGTGTTTGTCACAGAACTGTAGATGTTCAAACTCAGCACTTTCAGATGTTTCAGCCATGTTGTCTTTAATCTGAGTTTCACAATTTATTCTTGAAAATAATGGTGGTTAAATGGGAAAAAAATGTTGATTGGAACTATGTAACATTATTAAAAGCAACTAAAAAGGTTTTGAGGAGTTTGCAACATTTGCAAAAGGACACTTCCACATAAACCTGTGTATGACTGCTGCAACACCTGATTTGGTCTGAAAGGATCCTAACTCAGGTATGACACAGACTAACAGCAGCATCAGACCACTGTTTGTTGAGTTGTGTTGAGCAGACATATTTGTTTCAATATAAACAAGTAGAGTCAAAACACAATATTTTACTCACCCTAAGTGTTTTTTTTGTGCCTAAAGCTGACATTCAGATGCCCTGTGTGCACTCCGATAGAGATGTGAGAACCTATAAGGTCAGCTTTGACGCGATAGATGTTTTGTTTTTGTTTTTTTTATACAGCTAATTAAAAATAGCATTTACGTTTCAGGAGATGCAGTTACCCATGAAGTCCCACTGATAGCCTGCACTTTACTTTGTCCTAATGACAAGGACAAACAGTATTTGAAAATACAAACCTTATTGGAAGACCTGCTATTTGTATACAGTATGTACATACAGTAATACCTTTACTTTTAAATAACAAGGCAATGACATACAGCAACTAGACGAGTTACAGGATATAAGTTCCTTTCTTCAGGTTTTTAGAGTGTTTGATTAAATGATTACAACAACAGTTCACCTGCGCAAAGACACACTCAAACACAAGCCAGTGTGACTAACCGTTCATTAAACAGAACTTACAATACACCTCTGACATGAACTCTTTCGACATTTTGAATTTCAGCATAGTTGATGACACCTGTCGACGCAATCATCAGGAAACAGTGTTGATATTGTATGTTTCTGCAAACAATAAATAATGTCAAAACTAAAATATTTTTGGGCTACTAAAGGACATTGCTGCTCAAACATAAACATAAACATATTTTGTGATTTTGTAGTTTCTGAAAAAAACAATGATCCTCTTCTTCATGCAAGAATAATCTGAAAATGAGCCTGTGCTGAGCTTTTTCTGTGTTTTCTCGTGTGCTGCAACCTGCCTTTTCTCTAAGCCTTCAGACCAGCCTAAACCTTCCGAATACCTTCATCCCTGAGGGAGAGGGGGTGAATCATCGCGGCCTCAGGGCTAACGCCTGTGAATGGGCTCCCATTAGGACACTGTTATTGGGACTCCTTCATTAGCATCTCAGCCCATTGTCTCCTCACACAATGGAAACAAACAAAACATTAACATGGAAATGGCTGAAATGTACCTAATTAGTTTTCTCTGCTGGTATTGTTAAGCAGAATAAAGATGGGGCTAAATTGCTTCTGGATCCGCCTGACACCCGCAATGGCAGCAGCTCTGCAGTGGATTCTGGGAATTCAGTGAGAAAAATAACATTGTTATTGTTGTGACCATATTGACATCTCAATCAAGAAATCAACAAAAGGAGCTGCTCAGGTGCTAAACCCAATTTTAATGTCACAAGATCACGAAGAAGGAGTCAAGGGAACCAAAAATTAACTTATAATGAAAGAGGTTAACAGCTTTAACTCTGATGAGTTTGTGGGTCCAGATTTGGACTCCTGATCTAATAAACTCATGGAAAACCTAACCAAACAAAATAAATCAATGTAATTTAATGCATTAATTTAATTCTAGTGACACTCTAGTCACTTAAAATCTTGACAAAAGTGACGCTGTTACAAGTACCTCCTGCCCTGTAGCCTACTGTCCACCATGGCAAGAGTGAAATGAGCAAGCAGAGTTGAAGTGAGCCGTACCATGTGGTGATTAGAGGGAATTCAAGAGGTGATGAATCTGCAGACCCGAGCAGAAAGAGAACATCAGCACAAAGCTCCATGATTTAGTCAGCAGTCTTGGTTGAGGTCTAGATTACTAGTTCAATGGGTTTTAATATTTTATTTCATCATCATATTTATTCTGTTATTATTTATGTAAACATTTCGCTTTGAAGCTGTCAGTCGTATAAACTTTGCTCCATTTGTCAAACTTAGAAACTCGGAGATTTATTCAATGTAAACTTTCCATCTCCACAACATTCTAGATTCAAACAAACTTTTTTTTTGCAAACATCTGACAACTATGGCTAGAAATGCAACATTGCAACGTTGCAAGACAAAAATACATCTGAATTTTTAAATTTGTTTGATCACATGTTAAAAATTATATTTGATTTTTTTTGGATAAAGGTTTGCGCAGTGGGCTATGTGACTAAGTCAGATTGGGTACAAATAGACACAGACGGGGCTAAATACTTATTTAGAGGAGTAATACTTATTTACTCTACACATTATCATATATTGCATATACTTTTATTTACATTCCCTGAATTTTTTTCTTATGTCTTGATGGAATAAATTCTCATGTCAGTGCTTCTGCTCTGCAACAGTTTTTTTGGCCCTAATGATAAAAATTAGGAAGCATTAGCTGATCGTGGATCAGTTCTTGGAGGTGCCTGCTGCTGAGCTGCTCCTGAAGAGCAGGATTAGGAATGTTTATAGACTTCACCAGGCTTTAATCTTTAATCCAAAACTATAATATAGACCCAAGCTTCAGTGGCTGTCGTCCACTGCAACATACGATAAAATCATCACACAAACCCTTCAGTGTCAGAGGCCACTCAAACAAAAGCTGTTTGTTTTAAGTCCCCAGAGTCTGGCAGTGGTTTAATTGTGCAAGTTTGAAATGACCACACGGATAAAAGACCTGCAGACAACAGACATGGTTCATATCTGCTCTGCTCACACTCACAGAAAACAGACTCACAAACTTTTTTTAAGAAATCTGTGAGGGATCAAAAGTGCAGCTGAAAAACAAATTTTTGTTGCATGACATCAGAATGTGTCAGTACTTCTGAACCAGACTTTGACCTGCTTGACATTTCTAGAATACATCCTCTGGCTCTCAGTGGTGTTTTATTAACCAATTTAGAAAACTTTGTTAGTATAAACTAACCACCAAATAGTCAGTGGATAGCAGACAGAGTGTATAGAATATATAAAGCAGTAAAGCTTTAATATTAGTCTATAAGAATGTATAATTTTGTGGTTTTGTCTGTCATAAAAATCCCAAATTCATCTTTACTGCAGTAAATTTTTTAAATTATTTTTTACTTTATAATCATAAAGTCAGTGAAGCCACCCTGCAGCTCTGGTATCAGCTGGTCAGACTCTTACAAAAAAAAAAAACAGCCTGCAAAGAGCCAAACTGTTGCTGAGAGATAAAGTCCTCATACTCAAGTGGATTCCTTTCTACACTCTCTTTACAACTCTCAAGTTGTGTTTTTTTTTAACTTTACTGTGACAACAGCAACAAAAAGAGAGTGATTGCTGTAAAAAGAGAGTGAATGCTGCTGTGAGTCAGCTTGAAATCCCAGCAGAGATAATGGAGACTGACGAGAAGTTAACGATGAGCGTCCGTCACGTTAAAGTCACTGTCCCACAATGGGGAGGGTTCAGAGAGACTACAGGCCACTGTTTCCTTTTCAGAGTTCATTGTGAAGAGACAACTCACGGCCTCTTTGCTAATTAGCAGCTTGACAGCATCAGTGAGAAACTGTGTCAGCTGGAGAGAAGAGCAAGCTGCTGGTCTCAGAACAGCAGCAAAAAAAGTCATCAGACATAATTTAAAGATGAAGATGGTGCAGATGTAAAAGCTATATTTCAAATACAAGCATTAGATCACTGCTGAAATCAGCTAGGTCACCTTTACTATAACTTTGGATCAGAAACTCTGTCCTGAATAAAGCAGCTTCTCAATTATCATGAATACATGTTTGATTAATAAATCTACTGATATTTGTGTTGAATATCTGGAAAGAAGTTAAGATGAAGTAATAAAACAGATTCATAATTCTCTAAAATTTTCCAACTTCTAAACAAACCAATTTGTTCTGAGAGGACATTACATCTGTGAGGCATGAGGACAGAGAGGCAGTTTGCTTGATTGAGAGGTCTCTCAGCCTATTACAGGCCTCCCTTTTGACCACATTTGCATTTTTCTGGCTCCAAGATGCAAGCAATGCTTCAAAACTTTGCTCAGACACACACACACACACACACACACACACACACACACACACACACACACACACACACACACACACACACACAC